>JALDNG010000002.1:787500-1132500 GCA_024349245.1 Neodontobutis hainanensis | reverse complement strand
ACTGTAGTATCTCTCTTTCACCCATAGCGTACAGTGAGTTGTTTCTTATTCTTGAACTCACACAGTCTACACTTTGTCAAATTATCCAATTAGCCAAATGCTGTAAAACTCAAAATGTGTTTTTTTAAATACCTTGAAAATCTGACTGGTACTTTGTTTTAACATGTGGCCTGTTGAGTCCACGAGGCCAAGGTGTCCACTGACATACAAACGACGGAGGCGTCCAGATGCAGTCCAGAGTTTTTCTGTAATAATAGCTAGCAGCTCTGTGGCTAAATAATTAATGTGGTCTATCCAATACAAAGTGGAAGGCATGCAGACTACACTCTGCTGGTTTCCATCTCAGTCTCTATCTCCCTCAATAGAGCCAATGCACATGACTATGGGCTCATTTTGTTTGTTTGTAGAGTGAACGCGTTCACAGGAAAACATTTCTCAGGTGTAGCTAAAATAACAATACCGTTAAATATACAGTAAGACAATTGCAGCTATGGTTAATAAAATTACTTTTCATATATCAACCATTTGTCAACTAGATTTAATTTTTATTAAAAAGTGCATATTCTGAATTTGAAATTAACTGCAGATAAGAAAGCATAGGACCTATATAAATTCTTCTACCCTTAAAAATAATTAGCAAGACTATTGTACAATTAAATTCTAAGACCTAATAAGACTGGACACATAGAAAGTCTGAGAAACATTTCAGAATAAAAATACCACGCACACACACGTTTAGTGAAGATAAATATATTCAGTGGCAACATCTGACGAGGCCAAAGTGAAATGTAAAGCGTTGACCTTATTGAATGAAGAAATCATAATGATTATTTGGCTCCTGTTACCTTTTAAACAAGACCATGTAGTTTTTTCAGGGCTTAAACCATCTTTTTTGGCTTTACAGTGCAATAAAAGCACACAGGCCTATTGGAGGTTATGGCAAGAGCGGTCACATGATCGATACTGAACGATGCAGGCGAACACAGTGACCCCCAATCTTTCGCCCTCGTCCACCATTTGCCACTTTTCTTCCTTTCTCTCTTCACCACCTTTCTTCCTAATCAATTAAACTTCCCCAAGTAAACAGATCTGTCCCCACGCTCGATGCTCCTCGCTGTAACCGGATATTCCTCCTCCTCTCCGTCCCGGGCCAAGTCAGAGGGGGAAACCCGACACCTGACAGAACGCCGCTCTTCACCAGTGTGCTGTGTTGAGGTAAGAGGACTAAATAAAGACTGATGACATCATCTTCATAATCTTCATCATTGCTGACATTGTGACCTTCTCGATGTACTACGACAGACATAAAGTCACTACATGGAATATCCAAGTGCAGTAATGTCTACATTCTTAAATCGTTATAATGAATGTACCAATTCAAAGCACTGTGATGTTTTGTCACGGTTAACCATGTAAATAATGAATACAAAATCTATAAATACCAACTCAACGAACAGGCTGCCCTTTTCTAAAACTAATCACACTTTTTTTTCCTCAACACAACAAAAAAGTCTAAGTTAGTTAAACTTAACGGCTTTTGGCAAAAATGTGTTTGGTCATAAACATCCACCACCTCGACCTGCCACAGTTTTCACTTAAGTGTTTCTACAATTTCGATAAACTCATGGTACTCTTTAAGTTCATCCTAACTGTAGTTACACAGACCCCACTTAAACTTATTGACATCCAAACAGCTGCAGCCCAACAGATGAGATTGTGCTAAAATGTGTTTCTTTGCTTATTGGGTTCAACCACATTATTATGATCTAGTTGGCGCTTAATGTCAAAATCTTACACTCATACATCACTCTAGATGACCACAATAACATCTCGAAGTTCGCATAGCTCACTCTATAGCAGGTGTTTATGAACCAACTGTCTTATCCATCATCACAGCACAGATTTCCAGAGTTCTTATTTTATTTAGACCTCCATCTGGATAGTCAGTCTGCCCAGCCAGTCTGCCCAGACAATGCTGGTGAATGTTTGTTTATTAATGAAATATGTCCTCACGCTGCCCCCACATTCACAAACACTGAGCAGATGCAAACCATATTTGCATTTTATTTATTATGAAGTTGTAGACTGTGACAATGTAAAATGTGAGGAGACTTTGGAAAAACGATCAAAAAAGGTGACTGCATACTCCAAATGAACCCTTCCCATTATTTTACTGGTTCAATGTACTGGGTGACTACAACAGAAATCCCCATGGGTCCTTGAACATAAAAATAGTTCATTCTTGCGACACCCCAGTGAGCAAGAGTGTAGAAGCAGGCAGGGCTAATCTATATCTCCTGTGACCCTCAGCAACATGTCGTTATGCTTGCTAATCAGATTTAGAGACAGCAAGTGAAAGGATGGCCTCTCTGGGCCGTTTGCTTTCACAAATGGATCTGCTTAATATGGGAGATTAATAGACTACTATCTAATCTTGTCTGTGATTGAAGCTATGATCTGGTTACACAGAAACATGATGGATGTGAAGGTGCTGTGACATGAGAGTCACGTTAACCCTTTCAAGACCAAATGAGGTGGGTTTATAGACAGTTAAAAGACAACAACACAATCACACCATCCACATGTCTGCAAGGCTGTTGGGTAGAGGTATGAAATTAGTAAGGAATTTTATATGGTAAAATGAGAATTTATATTATTATAATAATATAATATTTACAGGATCTAACAAGGAATTTTGTTAATCTAAAAGGTGTTTTAATTGTTAGGTAGATTAAAATGCAATATGCAGACATAGTATACCAATGAGTTGTAATATTTATATGACAATGAAACTGCTAATCCTGATAATAAGACAAAATATATTCAAAACATAAATCAACATTCAAAGCATGAAGGATACAAATATTAGATATTTTAAATGGTCACAAAGCAACCATCTAAGATTAATTTTCATAAAGAAAAGAATTGTAAAAACCCTTATCTTGTCCCTAATGTTGACTTGTTCTAATGACATTTAACAACGGGGCTTATGTGAACCATGGTTCCCAAGTTAAATTTTTTAGGTGGATGATGATAATGACATCATTATTAGGTAGGCTTTCAATGCAACTTGATAAGTCTTTCCTGTGCCCCTTCACACAGACTGAAGGTCAGGGATGTGGTGTCTGTACAAACTGTGACTAAGATGTCCTTGAGAAAAGATAACACCTTGAAGCACTTGGGCTGATCAATAAAGAGACCTGGATAATACAACAGATTCACAGTACAACAGCAACTGGCCATAACTTTATGACCATTATGAATACATCACACGTTATTTGAAGTTGTGAAAATGTGAAGTGATGTTTGAGCAATACTGAAAAGGGCAACATTGTGATAGAAGGGGTCAGACCATCTCCAAAACTGCAGAAAGAGGGTGGGATGGGCTGGACAAACCAGTCCACAATGGCACCACCTCAAAACATCCAGGACTTAAATAACCTGCTGATCTGCTGTTAATATCTTTGTGCCAAATGCCATTGCACAATAAGAATACAATAGACGGTATGTTAATGATTATTGATAGATACTGTTTTAGTTCGGGAACAACAGGGTTTTAATCTGCTGGAAGGCTGTAGAACTGTGACTGTAGGTCCACTGTAAATCACAGAGAACCAGTTGGGCCTTGTTAGTCAGATATATAATGACTTGTGCCTTGGAGGCAAACCAATTATCTGGTATTTAACAAACCTGCATCTGCCACAAGCTTTGAAGAAAATTAAGATCCATATTCTTCTTGTTTTTCATTTTCTTTTTCTTCTTTTTTTTGTTGAATTGTCTTCCATATTTCTCTTATGTCCTCTTTTTCTGACTCTTTTCTCCATCTCTTGCTGTTTTCCCATACTTTTTTTTCACAGAACCAGCTGGGGACTGGCCTTGGGATACAAGCTAGAAGCATACAACCATATGCTAGATATTTTCATGGAAGGTGTAAGTGTGTAACAAACCTAGAAGGGGGAGGGATTGGTTTCTTGTTGAAATGTACACTGTAATAGCTAAGTAGGACATTTATCTGGCAGTGCTTGTCTTCCCCTGTTGAGTTGTCTCTCTATCCCACAGCTAAATGCCTTCTATACCCAAGCTTTCTGTAGCGTACCACTACACACACACATACACTACAGACTCTACCGACACTGTACGCTGCTGAGAGGGAACTGCTGCCGACACTGACACAGCTAGCTCATTAAGACAGTTTCTTCTTGGACTGAGGCCAAATATCTGCAGGTCATAAAGACACTGATGTAACAGGCAGTGCAAGTTGCTGATCTAGAAAAGTGTATTAAAGCTACATGGAATGAACAGTTATTATCATTTACAGTACAACTATGTCACTCTGCGTTAGATATCTGTCACAGCAAATGTAGATTTAGTAAAATGCATTTTATACTGGTGAGTTTCAGCTTAAACGTGGCACTATATTGTACCTGTAGGCACAAGAAGATGCAAAGAAATGTCTATTTTCCATGCACAGATGGCAAATGATGATGGCAAACATAGTAATTGCAATTAACTCCATGCAATTGACACCATAATAGCACATTTTTATAATATATGTAACACATCAGATTTATAATACTCAGTTCAATGTGGGCATTTGTTTATATTGTGACAATCACCAACAACATATTTTAGAGCATCAGCAGTTAACCAGTCTCAGGGTGTTTGCACCACAATGTGAATGCCTTTCCACCTACTACACACTCAAAGCACTTTACATTAAGCTTCCACTGACCCATTCTCACACACAGATACTGGAGGCAAGGTGGGTTAAATGTCTAGCTCAAGGACACAAGAGGGGAGAGTGGGAATTGAACTACCAACCTTACAGTTATAGAACAACTGCTCTACCACCAAGCCACTGTGCTCAAATAACTACATTACATACAATTATTATTTCTGCAAGATAACAGTTTTGAATAATATTTTCCTTACATTATTAAATCTAATCCAGTCATAATTTAAAAACTAGACATTAGATGCAAGCCTATATTTAGTCAAATATAAAATTATAAAAGTATACTAGCATCTACCACAAGCCAGACTTTAGGAAATGCTACTTTAGAGACCAAAGGCTCTCGAGGACACATCTATTGCCCTGTTCACATTCTTCTCTTTCACATGCATATGTTTTACCCTCAGGGCAACAGCGCCGGGGCAGGCTCCCTTTCTCATTAACCTATTGGTTGGATAAATCAAAGTGCAGTGCAGAGAGGGGACCCTCAGCTTTCTCCATTCAGATAAGAAGAACACCCTACACCGGCTTGTAGCCTACAGCTCAGTGATATATGGATCTGCAGAGACTAATAGCAAAGTATTGACAGGGAAATGGTGTGCTTATCCTGCTACTGCATGCTGAGGAGAGGTCCCCAAAGCAGATGGGATACACTTTAGGGAGAGAAGCAAAAGAGGACAGAGAAGGAGGAGGGTAAAAGGATGAAGTAGAAGTGTATTGGGACAAATTAAGAGTCTTTATGGCTTTATTTTGTCTAATTTATCCTGGGCTTGTGTGCTGCAAATATGCGTCCATTGCCTGATGTGAATGTAGACAACTTTTTAAAGAGCCTTTAACTATTTATGAAGTCTACATGACAAGCTACAAAAGATACACACCACACAGACTCCAAAGGCAGTAATACTATTCCCTCACGGTAGCAATAGAAATGTAGGCCACATTCACATTGGTGGGGTCTTTAATGCTGGAGTCAGTAGGTTATCACTGTGGGGCCTGCACCTTGCGCTAAGTGCCAGCTTTATCACACAAGTAATTCTGTCTCTGATGGGGCTGTGGATGTAGGAGATGGCCCTAATGGTAAAACTTCATCAAGCTCAGAGGATATGTGCAGAGTAACCGTTACAGCGATCCCTGATAAAGAAGTTACTGCTGCTTTCTCTCTGCTTATCCACACTGTCTGCTTATGTTTCATTTAAAGAAATAAAAAAATAACCATGGATTTAAAGTAGTTTACCTAAAACAAAGGTGTTCACACAACTCTTGAAGAATAGGTGCTATAGTTTGTACATTGAGCTTGGTTGCGCCAATGTTAGGCTTTATCAAAAAAAATCATTTTAAACTAATTCTCCCAATCAGAATATCTCTACAGACACATCAGAGGGGTATTACATAAAGTGGTCAGAAATGTTATTATCCTACTTCTGACCTGGCTGAGTGTGAACAAATAGTTCAGGCCCAAGACCTTTCATGCAGAATCCACAGAGGTAACATATATTCACTCTATGATCTGGTTATTTTTCTGTAATTCTTTGTGCACAATCTAGTCACTGTTAAATTAAGTAATGTATTACTGTTACTCAGTAACTGTAGTATTGTATTTGACAAATCAATTATAAATCAATGAATGTGTGCTCAAAGTTATAAGTGTATTAGAAATTGACCACAAAAACCTATTGTGCAATGAACTTGAACAATGACAAATAGTGAACATACTTTTTCATCTATAAGGATGAGGAGCAAAGGCAGAATAATAGAACACATCTTGCAATGTTAGGGCCTCTAGAGCAAACCACATACGACCATGTTTACATCTACATGCCAAGCACTGCACTGGGGCCTGTCTGTGACCGTGATTACCCACTTGACATCTTTATAGCTCTGTGGCAGACACTCTCTCGAACAAAACAGGAGAGCCATGCAGAATGCCAAAGTGGCACAGGCACACACTACTGGTGTGGGACATCAGAGTTTTGTGCTGAAATAATTAGCCTGCTTAGCTGCCATCTGGGCTCTGCTTGCTGGCATGTGGCTTAAGCCAGGTGCTTCATGTGTAATGCCGCAGAGAGGCATACAGCAGATGCTCATGAGTAGCGCTCCCCAGACTGGCACAGTTCTGGGATCAGCCAAGGCTTGTGTAAATCTGAAGTGAAGCAACAAGAGGAAAAGAAAGCACTGCTTTGAGGACAGTTTCTTAAAGCATTTAAAGGAGTTTAGGGGTTTAAAATAATTAGCACAAACTAGGTTCAGCCATGGACAGAAAAAAGTGGACATGAGATGTCACTCTTAAATCTGCCAATTATCTTTCATCAGAAGTTGCAGTTTCCTGCAGTGATCACAATATTCAGATAAAAGGTCAGAGTAAGATGCATGATGATATATATGCATAGATTATATATATATATATAAGATAGCGTGACTATAGCCTCAGTATAGCTTGTAGCTAGTGATGGGCATACAGCATTAGGAAAAAGCACATTATAGAGTATCTGACTACTATCCTGGTAAACTTGTAGACAAGTCACTCTCAGTCAGTCAGTAATCCCAAACACATGCTTTTTTCTTCTTATTTATTATAAATAACAACAAGAACTGACAACAAAGGGCAGCAAGACAGTTAGGAAAAAGTTGAGTTGAGTTTGTCGCCATGAACCTTAATAGTTTTACCAGTTGGTGTCTTACCTGAAATATTGCATTACAGTTTGAAAAAATGTAAATCTAGCTTCTATCTATCTTCTGTTTAATGGATATAACGATTTAGCTTGTAAAATAGTCCACAATTGTGTTCCAACAAGAATATTATTAAAGATGAGAGACACAGAAAGCAAAATGTCCAATAAAGTAAATTATAATAGTGAAGAAGACGTAGGCCACAGATTTTGGTTTCTACTTTCTATTTATATTCTACTTCTCAAAATTGGTCTGGGAAAGTGTTTTGCCTTGACTATTCAATAAAAATTATGTTTTATAAGGGAACTTAGGGACAGGCGATAACAAACAAATAGAAAGATGGTGGGCTGTTATTAATTGTATCAAAGAAGGAATTTGGACATGCAGAAATGGCTGCCTCTAAAAACTTTCTCATGTCTCCACAACATGTTGTCAAAGTGGAAAATAGATAAATATCTATCCCCCTTATATAGATTATAAAATTTGAGATAAACTGAGATATAATCGCAAAGAAATAAAAAACATGTGGAAAATTAGAAATATTCCGCTAGAACTAAATTAATTTTAAAAACAAAAAAAAACAAGAGATGTTTTATAAATGTATTGGAATGAAATGTGATATTGTAAATATATATTTTTATAATTGTATGTCTGTAGAATTTTTATGTAAATGGAAAGCAACATCTATTGTTATCAATAAAGTTTCCAAAAAAGCAAAAAAATAACAAAAAAATAATAACAACAAAAGCTTGTTTAATGACGCAATAATGTAAAAGAAAATTTGATGGACCTCCAAAATTTTTTTAAATCTTACTGAATTGCAAGGTTTTTAAATGAAGGCTTCCTCCAAGCATAAGAATTTACCCAATAATACTAAAAAGCAGTATCACTTCACTAAAAACTCCTTCATTGAGTCTACAGGAACTCCATTCCATCAATCCAAATAATCTACACGCTTATCAGTGGGAAGCAGGAGCCCTTTAATGACTATCCTGCTCCTTTACACAAACCAAAATCTAAGATGTTTAAATATTTTTGAGCAGTTCAGTAGGCCAGTAACTTGATAAGGCCCCTGGATTTACTCGATGAGGTAGAAAGTTCCTGAGCAAGCAGCAGGCATGCGGTTGTTGTTCCCAGAGGGCTGAGAAACTGTATCTGCCCTGGAGAAGCATCCTCTTTGGTAAGCACTTCTTATCCAGGCCATCACTGCAGGCCGATAGCAGCAGGGTAATATCCAGTAACTGCAGCTTTATGTGCGATCCAATACTTGGATCAATCCCTGGGACAGAAGCCTCACCATTAACCCCTGAGATCTCTCTCTTTCCCAATCCCTGTCTCTTTGTTTTGATAATGCAGCTGAAATCATTGGAGGAATACAGTAATCAGTGCTTTCTACTGTATGTATTTGTTCATTCTGTTTGTGTTGGAAAGTATAATCATGCTGTGGTTTATTTCAGTGTAGGTTGACGCAAGAAAGACACTTATGAAGAGAGATAGTTAAAGCAGGAAAGACACAGTGGGTTTGTTTGAAACCCTCAATACTTAGGGGAGTATTGCCCCATATATTGTCCCATGTGACTGAGCACAAGAAAGACTGACTGAAGCAAAGATACAGTATGGAGCTCTGCTGAGCGTTTCGATTTCTCGAGCTGAATATAAATAGATAAACAGACACTGAAATTAGTCAAATGTGCATCTCTAAGACAAAAGGGGTGTTACACATATTGTTAAAAATAAGATTTTGGGGAGAGATATTGGAATACAAACACAGACTTCTAGAAATAAATAAGTGTATAATATGTTATATATATATATATATATATATATATATATATATATATATATATATATATATATATATATATATATATATATATATATATACATATGTATATATTATAAATATATATATATATATATATATATATATATATATATATATATATATATATATATATATAAATATATATTATAAATATATATTTATATATATATATATAATATATTTTTTTTACACATTTTTACATATATGCATTAGAAAAATTACTCACTGGAAGTGATCCAGTCTAAGCTAATCAGCAATCAAGAAATTGTGGGCGTACCATAAATCAAAGGTTGACTCAAATATTTAATCTCTTTCATCAATATAAAGTATTATTATTTACAGATATTTTACTATATTATTATCCAACTTGTAGGTACATACATACATTACAAGTACACAAATTTGGGAGAAACAATCCATTTAATGTGAGACTTTTCTTTAACAAACAGCTGACAACAGCTAATCAGAAAACTTCTAAAACTTACCTCTAATGTTTCTTTCTGAGGAAGGTCAGGACCCCTGATCTCGAGCGCAGTATGACAGGAAGGTTCTCTTTTCCATACAAACGTCAGAGGCCGAGCGACACCAAACTGTGACATGCTACATCACAGCACCAGGTGCAAGCGAGGTCCAGTCAGCCGACAGCCTTGAGTCTGAGGGCTCGGTCAGCGAGCCCAGCAGCGGAGACAAGGGGACAGGCTCACAGGGAGAGGGACTGAGCTGGACTGGGCTCTGCTGGAAGGCTTTTTCGCCTCTCCTTCCCTGAATGAAAGCAATCCCTTGGAGTGAATGGGTAATGAGAGACCGGCTCCTGAGATTTTAGCTTTCTTAATCATGTTCATAATTAATTCAAGAACATTGATAATTTCATTACATTCTTTTTGTCTTATCAATAAATGATGTGGCTGCACTTTTGGTCTTGTGTATACGGGAGAGGGAGGAAGAGGGGAGAGAGAGGGACACACCGAGTAACACTGCACTAAAAGCACACGAGATGGAAAATGATACAAACAGGGAAGTGGTAATTATAAGCTTTGACCAAGCCACTGGCAGCACAATATGAAGTCAAGTGGCTACAAATAATTAATAAGGCCTCATGGTGGGTGGGTGTATGGCCAGGGTGGGAGTGGGCTAAGTGCTGACAAAAGGCTTTGCTAAACATCATTTTACCTCAGTGCTTTTATGAGTTACCACTATTAAACATCATTGTGTTTACCTCAACAAGCTGTTGTATGCTCTAGCAAACACTTCAGGAGACATTCACTCACCCAAATCCTCACCCTTCACATGGGTCTGCTGGGTGCCCTTCACTTCCAATAAGAGTTCAAGTTTCAGGGCATTAGTGCAGTGAAGCAGTTTGGAGAAGAGAAGACCATAGCCTCCATCCTCTGTCGGGTCAAGAAGAGGAGAAAAAAATTAGAGTCATTTTCTAGGCTGTGGTATATATGGTTTCTTATTTGGCAGCCAGAATAATGACATAATATGCATTTTTAATAGTTCATCATTAGAGTGTTCAATAACCCTTCACTTCTGAAAACGCTGTTATAGATTCTTCTCTTTATCAATCGAACATTCGGTTCAAAACAGAGCTGAAAATAGAACAAGAAGCAGGGGAAGGGGAGAATAAAGGCTGTAATGGATATCTCTGTTTCCTAAAAATACTGTGAGGATGATCAGTCTGTGGAGCACTCTGAATCACAGCCTGCTTTTTTTGCTCCAAAACAAGTAGACGAACGGCTTTGAGCAGCCTAATCTAACAGTGAGTGATTGACCGTCCTGTTATAGATCTAATCTCTCACCAGAACAGTGAAGCAAGCTGTTTATTCTTGATATATTATCATTAATCTAGTGCTAAACGGATATTTAAAAACACTGGGAAAGATCAATACTTTTTTTTATTTCTGCCTAAAATAAAGGCATAGACGTTGTTGAATGAATGAATGAGGTAAAGTTAATATTAGAGCCGTGCAGGTGGATTATGGCAAGAACATTTGATTTTTGACAGGTTCTAATGGATGTCTAGTATGACACACTATAACACAGATTGGTAAAGCTATATGAGGCATTAGAGATTCAAGTACATTATGTCCTATTTATTCCTTATATGCCACAGGCCTTTGTCTTGAGAAATGAGTGGCTCAACACAAGAAACCTTTAATAAAATAAAAAAAGTAAAGAGGTGAAAATAGAGATTTACAGCTGGCCATTTTGACAGTGGACTTGATATAAGGTGTTCATAACAAGTTTTGCATTTTATTCCCGGTCCCCTCACACACATTTTAATCATATTTTATGTGATCTATGTATGCAGCACTCATCCTCTCCCTGTCACACCACCTCTCCAATGTGTCCCTCTTAAACAGATTGCTACAATACATGTAATGATGGGCCTTCCCAGCTGTGCTGTACCAGAATGGAAGGCAGCTTTAGTATTACCATAATGCCCACCCCCTTCCACAGTCCCAGGGGTCCAAGTGGGACTGCGTGGGGATGTGGGGTAACTCTGTGGAGGGGATTTGGCTGTGACAAGCTGAACCTGCCCAGGGCCATGTAATAAAAGCTACTGGTAGTGATGGTGGCACTGCTGCTGGAGCTGCAGAGGAGGGATAAATATAAACCAGGCCTACATCAAGGAGACGGCCCTGCAGTCACAGCCTGACTTACATCCTAATAATTAGGCCTCTTTCCAATAAAACTGGGATTTGTAGCCATGCATCTATTTTACTTGTGTTTACTGCAGTAGGAGGCTGCATGAGCTGCTGCAGTCTCTGGATAAAGGCTTAGTAACCATCAGGACAGCACTCACCAACAAACTAACTCATTTACTTTTAGAAGTTATAAAGGAAAGACGTTTAGCTGCAGCTAATGCTTAAAATGTTTCTCTTCAAAGTCCTATTATATTGCAGGTAATCAAAGCATTGTACACACAAAGCTTGATAAAGTCTCTTTGATGAAGATCAGTAAAATAGGCCTGTGGTGTACTGTACTGTAACTTTCACAAGAAAAAGGTACTGTCTGTTTAATCTGTACAATTTAAAGACAATTTCCTTGGTGCTGATGTTTAAATGTGAATCTCCTTTCACAGTATAAATAAGGTAAACCTAGTGTCAGTGCGTCATATTCAAGGATAGTGAGTACCTGTCCAGTGAGTAAAAGTTAGAGAGTAACTTAGCAAAGTAGGTGCCCATATGGAATATGACAAAGATTTACAGAAAATACATTATTTGTACATGGATCAAAGTTTGACTTCTCAGCATCCGGGGCAGCCTTCACAAATAAGCTTGAAAAATAATATTGTTGTAGCACATTATAGTCCTCGTTAAACAATCACTGAATGCATTAATATCTGATTATGTTACTTTCAGCAGTAAAAAAAAATTGAAAATAGAATATAATACCAAGTGGGTGTTGGTGTGGCATATCAAGATGCTGATTAGAGAGCATGATTATTGCACAGATTATTACCAGACGCTCTGGTATTTGACAGCGTGTTCCAGTTCCTGCCAATCTCTAGCAACTTGGCACAGCCATTTAAGAGGACCAAAATTCCACAGGGCACCATCAACAACGTGATCAACCCTATGCAAAGGAGATGTGTTCCACTGCACAAGGCAAATGGTGGTCACACCAGATACTGACTGGTCTTTGGACCCCCCCTCGTCCCAATACAGTGAAATTGCACATTTTAGAGTGGCCTTTTATTGTGGCCTGCCTAAGGCACACCTGTGCAATTTTCATGTTCTCTAATCAGCATCTTGATATGCCACACCTGTGAGGTGGCTTGATTCTCTTGGCCAAGGAGAAGTGCTCACCGACACAAATTTGGATAGATTTGTGAACAATATTTAAGAGAAATAGGCCTTTTGTGTTCATAAAAAAACTCTTAGACCTTTGAGTTCAAGTCATAAAAAATGGGGGCAAAAACAAAAGTGTTGCGTTTAAATTTCTGTTCAGTCTACTGTATATCTATAATGTTTTGAATGTTTGAAGCTACTTCTGGGGTGCAGCTGGGTCATGATGGCAGTGGACACAATTTGACAGTAGCACATGCATAACAAAAGAGCTATTTTATAAACCTTTATTTTTACTCTGTCAAATCATACTTCCCCAACCCAGTAAGTGTTTTTTCAGATGTAGATGAGACTGAGAAGAAGAGAGATGTTGTGAGTAAGAGCTCCAGCCAGTGACAGAGGGGGCCTTGTGCAGTGACAGTGCAGGCAGGGGGTATCAGGCTAATTAAAGCAAGCATTTGTCAGAGATTAAGCCTTAAACAGAAAAGGTCATCTGAGCACCAGCGCGCACTGTTTCGATGCTGTGCTCTTAGGGCAGTCTAAACCTTTCTGAGTTAAATGGTAAAGATGCTATTTGACAGAGATGGGGGAAGGGGACCCTTAAGCCCCAAGTGTCCAGTATTGACACTCGGGTCATTGGTTCTACTGTCCATTACACATGCTGGTCAAATCTGGTGAACGGTGTCATTTAGAGATGAAAAATAAGCGCTTGGACAAGATCAATAGTAGCAGCCGTCTGTAGCAGCTGTGATTAATTGACTGTCACCAATTAATGCCTGGTCTGTTGCAATACAATGCAATGTCTGACAATGGGACTTGTTGGGACAAAAATAATGGTTTTGGATCCTGTACTGGGTATTTAAGAGTAACAACTAGTGAGAAAGTTTTAGTGCAGCATAACATAATAAAACTATTAGCATTCATGTGTGCCAACATAAAGAATAAATAAGTATTTTTATGTTTTTATCATGACAGCATTACCACACAAAAAGGGGTTATATGCATATGGTTAATAGGAAAATAGGATACTTCCATGTCAGATTTCAAAAAGCAAGTGATTTGTTAGTGGTTATTGTAGAAACAACCATACAAGGTGCCTAATGGAGATGTTTTTAAAACCAGGGTTCGTGTACAGGCTTATTTATAGTCAGTCAATTGTAATCATGTTAGATCTTAAGAAGATCGTCCTGGTTAGAGATACGCTGAAGAGAAGGACATGTTGTTTTAGATATGAGTAATGGGTCTGCAGAGTTCAGTTGTGCTAGTGATGGCATTTTAAATATTTGGACACAAAATTATGGTAATGGTAGACCACTATGAGACATTAGTCTGTGCCTGAGATTTATGTTCTACATCATCCACAGATTGAAATCAACAAGTATTTGTGCCTATTATTTAAAAAAAAATAGATGTTGCATGTCTAAAGTAGGCAAAATATGTTATCCCATATAAGGTTTGTGTTCACCTGTGTTTTACAACCTCAATCAAATTATAGGTTAATAAGTTAATTTTCAGTTTTATTTCTATTTTCAGTTTTTTTTTTTTTTGCACATACTATATTGGTTAAACTAAGTTATTTTTGGTCTTAAGCAAAACTAAAAACTGAAAAGATACCAATAAACTAACACCTAACTAAGAAAAAAGGGGAGTACTTACTTTTCTTAGGCCCAGGACTTACAGTCAACACAGAGGAGCCACTGCATTAAATGAACAATATGATGTTTATACATTTTCTATAATACAAAAGTAGGGGAGCGCGGGACAGTTGCAACATTGCTAATAATTAGCTATGGCAATGATATTAGTCCTGCACACGTTTGGTTAGTTGATCTTCCTTTCTGGGAAAATGCAGCCACATTGGAACATTCCTTCTAGAAGAATTACATTTCATTGAAAAAATATTTCTGTTATATTGTAAATACTAAACTGTTCATGTGAAGAAATGTAAAGCCATATCATTTCAAAGGGAATTGTCTTAGCTACTAACATGTGTAACTAGCATGTGTCAAATCTAAGATGAGAGTTAAGTTGGCATAACTAATTTTAATAGCTGCAAGTGTAGCCCATAAAGCAAGATGAATGTGAAAGCTTGGCATAACAAAATTGCAATTTCATACATTAATAAAGACAATATTTTATTAGGAATGTAAAGTTCAGTTTGTTTTCTCTATGCTCAGTTTGTCCTCTCTGGATGCTTGTACTGTGGAATTAACACAATGATTATGAAGATCTCCCAATTCATTTTTTTTTTCACTTAAATTATTAGTATGTTACATCAGTGTGGCTAGATAGCGGACAGATGTGGCTGTAATGTATTAGAATTTTGTGTTTCCAACACAAACAGTCTTTGAGAAATGATAGAAATAGCAAAAAGAGTTGCAACCCTCCCATCTCTCCCTTACTTTGTTTAACAAATATATAAATATACCTCTCAAATGTCTTCATGAGCACAAACTTAAAGTAAGAAGCGTGGACAATGCCATGACCGATATTTATTGCGCACATGTCTTTTGGGCCTGTTTGGCTTTCCGTAGTTGACAATCCCGCCGCACCACTTCATTGGTGGGAAATTTGTAACTTCTTCTGGGACGTTTGCTGTGTGTGGTGTTTCAAAACATGGCTCTGAACTTTCAGACATCAACCCTGTCGCTGACTCTGCCAATTTCTTGTCAAATATGTCTTGGAAAGGTAGGTTAACATGCACGTTTTTAATTATTCGCCAACTGTTGAACACATTGGCGTATGTAGCAAATGAGCCGCTGCCTGGCAACACTAACGTTACCAGTTCAAATTCAGAACTAGCGTTATACTAGTTTCGGGATTTAACGTTTGGTTTCTACACTTTTTCCTCCATCTGAGTTTAACAGTTTATGCTCATTAACGAATTCGTCTTTGTCTGAAATAGGTCAGACAGCCGGTCATTTGTGCCAACAACCACGTGTTCTGCTCGTCCTGTATGGAAATGTGGTTAAAGAAAGCAAGCCAATGCCCCACATGCAGAGTGCCCATCACAGCAGAGAACCCTTGTAGAGAGATTATTGGTGAGTATGAAAACCAATACATGCCAATGGAGGTAATATGAGGCTTCGGCTGCCTGTAGCTTCTGAGTAAATACAAGCCCAGACACAAGATAAGCATATTTAGTTGCAAAGTGAGATTTAATGTAATATTGATGTTTAATAGAATATAGTTTTATCCAAATAAAGAGGTATTAAGTCTGTATTATTTGTATTTGACACCACACATGCATAGCCCATATAAACCAATTGAGTGGTTGTGTATGTTCAGATGATCAGAACACATAATTGTTTAAAAAATTGGTTCTCTTTAAAATACTTGAATAATCCTCAGTGGTGAGTGAAAAACAAGATCACTGAAAACAATTGGAGCCTAATTATAACAATCAATACTTTTTTTTAAATTGCAGAACCTAACCGGTTTACTAACTGTTACTAAATGTGTGTGTAAATCCTGATTGGGACCCGACTCCTTTTAATGTGAGAAAATTATCTTATTTTTTGTCCTTCTCCAGGAGGCTCGAATGAGAGTGACCACAAGGACAGCCTATCAACCAGGAAATCTCTCAGAAAGACCAGAGTAGAGCTGCTGTTCCGCGAGTATGAGGTATGACTCCAATTGTGAAACTTTCCAGGATATGAAGTATCTGTTGGATTATTTTGTTGAAATAATATTTTGTAAACAGTTAACTCTCTAGACAACTAGAGCATAAATACTAAACCTAATTTTCAATTTGCTTTGTTCTTTTGTTCTACTTTCCTATTTTCTTTGGTATTTCTTTCCTTTTTTAGGATGAAGTTGAAGGGCTCATTCGAGAAAACGAGGAGCTAAAAACCAAAAATCAGCATCTGGAGTCACAGCTTAAGACGGCTCTGGATCCTTGCTCCATTAATACAGTGGCAACAGGTGACAATAGAGTTGATTCTTACATCCTGGATGAATTGAAAAACAAGCTGCGAGCTGCCACTGATGTTTGTGAAAAAGTGAAGCAGGACATGGACAAGCTAAAGGAGGTATACAGCCTGCATTTTTTTTATGTAAAGCATCCTAGATTTTGTAGTGATGACTTATCTTGTATGCCACTCATGTTTTAGCAAACTTAAATGACTGTAAAATAATTACAGCTATGTGCTGTTTGTAAAATAGTTTACATTTGTTACAGGCAAACAAGGCTTTACGATCTCAAAATATTGACCTTGTACAAGAGAATATGAGGTTGAAAGCTGAGGTAACGAGCAGATCTCCTCAAAAGTAAGTCTTTTGTTAAGGAAGTACAAATGCTCTTGGCAAGGATTTTATTTATTTATTGATATACTTTTATGCCCTTTTTACATTTTCACTGTAAATGTTTTTGCCACTAAATATTAAAAACAATCTGCAGTAGTCCAAGACCACATGTGTTTTTAATACAATTTAATTAGAAGTATTGTTATAAATACTAATAATACAGTTCAGTGTTTAAATCGGATTTTCACATCAGCATAATTGTTGGTGATATAAATACAGATTCCAAAATTACTGTTTTATTTAGATTCTATTTATTTTTTTTTTTTACATCTTTTTGCCTCCAAGTGTAATCGGTCACAGTAAAAGAAAATGTATTCATCAAATGATTATATGGTTTACTTTCAAGATTAAAGAAAAGGTTAAACCAAAAGCATTTGGGCTAAGTTTTCAAGGTGAAGATGTTTCATCTCTAATTTTAAGAGATTTTTATCAATTCTGAGGTCAACTGGTAAGAGAGCCAAGCTTATATTGCAATATCTTGACTCTCTTACCAGTTGACCTCAGAATTGATAAAGTCTCTTGGCATTAGAGGCGAAACATCTTCACCTTGAAAACTTAGTCCAGATGCTTTTGCTTTAACCTTTTCCTCAAGATGACCTGGATGACTCAGAACCTTCACAGACATTTCAAGATTAAAACACAAAATATTTATTTTTCAGGTTTGGTCGTTTCACAGTGGCAGCACTTGAAGCCAAAATCCAACAGTATGAGCGTAATATGGACCAGCTAAAGCGGGCTCTAGCACGCAGCGACCAGTATATTGAAGAGCTTGAGTCTTGCATCAAAAAATCTGAGAAAAAATGTGTTGAAATCCAGGAACCTGGTCAGAATCGTAACAAGAGTGGATCTGAAGATTTCACCCAGCAGCAGAAAATCAACATGATGATGAGGAGTTTGAGTAACAACGAGCGGGAGTCAATCTGTAGCAATCCAGAGGCTGATGGCCGTACATTTTCTCAAAACCAAAGCTTAATGTTCTTGCCAGCGGTAACTCACACAGAGTTTAAGACTCTGACTGGAAAACAGAAAAATGAGGACTTGAATAGTACCAGCTCTGACTTTATGCCGACCACTCCATCCTCTGCCTTCCGTTCTTTGACGCTAAAAAGCCCTGGGATCCGTGAGAAAAAAGTTGCATTTAAGCCTGCATCCTATCTAAGGAAGCTTGATTTTGATGAATTTACTAGTCCTAGCAAGAGTAGCACAGTAGAAAACCAGTTTGCCAGCCTTAACAGATTACCCAAAAGCCCTGATGTAGAACCTAAGTCTGTTTTCTGGGGTGATTGGCATAAGTCTAAACCGTTTCAGTTGTGTCCTAGCCCAAATAAAGAAAACTCACTGAAAGAAGCACCGTCTACTAATGTTGGTTCAGACAAACATGATGGTTTTCAGATCTTGAGTGAGGCGTCCATGGATGCAGCGTTCTTAAACAAAATCTCAGAGTTGGACTCAATGATGCTGGATGGTGAAAGTTTGAGCAGTCGAGGTTCACAACTCTCCACTGCCTCCTCTCCAACAATGGATTTAGAAAGCACTGTAGTTTCAGAACCACGAACAACTACTTTTGTTCCAACCTGTGTGGGCACAGCTGTGATGGAAAGTAACCAGAAAAAAACATTGCCATGTGACACTATGAACTTGAACTTGGCTGACAAAGAGGCAGTGGTCACAGAGTCAATTTTATCTGAGTCAGAAAGCGAGGACACCACTTGTGTTCAAGATGGACTCTCCCAGACTGAAGAACTGTCTTTTGAATTGCTGTTTGATTCAATGGATGAAAAAAAGGATGGACTCAGTGCAGCATGCCAACTACATGACCCCGCCAAAGCCACCTGCTCCTCCTACTGCAGCGATAAATCTGAAAACACAAGAGAAAGAAACACAATGAATACTATGAATACCAATCAGCCAACTAAGAGGAAGTCCTACAGTCCCTTTAACACAAGCAGTCCCACAAAACTGTCAAAGCTTATGTGAAGGGATTGGATACTGGTGTCTGTTTTCAAAATTGTCACGTTAAGGGCAGGCTTCAGATTACATTGTTTGTGATGCTTTGTAACTTATTGTCTCTCTACAATTGGTGACATTTTGTGAGGCCTATCTAGAAGGTCTTGGTGGCAGATAGTTAATAGATCAAGACAAAATGTAAAAAAATAAATAAAGAAAATAAAGAAAGTAAAGCAGAAATAAAGTCTGTTGTTTGCAAACTAATGTGAATACACCACACAGCAATAAAAAACAGCTATAATGCAAATAAAAAAATATAAATTTAGACCTCAGAGCTCTATATAATGATACATTTCTGTGGCTATTCAGGCATTTATCCTAGTTTATGTAGTGTATATATAGTTTGATATTTATTTGGAATCTTGTTTTTGAAGTGAAGTGCACCTAAAAAACCATTCTGACACAGAGACCTCACATGCATCGTAAATGTAATCAGCTTATTTATTATGCACATTGGCTGACATGTATGTTTCACATACCTCTAATCGCTGCATGAAATTTTAATTGAGCAACCATTGTGGTTTGAATAAGTGAAGTGTTAATTCAATGGGATTAATTAATTTAGGTAAAGACTGTGTACGGGGAGACACTGATGTATTAAATGAATTTGTTTAGCGCTCATCTGGTGGGGCTTAAGTGTTAAGCTGCGGCTCAAAAACGAAATAGACAACACTGGTCTGTTAGCAACAATAGCGTATATATTTGGCAGCCAATTAAAATACAATCATTTGTGAATGTATCACAGTCCTTTTTTATTTTAGGGAATATCCAGCACCATAATGTGTTTGCTCATTGTAAAAACAGAATTAGGGTAGAGAGTACAATTAGAATAACTTATGGTCTCACTTTGTAGACTAACTAGGTGTTATATCTCAGGTAATGTAGCTTTCAGTGAAATCTCATCTGATAAGAACAAAATAAAAATTAATCACTAATTAATATGGCTAAATCATCACCAGATTGGAATGGGCAACAAAGCATCAGTGGATAAAGAGCCTATCAGTCATTGCTTACGTTGCTGTGTTTTAGTATTATTCTTGAAATGCTTCTCTAACAAGCTTCACTGTCATCATTATGTTTGTTGCAGTAAACCATCACACTGAAGCCATACATCTATTTTCTATATTGTCACAGAATTGTGATGTCCACACCAATGCGTTTCAGTTGACAGTCTGCGGCACAATTTTAAAATGAAAATGCATAAGTGTTGACATAACCATAGTTTTTGTTTTGTTTCAGGAAGAGCTAGTTTGTATCCCGTTACTCCTGCAGATGATCGAGCCCTAAGTGGCCAGAGCTCTGATGATCCACCTAAATCATCTTTAAAATACAGGAAATATTGGTATTTATAAATGTTTTAGTAAAATTGTTAGTTAACTTGTAGTCCTTTAAAAGTAGGTTTATATATGCCAGCTTTATGGTCCTTGCGTTTAAAATAAGGCTTAAATCGTCCCAATGTGGGGTTGGATAGACGAGTGAATCCTTTAAAAAAAAAGGGGAAACGCACGCGTCTAGTCTCCAGATGTTGCAGCCTGTCTGCCCTGTGAGCAGTTTTTCTGTCAGCCTGCTGCTCGCTGTTCTGCCAGAGTATGTCTCGCGAGAGCAGCAGAGTCCGGGCTTGACGAGATCTGAGGCGCTCAGGTGTAAGAGGCTCTCTCATCCCCAGCAGTGGGAAACAGTAGACAGATAAGTGCGTCTGAGAGACTGCAGGCATCTCTGTGATCTCCGGGCTCAAGGCTGCTGCCGCGAACTCTACTCTGCATCATTAACCGGAAAGGCAAAAAGGATCACTGTGTATCTATGACTAGTTTTTCTGCTCTTGTAGCCAATTCCCCCGTTTTTTCCTGTGCACTTTAATTGGAGACGCTCGCCAAGATGATGTCCATGAACAGCAAACAGCCGCACTTTGCCATGCACCCCTCTTTACCCGAGCACAAGTACACCACCCTGCATTCCAGCTCGGAAGCGATTAGGAGAGCCTGTCTACAAACTCCACAGGTAAATTAAACCCATCAAAAACTTATTTTTTTCTATTTGGGCTTCCTGTATGTAACGCTGTATGCGCGTAATAACAAGCTCTAAGGCACATCCTGCTAAGACGCGCGCTTAATATATTTTTCATGTGTTCTACGGCAGTCACTGTTTTAGCCTGTGATCTTTTTGAAAGCACAAAAAGCTTTTTGCCAGGCTATTATTTTACATATATTGACTTGATTACTGCTTTTGAAATAATCCCTGCCAAAGAATCTAAAATTCTAAAAAACAGCAATGTTGTTTTTATGTTATATGGATATTATATTTCATTTTTTTTAATGGGCCATCCCCTTTAACAGTGAATAATAGGCATCCCGATCTAAATGTTGACCAAACTTTTAATATGATTTTAGAAGCTAGTACTTTACTTTAGTATTTATGAGGGAAAATGACTGTTGCTTTATGAAAAACATAATGTTTTCGTATTAATCGTATGATTTCAGTAAAAACTGCAATCTGTGGAAATCTTCTTCATTTCTGCCTTGTGTCTGTAATGCTGCCTGTGCATTTTCTGTGTGTTTCTCCATTTCACAAATTATCAGAAAATGGAGATCTTTTTGAAGTGAACATTTTTTTGGGATTACTTTAATAACTTCTACAAGTTGCGAGTGCTGCAGTGGACACTTGTTTATTTTTTATTTTATTTTTTAGTCTATAGCCTACTCTATTGTCTATAAAGTAGTATATGTTTTGTGTTTTGTGTTCTCTAGATTCTGAATGAATTTTTATGACTTTGAAGGAACAGCAATGTCTCCATAAGCACTTTAAATAATGTCCACATTGTCCCTTTATCTACGTTTTTGTCTTGCAGCTGCAGAGCAACATCTTCGCGAGTTTGGATGAGACCCTCCTGGCGCGCGCGGAGGCTCTCGCGGCCGTGGACATCGCCGTGTCCCAGGCCAAGACGCACCCGTTCAAACCGGACGCCACGTACCACACGATGAGCACGGTGCCCTGCTCGTCCACGTCCACGGTACCGCTGGCGCACCACCATCATCATCACCACCATCACCATGGCAACATGGAGCCGCCGGACATTATGGATCACATCAACTCGCCATCGCTCACGCTCATGGCCGGGGGCGCGCACGACGGCACGGGTGGTGGAGGTGGCGGCGGAGGTGGTGGTGGGGGACTCCTCTCTGGCTCGGCCGCCGGGCACCCTCACTCTCACATGCACGGCCTGAGCCACCTATCCCACCAGGCCATGAGCATGAGCTCGCCCCTCACGCACCACGGGCTCTTACCGGGTCACCACGGGGGCAGTCAGCTCCCTAACACCGGACTCTCCTCCATCAACGACTCAGACACGGACCCACGGGAGCTGGAGGCCTTCGCTGAACGCTTCAAACAGCGCAGGATCAAACTAGGGGTGACCCAGGCGGACGTGGGCGGCGCGCTGGCAAATCTCAAAATCCCTGGCGTGGGGTCACTGAGTCAAAGTACAATTTGTCGATTTGAGTCGTTGACGCTGTCGCACAACAACATGATCGCGCTCAAGCCCATCCTGCAGGCCTGGCTGGAGGAGGCCGAGGGGGCCCAGAGGGAGAAAATGAGCAAACCTGACATTTTCAACGGTGGCGAAAAGAAACGCAAGAGGACGTCCATAGCAGCGCCCGAAAAGAGGTCTTTGGAGGCGTACTTTGCCGTTCAGCCTCGGCCCTCGTCGGAGAAAATTGCAGCTATAGCAGAAAAGTTGGACTTGAAAAAAAATGTGGTGCGAGTGTGGTTTTGTAACCAAAGACAGAAGCAGAAGAGGTTGAAATTCTCTGCAACTCACTGATGGGTGAAGAAAATTTACTAAAAGAAAAAAATGACTGAATATGGGACCAAGAGACACTATAAAGACACCATTTTCAGTCTTTTGTCTCCAGCGGTTTTCCACGTTGGTGCGCAATGGGCTTTAGATCCCCATTTTCTGAGGCTTCATATATCTGGTTTATTTTCACGTTATCGGTGAATGTGAAGTATGCAAATAACAGACACACATTTTGCTCAGTTGTTTCGAGGGAAAAGTTTAGTCGACATTGCCTTTTAAAACACATGGAAGAAGGTGATTTGCTTGTTACAATAGCGAGTTCTTTTCTCCTATAGGCCTATTATTTGAAATATAGCCATTCAAGAATTACCTCATTGATTATTAAGCTGTGTTTTGGTTTGACTTTGTCGTTGTTGGTATAGCTCATCAGTCTGTTCATTTAGTCATCTGTATTATTATTATTATTATTATTATTATTATTATTATTATTATTATTATTATTATTATTATTATTATTATTATTATTGTTGTTGTTGTTTTTATTTTTATTTAAAGGCTGCTGATTCAGTTGCAAACCTTAATGGCTACAGAGACGTAGGCCTGCATGAAGACCTGACTCACAGGCAGTCATTAGCTGTCATTAGGCTGTCACATCTATAAATATATTTATTTTAAATTTGCACAAAGACCTTTTAGGTTAATAGATTGGTTAAATGTTTTGTATATAAAGACATCACTTTATTAAAACAGGATTAAGCTCCTGTGTTTTGGATAAATTATAGGTCTATCACACTATTGGCTTCACACAAGTTCAACAGATAGAGAGCCTGTCTGCTCCATGGAGGAGATATCTGGAATAACAGATCTTTCAGTTTGCAGTGCAAACACTATGCATTGGGGGGAAACAAAATCACTGCACCAGTAGAGATATATCTACTGTAGACCTTACGTTGTGGATGGTGTAAGTCACTGTTTAATGCCTGTTTTTCACATTGAGATCACCATGTTGTTTGTCGTGTTAATTGTTACAGAAATGTTGTGTAAGTAATACTTTTACTTTTGTGCACACACAAGTATGTTTACAAACTGCAGCGACTTGTGCATCATGGAAATGTCCTATTGTCTCCTTCCCTCACTTCTGTCCACACTCCTCTGTTGTCCTTTCTTTCAATGGTACTCTTCATCCTGTAAGCCAAATTTAACAGGGAGGTGTGTTCCAGCAATCTTCTAATAAAGTCAAGAAAAGCAACCGCTGTTTGCTTATGATTGGTCTGTTTAACATTGTTGATGTGTAGATGCCCAATATTTCTATGTAACTTGGATAAAAAAATGCTGCTATTATATAGGACTAAGGTTTGTTACACAAATAACCTAGTACCTTTAAGTATTTTGAAATACATTTTATTATTATTATATAGGCCTAACTAATAACTAATAATTATTATAATTAGCCTACTACTACTACTACTACTACTACTAATACTACTACTAATACTACTACTACTACTACTACTAATAATAATAATAATAATAATAATAGAGCAAGGTCTGTGCTACATGCTTACTGTTAATTGTTTTTAGGCCTCGAAAAATTCCTCAATAAAAAATAAAAAATATATTTAAATAAAAAGTCGACGAAAGGCAGAAAAAATATAATAATTTCATCTCTGCAAATACAGTTTCCCTTCAGACAGAGGAACTGCTTTGATGTAACACTGACAAGACAGCGAAAAAGAGTGTGCCAAAATTAAACCAGCAAAGAAGAAAAAAAAGTTGTTTTTTTTCTAAATAAAATAACCTCACCGAATCTTTTTCAGTCTGAAGCACATCTGCGTTATTTTTATCCTTGATTTTTACTTTAGCCTACATCACCGTGAGACGCCTTTATGAAAACGAATTTTTAAACGCAGGAGTAATGCAATATTAATCGCTGGTGCTTATATAAAATGCAATATTTTAGAGAGCTTTCGGGCTTTCTCTGAGGAAGCAGCTGGACGGGGGAAGCCACAGTGAAGCCTATCGCCAAAGAGAAGCGCTCCTTATTGCATTTCGAAAACTATAAAAACGAACCCAACGTGAGTAAAACGTTTTTTCTTTGGTTTTAGTCAAGGTTTTGTTTTGCACAGTAGGCTATATTTTATGCCATGTTTTGTGGTTCAGATGATTATATCACCATAGTTAAAATTAGTTTTTATGTAGTGAACTAACCGCTAACTTTGTCCTTATGTCTTTATACGGACAAAGTTAGCATTGAAGCTAGCTACAGTGTCGGCTACAGTAACACGGCGCTGCTGCTCAAGCACCGCGGACAGAAGACTAATGCATTATTGAAAGCCTATATCAAACAGCTCTGGGGTGCTGTCTCTCTGCACAGGGCCCCGGGATGAAGTCGGACTGTCTGCCTGCACAATAGCCTCTAATATGTTAATGGCCGTAGGGGACGCCTGAGGTACCGTCCCCAGCTGCTTCGCCTACCATATGTCAGCCCGTTACGACACAGGCCTCTATTAATCAGCCGCTATTTCATCACCGACATCAGCGCCATCAAGCTCGTTCAACAGCAATAGCACCGCTGCGTCACGGCGCACAGGTCGAGGTGGGTACTGGGCCTGAGAGAGTGGGCCTACTACACCAAGGAAAGGGATCTCTGACAGTCCCTACTGGTCTTACTCGTCCAACACAGCGGACAAAAATAACTTTCATTTTACACTATCTATAGTTTTATTAGACAACCATCCAAGGCATTAATACTGGTTTATACTTACAGTCAATGACTCCAATTACAAGGCCAGCCTTATTTTAAGACATAGCTTACATTTCATTAGGTGCTTTTAAATTATATATTTTTTTATTCTTTCAGCTTTATCTTGTGTGTTTTCATATAATCTATTATATTAAACACAAAATCGAAAAAAAGAATATGGACAATTAAAGCTATTTCAAATATAATGTATGTGAATGACAATAAAGCTCAAGACAATATAAAATAGACTAGATCATTTTATTAAAGCATAAAGCTGGTTATGTCTACACATTTTTTTTATCATTATAAAGTAATAAAGTTCTGGACTGTGCTCTTTTTGTCCAGGCCCAATGGATCCATTACAGCAGAGAGCCCACTGAGTAGAGCAGACCGGAGCCTACAGGATCTCATATTTGAATTCCTCCAGGCCACTGTTCGGGAGTAATTAATCTCCAGTGTGGATGTAAATAAAGGGAAATTGGATTCCTGACAGACGAGATGAGAGAGTGTGTGACACTACGTCGCCGAAATAATGATGTGAGCGCACGTTATGGAAACGCAGCACTTAGATTTACGAGCAGGCGACTTTTTAGTGGAGCCCAGAGCGGAGGGTAGTGGGCCTATGATCCAGGTCTAATCGCAGCTGTTAGGCGCCAGGTTAAGATGGATGTTATCATTATAATTACAGCACTACAGGCTCAAATAAAACCAAACAGATAAGGCTGGTTCTGACTTTATTCAAGTTTTTGTCCTTGCAGTCCTGTTTGTGTCTCCTGCAGTGTCTTAAACGTAAAATAAGAGCTCCCATTGAGGGCTGCGTTGATCTAACCACACACAGAAGGGTCGCCTTTCGGACGAAAATGTCAAAGCTGGGCTGCGGAGGGGTAGATCCCCCAGATCTGCACTCATTTCCCACTCATATTTGCTCAGTAATCCGCTGTGGCAGCCCTCCATTGCCCGGGACGCGCTTTGAGAGGCGGTGCTGTTGACACAGGGGTATATTTCAATCACAGAGGGTTCAGAGTCAGACGAACAACTTATTTGTCTAATAAATCCGTCATTTAGTAAGAAAAATATTTGATCTTGAGGGGCTGACCTCTTGTCATGTAGCCAGTGACAGATAAATGGGAATGTATGCTATGGATATGAAGATAGGCTGCATAGCAAAAAGTGCAATTTAGATTCCTATTTGTACGGCACGGCCAACAAACACATTACAGAGTAGGAGCCATTTTCATATTTGGCCATCTGACAAAGACGAAAGAAGTGAAAGAAGGGGAAACAGGCTAAAGTTTTTCACAGTGTAAATGTTCAATACATATCTATGTGTATTTGTAAACTATATCAACTTTTTCAAATTAATTTTGTTTGCATGCCTTCTACAATGGTCATGAACAAGAACCTTTATGATTTTGTAAGTGTAATGTATTCAGCATGGAACATAGCAACGTTTAAGGGTTGTTTGCACATTGATTCCATAGAGTGAACAGAAATAGACACTTAGTCGGCTTTTTATTGTACACCAGCCTTTTGCTAGTCTGCAACTAAATTTTGGACTGTCAAAGTCCTAAAAGAAGCGTTATTTCCTATAATACTCAGACACACTGTCTCCCATTAACATAGTTGTGTCGCAGAAATTTTCTGTACTTAGCAAATACATCATTAAAAGTTCTTGAAGTCCCTGACGTCTAATTTTCTGTCATTGCTTGTATGAGATACTACTACAACATTAAGTATCCAGTAAGCTAAGGATTGTGGTCCTGATTTCTCTTGTAATTTTTTACAATTACAGACAGTACTATTCACACTTGCACATCCACACAATGCCAAGAAAAAAACTGCTTGACTACAGTATAAAGTAGTGTTAATATATCCATGCCCACACAAACATGCTGCATTTACATTTAGTGTACACATAATTAGCATTTTAGCATTTTAGTTGAAAACTCTGAGGTTGTCTTAGATTGATATTTATCTAAAGTGTGATGCCTCACTGTTTTCTGTACTCATTTAATATTTGAAGAAGCTACCAGTCTGAGTTTTCCTCTCATGTCTGGGATCAAAATCTGAAGAAACAAAGCCTATAATAAGTTGCTCCCTCCAGTTGTGTTACCCCTGTTGCTTGACAACCGTTTGATAAAGTACAGTCCTAAAATATCAAAACACTTGTCAATGTCTGAACAGGCCAGTTTTATATGCGTTACTTCATTCAAGAAAATACCTATCGCCACCTAAATGTCACTTTATGCAAAATGTGCCCCACTACCTAAATGTCATTTATTTCCCAATTCTCCCTCTTAAGAGCTGCTGTAGCCTCTGGCAGAGTGCTCTTTGAACCCTCTATTGAACCCATCTCCCTGCTGTCATTACTCACACAAGCTGCAGACAGAAAAATACAAGGCACACGCCACCGGAAACAAGATGGGCATACAAGGGCATTTCTCTTTAGCGACAGATAAGACAGATAGTGATTGATGTGTCAAGATTTAAAAAGACCTGCAATGACTTGTACATATGTGCTATTTTATTATAACTTCTTATTGTTCAGAGGTTTCTTTTCTCTGTATTAAAATTAAACCATTCAGGTAATATTATTAGGTGTTTTTCTTTAGGCTAAAGTTGTACATTTTCTACAGACCTACAGCGGTCCTAAAAGCTATCACTGTCCATGGTGCTGAACATGTGCTTATGTGTTGCTGTACTGTTGTCCCTAAGGATTAAAAACACGTCTTTAACAATTTAAGCCCTGTGTGTTGTAATGCTTCAAATCCCCTATCTAAAATCCCAACCCTGGCTGCTTTGTTGTTGTTGATCACCAAACAAATTCTCATCAAACCTCATCAAGTATCTCATCATAAAGCTGTGCCTGAGATGCATGTTGACAAAATATGCTCTTAGATACTAAATAGTACAAAAGACTCTTTTAGCAGCTATTCTATTATTATTTCTAAATAAAACATTATTAACACTGTCACTTTATGAAAAGTTTAAGCATAACCAACTGCTATTTTTTACATTTACATGGCAACTATCTATCACCAGAATGTCACAGATTTCTTTGTTTTTGTTGAGGCTGTGGGGGCAGTTCTTGAGACTGAGAGAACCCTCTCCCCATTGGTAGATATTTAATATTTCCCTCTGTAGTGGACTTCGATAATGAGGAGAGTGTCAGCCACCATTTGCCCGCCGCCGCACCATCAAATATTCATCAGTGTTGATTAAACAGCCGGCAGTTGCCAATCGGCTGGGTGTCATATTTGTATCCAGTTACCTCTGTCCACACCCAGCCTAAATACAATGAGATGAGACTGAAGCCATCCATGAAATGATACATCCAGTGTGTGTTCAACAGTGTGTATGTGTATACAGGTCTGTATGGGCCTAAAAGACAGTTCACATGAACCTGCTTTAAACAGTTAAGTCTACTAACTCCACACTGCAAACCTTAATGTTTATTCTACCTCACAATGATATGCTTGTGTTCTGTTTAAGTCATGACTCTATAATAATCCCATGAAGCATAAGATCAGCCAATAAATTGATATCAAACCTGTATTATGTGGGTCTGTATATGCTGCACTCTGAAATGTAGCAGGTTTTACTGTGAACATTGACGTTTCCATCCAGTGACTATCAGCTGAATGACAGAAAGGAAAAAACAACAACTCTGAGACTGAGGATGGGGTGTTGTATGTTTTGTGTGAGTGTGTGCTTGAGAGACACAGACAGTGAGAAGGGGGGAGTGAGAATGAGAGAGGTTACTGTGAGCCACATTAAATATTTCATGAGTTGTTGGAGCAGAGAGGAAAGACTGCCCAGGAAGCCTGCTTCAACTCATTTGCTGAACCGGGGCTGATGCATGCTGGGAACAAATGCTGATGAAGTCACACATGCACACGCGTCTAACCTTATTCACTCCTCATGAATGTCACTGACAATGCAAATAGTGAGAGCATATTGTATACATTTGTCATTTTCAGAAAGTGATTTCTCAATTTCAACATCACTCTGTTTCTGAAGAAGCCTATTCCACTGAGCTGAAAGTCCCACACCTCATTTAACAAGACAACACAAGCCTAATTGCATGATTGATGAAGGCTTGATTTCTTACTCCCCTGACATGTGACAAAAATCACTGTTTTCATAAACACATGTTCCATGTGGACGCACAGAACAACACAATGTAACTGTAGGGGTGCAAATAATATGATTAATTAAAATAACTCATGAATTTGAAATATATCTCTGTCTTATTGTAAATATAAGGAGGGATTCCTAATATAAAAGACACATTTCATTTTGCTTTTCTCTTGTACAGAGAAAAAAAACATGTCACAGAGTTACATTAAGGGCCAGAGCCATGTTAGCGCTGGCAGGATTTAACAGCTAAAGGAAATAGGTCTCTCAGAGGGCGGAAGACAAAGACTGGGCTCATCTTACTGGCCATTGATCGTCGCTGTGATCTTATGAGCTTCTTGTTACTAGGATTGGAATATCATCCCAGAGATTCTTTTACTGGAAGATCCGACTCTTGACACAGCTGTTGGATCAAAGCCTGTCACCGATTAGCCCCCGACACAGAAAAGCCTTCTGTGTTTAGTGGCATTTATTTGTTTCTGTGAAAAGCCTCTGACGTAGTGCTGCAACATGACACGGGATAAGCTTTAGGAAAATGTAACTCACTGAAACCTCAAGGATATCTCACATGAAACTAAACTTTAGACATCGGAAATCTACATAGTCACAGCTGATTGTTATAAAACTCTACATTACAAGACCTTTTACAGTTTAGTTTCTGTGACAAGAGACACACCAATGAGTATATTGTGATGTCCCTGTCCATGGTGCTGATTTAGGTGCGGCAAAACTTCCTTTAGCCCAAAGAATAATATGCTGTTTATTGTGCTGTTTCTTTGGCAAACTAAGTGTCAATGTTTTCAGGGTAGTATTGATGCTCCATTAAGTTTAGCAAATATTATGGATTGTTACATATTAAGGTCATTAATGAAGATTAAATGACCAAAATAGAAATCTGATTCTGTGCAGTGCAACAGTCATGGACAAATCAGATCTGAAAAAAATTCCTACGTCATGAACGTCTCCAGTGTGCATCCCACAGACCCCTGCTGCCTGTGCGCTACATCATTGCCATGCCATACATTACTGTTATTCTGTATTAATCACGATCACACCCCAGAGACCCCCACCGAGCGCCTGCAGGATCCTGTGTAAGTTGTAGGCTTTTCTGACATCCTTTCATCAATAGCACATGTTTTGACATTGATTGTTATGTCCTCAGCGTCTTGACTTTGCTCCTCGCAGGTCACGCGGCGCAAAACCAGCTCTCCACTTACTTTACTCGGGGGACCTCGATCAGGCTCTTCAGAAGACTGACAGCTCTGACAGGTGCAGCCACAGTCCACTTTGACAAAGTCCTGATTAGCCTGTCACTCACTGACAGCCTAACTATGTAAAATTCACCCACTGACTCCCTCTGAGCCTCATATGCATGTGCCATGCCATTTGGTTGGAATAATTGAAATAACAAATAGCCTACTAAATCTAGTTACATTAACACAACTGTAGTGTGTAGCACTGTGCTAATCAAGTATAAGTTAATTAGAGGATAAATAAGACATTTTTCTATTAACTTAGCTAGCTAGTTAGCTAGCTTAGCTAGTAGTATTATAATAATCTACAGTAAGCAAATTGATGTATTGATATTTAAACACTGAAAACCTATGCAACAAATAGTACAATAGTTCTTACATGTCCACTTTAGTTTAGGAAAGTAATGCAACATGGAAGAATTTCTGTAATACTTTCACTGAATGACAATTAGCTACTACTTTATCTTTCAAGATGAACCATTCTAACAATATAAATCTACTGTTTAAGCTTGGTTGAAGTAAGTAATACTAGTCCATTATCTGTTAATTGTAAACATTGATTGCACCCATGACTGAAAATATCATGCGGGAAACCTGACATTCCTCTACATACTGAATAACTGCTCCTGTAAGTGTTTGTGATACAAAGAAAGCCTTTGAAAAAACAAAACAAAAACACAAAACGGTTCACTCCATTCATTGAAGGATAGGGATGACATTTAAGAGTTGCGTGAACTCTGACGCATCCTCTCCCTCAAACCTCAGCGGGCCAGACGACTGTTGATGCCTGCTCTAATTACCACGATTGACTGTTGTGCAACAATATCTGTCTGGGTCCCCGACACCCAACCATCTACACCTCACAAGTCACCCTGTCTCTCACGGCCAGGATCCAAACACCGCTCGCCTATTGATAAACTGTACCTCTGAATAATTCACAGTGAAAACACAGAAGAAATCGATTGCCAGGACAAAATCTAATATGAGCGACAAACTGCACGGTAATGCGAGGTGGAAGTTGGGAGAAAAGTTACTCAGAGTTCATTAAACATCTGTCATGTGCCAATGAACTTGCTCGGCTTTTATTTTACGAGTTTTAAAATAACCATCTGCAAGTGTAAGTGTAATGTGCTCGATATTAAGCAGACACTTAAGAGTTGCTAAGTAATTACCACTACATTGGATTTATAATTGGCTATCATGTGCCTTTATTGGTCAATTACCCAGTCAAAACAAGTGACTCAGCCAAATGTAACTGTCTTATTATACCTCAATTAAAACAAATGCTCTCTGTGGTAGGGGGTTTAGGCAGTTGGAAGGAGGGGCTGCTCCAAATTTCCCCCCGTATATCATCAGGTAATTAATATTTTCATTAACTCACTCTGCTTTGAGCCGCGACCTGCCTCTGATCATTTCATTTTCTCTCCATGGGTTCGATACTGTCGTAGCTCCATAATTAGTTTGATTTATATGAGGCTTCTGTAATGAAGGCTCACTCCTTCCTCTTCCTTCATTCGGCTGCCGCTTTCACCTTCTTCTAATGTCCAATAAAGACGCAGCGTTGTACCGCGAGGAAGAAATAGGCCTCTGTGCATTGAGACAGCTCGCGAACAAGAAACAGACACGCGCTTTATGAAAGATTTACACCAGGAACTTTGAGGGAAGGACTAAGGCTAACACGGTGGGGGAAACACAGCTTATTAAAGATTGAATCATACACACATGATTCTTGTCTGTCTCTGGACAGGAATCCTTGATACTACTGCCCAAAAACCTTAGGGATTAAGTGAAATTTACAGATGAAGGAGAGGAGAGGATCTCAGGAGTATCACATCTGTGTTAAAAGTTCATGATGAGTGCTAACAATAGCGTCTCTGGGCAATAAAAAAAAAAGAAACATAGATACCATTTCTAGTTTTCAAACAATAGCCTGCGCAATAACTGGATAGGTGTAGTTTTGATTGTATTCTTTGGTTCAACGCACACAATCCATGTCCATACAATGCAATATATGTGCTACCAGTGGCTTTGCACTCAGCAGGGCATAACAGGAGTGCACATGAATGATTTGCACATTAATAATGCCCCATTGATTATTGTTCTGCTGTTTAAAGGTGAATGGCGAAGCTTTCCGAGCAGCAGGGGAGCCAGCGGACTGTGTGTCTCATGGAAGGCCTCATTTACATTTTGGAAAGTGCACCTGACTCCCAGGAGAGTTTCCTATCATTATTCAAGTCAATACCGACTGAACTTTCTTTGTTGCGAAAATCTCACCAGTCCTTTACAATCTTCTGCATCCTTTAAGTTGTTCTGTCAGTATAGGAAGACTCAAGAATGGACCGAGATAATATAATGGTTATACACTATGTAAAAGGTTGCACCTGCTATGATATGATTCTTAACATTACAACAGCAAAGGCCACAATAACAATAATCTGAATTCAATGCTACGGAAACACTGCAAGAATAATTTGTTTTTTCAGTGATAATGTTATTAACACACATGTCCATGAACAGCAAGATGCAACAGGTGCAACATTTTCAATACGGCTCAGTGCTGCTTGTTCAATGCTGGGTTTCAGGCATGACACCCCTCATAACATCCTTCTCCTTAGCTCCCAGGGCATGTCAGTTCTGATCAGTGCTGTCCACTGTTTTGCAATGAGTCAACATAAAATCAAATAATAAAATTGGTTATTAACATTATTCAAGCAAGCATAAGAAAAGAATCAACACACACAGAATTAGTAAGTAAGGTTAAGTAAGAAAATAAGGTTTGATGTTTAAGTTAAGGTTGCATCGTTGTAGGCTGACCACACATTTCTGCTGATGCATGGCCTTTTTTAGAGGCAAGCCCTTTTTTCTGAAAGAGCTCACTCCAACAACTGCCCCGCAGCAAGCTCTGCATTGAGGTTAGCTCCAGATTTCTATAAAAGTAGTCGTCAGCATCTTCTACAGTAAGGAGCAACTTTTGTTTGATTCTACTTGGTTTGCTCTTAGAGATATACCAGATTTACCAGCGTGAAACAGTTCTCTCACATGCAAGGTCATAAGAAGATTTTATTCCAGACAAATCAATGATGAATGTACATCAATAAAGACATACACTTGTATTAGCTCTGAATACTCATGCTCATGAATGAGTCCTACAGGATAAGCCATGCATTTCAGCGGTACATTTGCTGTTTTTAGTCTCCCTTTGATCGATATATACACCACCAAACAACTGATAAACAGCAGTGACAGGAAATACTAAGCACACTCTTCCAAGATTTCATAAGAGCCCAAGCTAAGCGGGTGGAAACATAAAGATAATCTTCTGTGCCACATAAAAAGGAGCCAAATTAGCTTACTAGCCATTCTGTCCATCTCAGCATCTCCCAAGCACATCAGGCACATTTAGCAAGCACTGAACACAGCTCTTTCTACCATTTCCCCTTGCTTAATTATTGATGGTAATTATCATGGCGTGGCTTGTCTGCGCCATAACAATATATTCTTAACAAGAGCAAAGTCAGTTTGGATTCTCTCAAATAATCTTTTGCTGTATATCTAATGGGACATGCCAGTGTTTTTCCCTTTGACTGAAAACTGATGGTGGTCATTTGTAATGAGCGTAATGTGCAACCTTGCCAAAGTGTAAGTTAATGTAGATTTAACTGCACTAAACGTTTGGAATTTTACATGTTCCCAAATGTCTGGCTGACGTAATTGGCAATGATTAATATAGGCCACAGCTTATAATTTACTTTTAAGTGTAGAGATAATGGTAATTTGTGGTACTACAACAAGTGCCATCTATTAATCTGACATTTCTCAAAAATGCTTCAGAAATTTAAAGACAGAAAAAAAATGAACAAATCCAAAAATGGCTGCCATCTTTGATACCTTTTTTTATACATATACCTGTGATGAATGGTATCTAGTAGATGAGTAGGCTCAAGGTAAGGGGTTTTAATGATTATGGCTTGTCCCGTGAGCCTAGAAGACAAGAAGTAGGCCATTGAAAAAATCTACGGTCAGACTAACTTGTTTTATTTAAAGCAAATTGAATACAAATTTTCCACCAAAGCTGTCTAAACATTATGCTGATCCTTTTTTATAAGACAAAAGAAAAGTGTAAATCATGTCATCCACAAGCCACAGGGCTGTGTATGTAAAACCACTCTGTGCTCCATGTAAACAGGTAATAACGACACAACTCAACTGCTTTCACCTCCTGATTATGATCTTGGCCTTTCCTCTCCTCCATTTCCCCTTGCGTTTCAGTGGAAGGGCCTAGCTTGCCGTCTTCCAGTGCCGCAGGGCATGGAGCTAGCCGGCAGTGAGTTTCCATCAATTAGTGCACCCCTGCGGCCTCGTGGCAGGACCCACCTTTGACTGCAGAGAGATATTGATTAGTTCAGCTGCACTGTCAGGTCTGGAGCGAGCAGGGCCGCGTGATCCAAGGCCTTCACCGGAGACAAGATCATGTCGGGTTTCTGACACATGTAAGCACACACACAAACCTGGCCGTCTGTACACACATACAAATGCAATGTGCAGTGTGCGCTCTCAGATGGCTGCAAGGTGAGGGAGAGGCAATATAAGAGGAGAAGTGCACAACAGTGGCTTGTCAGGAGAGTGATGGCTGAGAACTGACAAGTGCTTGTTAGTTTTTTTCTTATCCTACTACTGCTGTGAAAACCACCATCCTCTGGACTCTTGGGGAGGTGTAATATCACACTAAAGTAAATAGTGTAAGAGAATAAGAACAACAGACCTACATAAAACAGTCTAGACAATAATCAAATTAAAATACATGAATTAGAAAAAACACTGCTGGTAGAGTCAAGCGTCCATTAAATCAATTCAAAACATTCTTCTCCTGTTGTGTATGTATTTTGAAATCTGTATTTTATAGTGTTGATGTGTTAGTGTCTGATGGACTCAAATGTAGAGTGTCCTCCTATCCAGTGAGAAAAGTAGTGACACTAGATGGTTCGATAGACTATCATGTCTAAATTACTGAATATACTATGTATGTTTCCCACTGTTTGCTAGGTTTTGATGACTTTGAGATGACCTATTGGTGCAATACTCTGTAAAGTAACTGAATTAAAATGTATTAATTTGCATTTAAAAACAATTTCTTGCTGGTGAAAGTACTATTGACTTGAGTAAAGTGCATGTTAAAGGTGAGAATCTGGTCATATAGTATTTGACATTATTTACCAGTGACCTCACTATACAGTCGACCAGATAGTGGAACCATATACTGGACATAGGGGTTGAGAGGTTAGGGACTTAGGTTTTTTTTTTCAGACCCAGTCTTTACTTGTAAAGAAGTTGTGGCTTCACTCTGAACTTTCTAAAGAAACAAAATCGTTTGGGGAGTATAATGATGCAATTGAAAGTAACTCCACAGGTGCTCACCTGTAAAAATAAAAAGACTATTCTCCTTCAGAGCACCTCAACTAATCCCTGGTCCAAACTTCTGCTGTTGCAATGTTTTAAATATTTGTAAGTTTCTTGTTTTTTATAAAAACACAGTCTTCTGCAATAGCACAAGGTAACCATATTCTACTCAATTCTACAAATACTATAACTTTCATACAGAAATAATGCAGCTGAGAAGGTTTAGTAGGTGATCAAAAACTGTGCCATGATGATTTTTTTATCTCTTAATTTAACTCATGAGGAAATCCCTAGTTGGCAGCCACACCAGTGGGTACCTAGCATGTTTATGATGTTGGTGGGGGAAACCAGAGTACCCAGAGGAAACCCACCCAAGCATGTGGAGAATATGCCCGCCCCCTGGGAGTTGAACCCTGGACCCTGTTGCTAAAAAACATTGTTGAATCTGCTTTGTTTAGGTTTTGCCATTCAGGTGAAAGAATGTATTGCTGATGACAACAAAAAAATATACAACAAAGACAGTCTACATTTCTGTGGGCTAAAATTAAACTTGTGATACTGCCTGGTTTTGTGCTGAGTCGTCTGCGCTGTGTACCCCACACCACTGAGTACAGAACAAAAGGGTGAGCTCCAGACTTCTGCCTCGTCTCTACTTTATCCAAGCAGAACAAAGTTACTGATGGATATGTGCACCCCCTGCAGTTCCTCTCTGTCTGTTGGTTAAATAAGCCATTTCACCTGCTTTTCATCCCCCTCACTCCGCTCACATGAAGCTGTCATCCCATTATATCGAGATGTTGAGCGCCGGAGCGGCACATTCAGAGGTTACTGTGGTGTGTCAGAGGAGAGGAGAAGTGCTGATGTCAGGAAAGGATTGCACAACAAATTCAAACAGCAGCTGAGCCTGTTCATATCAGTCTAATAGAAATCCTTCCTGCTTTAATAAGTATTTTCTTCAGGTACATTGACATGATATGTAACAAATGCGAACATTAAAAGTGTTTTGTGTTTGTGTTTTAGGCTCCAGTGAACTTGCATGTGTTCTGTACATTGAATATAGGAAGACTACAATTACGTATGATGAGCAGATTAAAAACGCAAATCATTGAGAAATAGTTACAGTATTTTATGCATTATTATTATTTTAGTACCTTGTTCATTGTGAAGCTGTTGATTTTCTTCGTACTAACATTGTCATTTTTGATTATTGAACACGGCCCAAATAGTAAATTGTAATAATGTCATTTTCGCAGGCCGTGGCTTTCCTCTGGCGGACGGTGACATTATCACACATGCGAATCCACTGGTGGGCTCATCTGGAAGCGCCTCAGTTTGATATGCAGCATCCGGACGCTATCATTTCCCTCCCAAAACATGTATATCCCCAGTCCAAATTGATTGTGTCGCCTGGTTGCTTCCGAGGCCAAAAGAGCAGTGGGATGGTCGTAATTGAGGGAAGAATTAGCAAAAGCTTAAATGTATGGCAGGTGATATATCATTACCCATAGACTTGACCTCAGCCGACCCCTCTCTAGTCCCATGTGGGTTTGTACTCGGGCTCAGTCCTTGGTAGATGCTGGGGTCCGTCGCCTCTCAAACAGCTAAATCAACAGCGTCTGGCTGCAGCTCGTGTCGGAGTGTTGTGCTTGAGCGGTTTCATGAAAAACTAATCATCTGTTCATCATGGAGATCAAACATACGCATCGTGCAATGATTAGGAAAAGCAATCGGGTAAACCTTCAAGACTCACCAAGCCAGATATAATAATTCCCAGATTAAATACACCCCTGTGCTTCTCCTTATCATTCTCATTGCTGCTCTCCTGTCAGCTCCTCAAAGTTCAAGAAAAGAAGCCAAATGTTATCTTGTTTATAATCGCTGCTCAGTCAGCCACAGCCTACCTCCTTCTCTGAGCATTCATCAACTTAATCAAAACCCATTTCTATTAAGCTCAGAAATCTGGATTTACTGTTCAGATTCAATTTCATCTATTTCTTTCCTTTAAAAAAACTGTCATAAATTACTCAGAACAAAGCAAACACTATTTTCCAAGAAACAATTTAAATTTCTAATACCTATATGCTCCCTTTAATCTTGTATGGCGCCTTTTTTCTTCACATGAAAAACGCCTCCCGTAATTAGAGCAGACCTTGTCGACAGGCAGGCCACTCCATTATCTATTTCCACTTTTGATGCAAACATGTGAAGTAAGACACAGGTCAAAGTAATCTCCCTGCTTCTCTAATAGCCTTCCCAGACAAAATAAAATAATAATTGGGAAAGGAAAGTTTTACAAAGTGAATGGAAATAAGTTGTAGACCATTTAAAGTTGGCCGGAGTCATAGTTCCCAGAAGATCAGAAGAGAAAAAGATGATTTATTACGTACAGAGCTTAAAGTAATTACCTGCAGATGCCCCTGTGTTACTTAAGCAAATAAAGTGAAAATAAATAGTGGCTATGTAATGTTTGATACACCCGCTGAACGTAATAACATTTTGTCGTTTCCATAAAGTGGACTGGAATGAAATTAGAGGTCCCTGTAGCCTGTAATGAAATGTGCTGCCTCTCGACTCTAATGTCTTTTGTCATGAGCTCATATTAATGCTCCTCTCCAACTTTCTTTAGAAGTGGGCTGGAAGCAAATAGCAACATGAACTTTTAAAATGTCTCTCATAAGATCAATTCATAAACATAATATTTATCAGGATATGTCACACTGGTAAAAGACGTTAAGGATTTTAGATTTGACAGAGTCCTACAGTTTTCTACTATCCTCAGCATGGCCCTCAATCTAAAGACAAAATATCACCTGGGAACACCTGGTTTTGGTCTGGACCAAACTGGACCATGGTTCGGTTATACACTATTTTAATTTCTAGCCCCTTTTATGATCTTTTGGTGAAACAAAAAGTAAGGATATTAGGATCTTTAGCACAATTTCTAATTTGTTTTCACAAATGCAACGTTAAAAAAAAACAACCATGAAGTCACAGAGAGTAATAGATATATTAGATTTCTTCAGCACTGTCTTTTATATTTAAATTTTGTGTTTGTTAAAGACAGCAGTGATCTTCCTTCCATGACAATAAAATGAAAATGATTATGTGTCACTAGATTTCATCTAAGTTTTTTATTTCTCATTTAGACAACCATAATAACATAACTGCCTGCAAATGCATTGTTTCTATTTGCAATTTACAGCTGAGTAATATTTTCTGCCATCTTCAATAGACGCAGCTGAGCGAGGCCGACTTGATGGTGTTCAAATGGACCACCGGACGTCCCACTGGGACCAGAAGAGATGAAATACAGTGGGGCCACAATAGAGCCCACAACTACAAATCCCCAAAGCTGCCCTATCACTGGCACATCTATGGCATTACCACTCATTACACAACCACACCTAAGGCTGAACGTGCAAATAAAAAATCTACTCTCCCCTTTCTTTGGTTTGAACCATCTATTGGAGGTTTATTGCCATTGGGAGGCTCTAAAATCACAAATAAAGTGAAGTGTGGCTAATTTTACTGTCACCCTGCTCTGCTGTTAGTGAGGAGGGAGGTCATTATCAGGTGACGGGGAGGCGTTGGTTAATCTGTGAATAATGTCTCAGTGGGGGTGGAGTGATGTGTTGGGTGGGTTTTTTTTTGTGTGTGTGTGTGTGTGTGTGTGTCGTCTGGCAGCTCATCTATATTTTATACTGCCACTCACACAAATAAAACAGAAGCCACCCGGAACAAGGGGGGACCCTCTGACACTTCAAAGGGAAGTCCTATGGGCGGTTTTCCACTGAAGCCAGGCCTGTACCACACCAACCCACATACATAACCCTCTCCCGTCCCATGCTGAGAAGCTGCTTGGGCCTCATTAACCCTTAAACAGGTTTGTGAGGGGTGCAACGTACGGAGGAACTAATTACCCTCCCAACAGACACAAACAGTGCCCGTCCCAGCCGTCGTGGTGGAGGTGGGTGTTCCGTGGTGAAGGTGGGTGCTCCACTTCTAATTGAAAACCAAGATCCCTGCTTCAGATTCAGAGCTGTGTTCCCCAGCGTTACTCCACGCCCCGTCTTTACTGTCACACAATAGCAGTACTTCCTGATTAGCCCAATCTGGCAGCAATAATGAGGAGAAAGGAAGGATGAAAGGGAAGAGACATCGAATCTAGGCGGGTATCAAAGAAGGGTCTAATTGAGGTAACACAGCCAGCCAAATCCGAGGACCATTTGCATAAAAGAGTGTGGCTTCATTTGGCCATCTCTAACGACGCTAATGTCTTAACAAATTAATTTTGCTAATTAGACACGCCCAGTGGAGCTCACCAGCAGATTAAGCAGATTAAACAAACAGAGGATGATTACCCCTGGGCGGGCTAAGAGGTGCTTTTCTCTCACAATGACTTCTCTAGTGCCAGCGCTTGACATGTATCATACAACAGCACTTAAACAGAGAAGCTCATAGCAAATGCACTGGGAGATACTGCGCACACCTGTCAAAATGCAAAGATGCTCAGACAAAAAAAAGAAAACAAAAAAAAAAAAAGAGAATGGAGGCAAGCCACGTTTGCAGCTGCAAGAAGCTAAAATTCCCACAATTGTGCTCACAAAGCTTCCTCCTGTAGGGAGATATAAGCATGGACGTGGGACCATTTTTTACGTATAAATATTTGATATGTAAGGCAAAAGTACTTCAGAGAAACGCAGGCAGAGCGTAGGAGGGAGACACTTGAATGCAGCAGTGGCACAGTCATCCAGACTCCTATTAAAGGAGCATTATTGGACAGAAAATGAACGCACATATCTCTTGTTGAACATAGGCGACAACAACAACAACAAAAGGTGCCAAACGTTCAAAAGCTTAGGCAGATGCTTGCTCATGTTATTGCCTCTAACCCATGTCCTTTGGTAACACAGACCTTTTTTATCAGTTACAAGAAAGAAAAGAGATAAACAGCAGCTTCAAAGACTTTATACTTTTGGCTTGGAATTTGTCAAGGAACATAAATGGGCCTTGTTTTTGTCAAATGCTAATGAGCAACAAACAAAAACTACAAATGTCCACTGTGCATTTTTAGGAGGATGTGGCCTTGTCTGTTTTCTGTTGCTATGGAAAAGTGGGCCAAAGCATCCTGACTAAAACACGCACCCGTCTGAGGAATGAGAGAAACTCTGCTGCTCTCAAGCCACCCGTCTGAATCCTGCTGCGGTCCCCCGGTGCTGCGTTGCTGACAGCTGCTGCCCTCTTTGGTGGTGGTGAAATGAATAGATTATGAGCAGTAATTAGGTATACAGCAGAATCAATGTGCTCTGGGGCAAGGCCTGGGGGTGCAGGAGCAGGCAGGGGGTGTGGGGCGGGGGCTGAGAGGGACTGAGTGGGGAGGCTGGAGCATTGGGAGTCAGGAAGGAACCTATGAGGGGGCCGGGACAGGGGGCTTTTAGATACTAAGAATAGGGGTTGATTTTGACTTACTATGTGTATAGAGCTAGCTGAGGATAAATCTGGTTTACCTCTGAATGCAAGGCCAGGATTTTTTTCCAACATAAATAATGCATAAAAAAAGTCTTACAGGTAAAAAATAAAAGTCAATCCTCCATATCAGATCCATAGGATGTTGTTGCAAGCTGCTCACTGTTGAACATTGACATTTCATAAGCAAAAAATAATTCAGCAGATATGTAAAAATGCAACATAAATTTAATCTTAAAGACTGGGGCAAAAAACATGTATGCCTTTTGGCCTTTTGTCGACACACAATCACTGTTTTAGGTTCTGAGAAATACACACCTTTGAAAACATTTTAGACACTATTAAGCATTTGTTGAATATTCATAACAACTTAATTAATCCTTAATTTGTTATTTACAAAGCTTTAAGTCCAACATTAATAATCACTATTACGTTATAAACATTGTTACCCATGTATACTTATACAGATAAATTATATTGCAATATTTTTTTTTTATTTATTGTTAATCACACAGCTAAAAACAGTTTACTTCTGTTTTATTGAGTTGTTATAAAAGCGTTCATAAACAAATAAATGGTAAAAACAATTAAACCTCAAAGTCATGTGAATACTTAAATAAATAAAAAACTTTACTAATGAACAATTATCTATTTTGGTCTTCCAACACAGCTCTAATGTGGATTACACAACCTGTCATCTCTTCCTTTGACTTGTTTCACATTAGTCCAGAGTGACATCATTCATTCTAAAAGGTTTTAGGGCCTCCAAATAAAAGCATGCAGATGAGGGGGTATGTGAGGCTTTCTGAAAGAGAAAGGGGTGGTGTTGGGTGGTGTTATACCCATTCCCAGTCCCGGATGTGCCCTCCAGTAATGCATCTCCTCCTTTTTTAGTGACAGAGTGCTGCTTGGCCTGCCTGTGATCTGCTTCATAATTAACATCTGCTTGTTAGTCAAGGTTGGTTGGAGGCTCTACGACCTGGAGAGCACACACAGCGACCAGCCCTGAAGATAGACACCCACTTAGAGCAAAGATGAAGTAGACACTCTAAGTTATATAACACTAAGCACAAACATAGGCCTTTAGATTAAAATGTCTTGAGAAGATTACAGCACACGTTTATTTCTGCAGCCTTTTTGTCCAAGTACAAATAACACTTATCGGCTGGACACCTTGGCTAAATCTGATCAAATTTGTTTTGAAAATGACTCTGGACCACTTTAATAGGGTCATGAATATGAAGTGCTGAATTTGCACGTGTCATATTTGTCCAATCTCTCCCAACCTCATTTGGACTTAATGAAGACATGGCCCTACTTGTGATTATTCCCTCCATTTCCCAGGGCTCTTGACCCCTCTCTGCTAAGATAAATAGAATCTAGTTAACCTATCCGCATAATAGATGAGCATGAGTGGGAATAGGAGGAAAGTCATGGCCAATGCACTCTTCATCCAGTTCTTTCTTTGAATCTTGCTGTAGATTAATGAGGTCTAAGGCTTTTTATTTAAATTGTATTAAAAGCATGGACAAAGACACATTTTCTTATTTACATGTTTCTGAATGACGTACAGTAAATCACAATTTTGAAGCAAAATCGTTATTTCTCGACACTGTAATTAAGCAGTAAAATGTTATTGACCAGTGTAACTCAAAAGTTGTCCATAGCAACATTAAGGACTATTAAGAGGAAAACTATCCATATGTGTTTCAAAATGTTAAATTTTTTTTATTGTAATGATATATTGAATTGAGGACTTTTGTTGGAGGGCTTCCCTGAACCACATCCACACTAATACCTTTTCCCCCTTAGCAAAAAGGATACATTTTCTTCCAGACTGAGGGACATTAAATAAATGGTATGCAGGCACAACTGTGCGAGAATAGGCAGTAAACACAGAAGTTTGCTTCAATGTTTGCAGTTGTTTTTTCAATCAATAAAAGTAAAGTTGTCTTTAATATGAAATGTGAAAACAAGTTCTTCCTCATTAATGTCAGATACAGAATGGCAGTGTGGTTGTATCACAATCCAGCAAAAATCCAAACTTCAAAACATGAAAAAATGAACGAGCATGATAGCTGACCCTCTAGAGTCCATCTAAGAAGGCACAGTGTCCAGGCTGGCTCACAGGAGCTCACATTTAATTCACTGAGTATGAGCTTCTTCCTTCAGATCGACGGAACAGAGCTTACAGGTGGAAAACCAACCAACCAAAGCTCTCTTTCATTCCAACATCCATCACTCATAAAGGAAGCTCAATGAGTTGCTTGTTTTTAGCATTTGTTGCAGATTTTATTCTGTTCTCAGGAATAATCAGGTTTTATTATTAATTTATGTTTTTTTTAATTATGTGACCACTTGTATTATTTATGTATGGATTTATTGTAGTTTTAGCTGATTTCAGTATAGTTTAATTCTTTAGCGCAGGACAAATACATTAATTATTACTGTTAATGTATGTATGTGTGCAATTTACATGTGTATGTTCTTGTTATGTATTGTATGCAATCGCTCAGCACTTTGCCCAAGACAAATTTCCCTGTGGGACAATAAAGTATATTTGATTTAATATTTTTATAATGATGTAATAGGAAATGAATGAAAATAATTATATTATTTATAATTATTAATTATAATTTTACTCAGGCATAATTGCTAGGTACTGCAAAAAGGTGACAGTTCATTCATTTCTGTCATATACTGTATACACCAATTTGTTTCTTGCTGAGCCTTTTCAAACTTCAAACAAAACACTCAATTAACATATAATTAAATCTCATCTGCAAGGAAAGTCCTGTATTTTGTGGATCAACCCCTACGCCATACTACTCCTGAAGGATACCATTTTTACACAAGAAGAAATGTTGATACAATGCATATTTTGTCCAGCTGCACAACCCTATCTTCTGGCTTGTATCTGTATCTGGCGACTGGCTTGTATCTTCAGTGTGGTGCTGCAGTCACCAGTCTGATCTGATCTGCACTGTATATGTGCATGTTGATACTTAGCTGAGGGCTCGCGTGCTGTCTGCTCACTGTATGTAGCAGCGTCTTGTGTGAGTCTGTGTTTGCCTTCGCAGCATCTCGATGACATCAAAGCACTGTGCAAACTGAGCCCCTGGCAGCTCTTTAGATTCCCATCTCCCCTCACTGTTTAAAGCGGGCAAGAGAGAAACGACCCAAACTAATAAAAGAGCTGTTATTCAAAAGAGGAATAGACTGCTTGCATGTGTGGCATAGTTGTGTGCGAGCGTCTGACGGTGGAAGGAATCTAAAGGGTGAGAGAAAGGCAGATAATAGTGGCAGAGGAGAGGAAAAAAAAAAGGTCAGGGAGGAAATAGGGGAGTAAAAGTGAATAAGGAAGGAAGTGAGTTTCCCCCAAAGCGTTTCTCTTCATCGTTTGTTCCTCCTTGTGCTGGTGACACAGAAGGTGAAGTGATTGTCTCGATAATCAAACAAAGCACAGGTCACAAATCTCACTATGTACCTGCTTTGTTCTGCGTTAGAGGTGCCACTGTGTGTTAAGATGAAAGGAATATCATTTAGAAAGAATAGAGCCAGTCTCCTCGCAAATGAAATATATGTGTTTGTGCAACACCACTGATGCACATTACAGATATGTGCCTGTATTTTGGGACAGACCCTATACAGCAAATAGCCTCTCAATATATGCTTGAGCAAAACTTTTGAATAAAAACAACCAAAAAGCTTTTATTTTCAAAATGTGCGCTTTCTCCACAAAGTGCAGCTCTAATTATAACATGGAATGATTGCTTCTTCATTATGGGATGCCTTTAATAGTAGACATGACAAGAGTTTCCTGAAAAAAATAAAATAAAATAAAAACATTTTACTCTGGCTGTTGGGAGGCAGTAAGTGAGAAATTGCAAGCAGCAGGGAGAAAGTGTGTAGTGGGAGAAAAACCCAGTTCAATTGAAGTTGTAAAATAAAATACTTTGTAAAAGGGAAATAAATGCGGCAGTGAGTGGAAGATTCATGTGCTCAAATAAACTGGGGCTTTTGAATTTTTAATTGCGCGGGCCCTAATTATGGCCATCAGACAGTACTTCTAAACACACTCAGTGCACTTTCTCCCTATTGCTCTTTCCCCCAGCCTCTCCAGTTTGGCTGTGGATGAGGCCTTAGTCCGGGTGTATTTTTCCATGCCATTAATATTTGATGAAAATGGGCCAGGCTGCATCAGCTGCTCATCGCCACTAAGAACATGGCCTCCATTATGAGCCCTGTGCTTCCTCTCAGCCGTGTACATTAGCGAGATGACAGAAAGCAACCGAACGTGCCGCTGGATGGGAGGGGAGGTGCGATCACATGGTTAAAGTATTGAATATGTGTGTGTGTGCTGGCTCTTCAGCCATCCCTGTCGATTGATGCTATTAGATGTTGAGAAACAGTTGGGTGTGAGCTATAATTGAGCTGACACTAATAATGAAAGCAGATACTGTCTGGAAGCCCTTGGCAATATGCTAAAGATATTGATGCCCCTAATAATTCAGGGGCTCGACAGAGTAGAGGAGAAATCTTTTTTCTCTTTCAGATCTTGCCCAGGAAGCAGGGAAATAAGATTTAAAATGGCTCTAAAATGCAGAGAGGCTCCATCCTTTAAAGTTTTTTCTGCTCCAGTATTCAGTCATAATGTATCACTGACAAATGCACAAGGACGTAAAGGCATTACAGCATGATCAAGGGCAGCGGAAATTGGTTGCTGTTTTTATTGAAGTAATATTGTACGGTAGTTAGTAACCGTAACCCCTGTTGGTCTGAGATTCTTCAAGCGTAAAGTCCTGGATCACTTTAGAGCTGGGTATTTTTATCATTGTTGAAAAAAAATAAATGTATTAAATCCCTATGAATGACTTTGGGCATACAATTGTTTAAGAAGACTATTGACTTTTACCAAGCCTTTCCAAAGGAAGATAATAAAAATGACTTTGAAAGGTAGGGGTCTAATGCATGAAAGAAATGAGCACAAGTCTCTCCAGTCACACTTTTAAAGCTCATTCTGTCCAGTCACAAAGTCTCACAAGGTTAAGGCATTACAACATGATCGAGGGGAAAGAAAATTGGTTGGAGTTTTTATTGAAGTTATATTGAATGGTAGTTAGTAATAAGAACAACACACTTCTCATATTGGCTTTGACAGGGCAGGTAGTTGGCCTTTCACAGCCCACGCTCTTGCCTGGCTCGTCTCAAAAAACACACACATACACGTTTTGTTTCCATGTATCACTCACTGGGGAATGGAGGAAGCCAATGTTAGGCAGCGTTCGTTTGTGTTGAGGCTTTGTCAAGGACCTCCATAATGACCAACTCAACCTTGTGACTCCTGTCTGAGAGGCCTGTCCCTGGGGGTGATATGAGCAGAGTGTGTGGGCAGGGCGGGGGGTTGACCCCATAATCTGAAAGAAGGTAAAATGTCGACTGGATCACATGAAGGATTAATAGGTTTGATATATTTTGTAGATGGGTTTTAGAATGAGATAAAGAATGTATTATCTGGGTGCATATGACATAAATCTAGAGATAACATAGACACATTTCTTCTGCAAGTATCAGTACGTATGCTAGACAAACATTTGTAGAATATGGTATTTGGTTTTGTGGGATGTGGTCATTTAGTAACTTTTACTGGATTTTAAGTTGGGACAGTGACATAATCATAGAATGTTTAATAGTGACAGGCCTTCATACCTCAACAAAGTTCACATTTCAGTATTGTAACACCTATCCATCCTGGGACTACAAGACTGCTAAAATCTCCTCTGTTCCTTTGAATTCATTTGTGTTTTGTTACACACTGTCCTCTCTCTGGGCACTTAAATGAGCCCAAACATAAAAAGTTTACCAGTGAATAATAGATAATCTGCAAATTTTGTTGTATTTGCAGTCTTTTTGGTGTATTACAGTAAAGCTTGATATCCCTTCTTTATCCTTTAATCACATGCTGGTTATCCTTAAAGCAACACTGCACATCTTTGCAAGGTTAAGCACACTATTGTCTACAACTGGACTACTGCAAACACAAATGGAACTGTTGCTTCTCAATAAGTATGGTTTATGTACAACGTGTGAAAAGTGGTTTTAGCAAGAAATGTGTTCTTTTAGGGTGGTAGCGTGACCATCCCTAGAGTAACAGATCTGGTGGACCAGGTGTGTTTATGAAAAGTTTGGTCAGGGAACCATCCCAGTGCATGTGGTAAAAAGTAACTTAAAGTTGCTTAAAAAAAATTCTACTGTATTTTAAGGCCATCGTAACAGTCCAAACACTGTGTACAACATGTTGAGCATATCTTCTCTTAAATTACAATATTCCTCACATCAGTGGTTATTTCACTGCTGTATAATGTATACATCATGAGGTGACTATTTCGTAGCTACAGCTGGTTTATGTGATCCACACAATTTGCTCTTTGCCTAAAAAGAAACCTTTTACATCTTCCACCTCACAAAACCCACAGCTTGCATTTTTACTCACAGCCTCCCTCATTAATCACCTAAATAATTCACTGCGACAGAATCAGTCACAGTTATGCATTTCAGTCCAAACCATAAACGCTGCGAAAACATGAAAAGGCTGATTGGCAAGTTCATTTGATGGGGCTAAAAAGGGCAACTTTGAGTTTGAAGCGGAGCAGCGACAGCAAATGGAAAGAGACTGGGGTAAGTAGAGTAGAAAGCACCTGTCAGCTCCAGCTCCGGGTCGGCTTGATTAACATCAAATTTTAATTTCTGGGCACTGAAAGCTTGTTATAGTGCTCTAGTCTGCCTGAGTTTGTAGGTTACAGGGCTAATGCACCAGGAAACTCAATGCAATATGACATGTCTGAAGAGGGATGGGAGAAAAAAAAATCCTTCAGAACTTTACGTGTTTATGCAGCTCATGCTGTTTGAATGAATGGCACATTTGTGAATACAATCTCCATCTGTTACATACTAATATACTATGTTGCTTCATTAAAACAAACTCCCAGCCTATACCCTGAATTATTGTCTGTTGGGTTAAATTGTGTAAAAGTAAAACTCCATCTGGGGAAATATTCAACACAATTACTTCAAAGGCTTCCCCCAAAAGTACAACACAAAGCTACACGAGAGCAGGACCCCAAACAACTCTAAACGGCTGTGGTCCCAACATGGTGGCTGTAATATTTCTTAATTGGAAGATGGAAATCACAAAGGCCTTTTGTGTAGCACCGTATAGAAACACGGCCCGCTCTTTCTTCCCTGACTCTCTTCCTCATTTGCATATTCATTGAGATATCAATTATTTATCGCTCAGCACAATGACTCGCTGCATTACTATGAGCCTCAGTGCACCATAACATAGCACTGGATGCATTTTTCTGAATAACACATGGAATAAATCAGTGTGTAATAATAACAGGACAGATTCATGTAGACAAAAATATGGCAATAGATAAAATAGAGAAATAAAAATACAGAAAAAGGAATTTATTATATCAAATTGATGTTTTTCTTTTTTGTTTTTTGCTTATAGATTTAAATTGAGTTGAATGAGTAGAATACCTTCATCCAAGATAAAGACAAACTCATTCTGAACTTACACAAAAAAATAAAAATAAAATGTATTATCTTTTATTTTCTAATATGCAAATCTTTATTTTCAAATATGCAAATATCAGTCACATATAATATCAATAGTTTCACATAAATATGTACAACAGTAAAAAAAATTAAACAAAATAAATCACTGCTCTCCCTCTTTTGCTGTTTGTTATAAGTAGATTTTGTAAGTAAAAATTAATTTATTTTTTAAATGAATATGTAACAGTTGTAGAACGATCCATTGGGTGAGAAAAAATATATAAATTATGAAGCCACTGCAAATAATTCTGTAGATAAGTTGCATTTAGAGTCATGAGAATTCTTTTTTAAATGGTAACTTAAAAAAAAAGAAGAACAAATTAATAATTTGTCTATAAGCAATAACTTCAAACTCACAACTTAAAAGCTTGTGAACTCGCCTCAGCACCAACATGTGATGTAGGAGGCAGTGGAGCGTGTTCAGGTATAACGCCTCAATATCCTTAAACCACTGCAACAATAACCCCCTGATAACACCCCTGAGACAATTTCCTATTTACATTCATCTCCCCCCGTGAGCTGTTTTGTTTTGTATTAACACCTTTATTGTAGAAATAACAATCGAACTATGATTTCAGCAGCGCCGAGCTACTCCTCTAACTATCACACCTCAACCAGCTTTGACCTAAGGAAAAAAAAAAACATGGCCACACCAGCCAATACAGTTTCTCCGTCAAGCAAGCTCTGACACACACTTTGGAAAATACACACTCAAACACACAACGACACAGCAGCATCGCACCGAATAGATGACCGCACTTACTTTAAATGTCCCATGAAGGAAAGTTTTCAGATTTTTTTCCTCCTCTCCACCGCCTCCCCCAGCCTAGACTCCGCAGTTAGTGCTTCAGCGAGCATGTAGGAAGCCTTAACCCTTCTTATCAGAGATCTACAGCTAAAAACGCAGGTGGCTCCTTATCATTTTTATTCATTTTTTTCCCGGTGTGATGCTCTTCTACCTTGCACGGATGCAGACTGTGCTCTCTGCATCTGGTTGCACAAGCACAATCAATATGGTAGGGGAGAGCTATTTTATGATTGGAGAAGTTGTTGTGTTTTTGGTGGTGAAATTCATTATTTAGTATCTGAACCTTCAGCAATTCAGTATCATTTATTCATAAAGTCCCTTTTTGCCAGGAGGAAATGGATACAGCTGCAGCAACCGAGAGAGAGAGAGGGAGTGAGATAGTGGAGAAGAAAGAGCAACGAAGGGGTTGAGATGAAGAGAAAAAGCGCGTGGGGGGTGAACGTAGGCCGGGGATAGGGGTAGGCGGGTGAATTGATGATATTGATCAGGCAGCTCTTGGAATAAAGGCATAGGGGCTCTATTTTTTCAAGCTCTGTGTGATTGACAGATAAATAGCAGAGATGGCTGGGAGGAAAGAGCGGGGCCTTGAACATCACATGCCGCCGAGCGCTCAGCGATTAAAGCGAGCTCCTCTGACAAGCACAAGAAGCAGTAGAGGGAGGCTCAAGCGCACTACACAGCCCCAGTAAAGAATAGTGAGGAATCACTCGAAATGATGTTTGTTTACTCTGCAAAAAAAAAAAGAGTAAAAAAAGAACAAGAGAAAGACGGCAAAGCAGAGTAGGGCAGAGTTGTTAACTGGAGTTGTAGCAACGGTGTCTGCGTCAAACAGCTTGCTTTGTAAATTTGTTCCTCTGAAGTTGCAGCTATGGACCGTACAAATGCTGACTAATGTCAAAAACACGCTGTTTGTATCAGAAAAAAAATATAACACTGCAATAAAGCTTTTAAAATGCACTGCTTCTTTCTATGAGGGTTTGAATGGGTTACAGAAATGAGAGGAGATGTATGAAATCATTTACTACACTGTGTTTTTCCCTGACGCTGAAATCTTTCCACTAAAACAAGCCGGCTTTTTTTCATTGTCTGTTTTGTATTCTGCTCAAAATAAAAGCAATTTGAAAACCGCTCCACTTCTTGAATTATTTAGATACAACTTAGTGCAATGCCAGCAGCAGAAATTGCACTGATCCATCTCAGTCAGGAGGTAAAGAATGAGGCGCACCTGTAGCTGCCATGGCCTTTGGCTCCAGAGCTGTCATTGGCTGCCACCCGCCCCTGTGACTTCCTGTTTACCATGTGAACGTCTCCAATACAATACAAGGTTTTAACATAAGCTCCTAACCTGTCAAAGCATTCGGAACGTAACCTAATCTAAAACTATTAAACTTTTTACTTTACAATATAAAGCCTTAAAAGTAATTGAATAAAACGCAAATGAATTTTGATGGTTTCTTGACACGCAACGGCATTCTACCATGATACTCTAAAAGGCAGAGCACACAACTCACACATAACTGTCTGAACCTGTCACATCAACTGTAGTTACACTACAACTCCAATTTGTAAGATGTTTGTTGAGAGGCGACAGCTGTAAGAGTTGGCTGCAGTATTTGAAGAGTTAATTGCAAAAGCTAAAAACTCTTTGACAAAAAATTGTCACAAACATATATTTTTTTCCTATTATTTGCCAAAGATGATATCAGTCAAACCAAACTTGAGTGGCTGTGACAAATTAGGACCACTAAAATTAATCTGGACTTGACAAACTGCGCTATTCAAACAATAAATTACAAGCCTCGGTACACTGATTTTCAAAATGGCATTTATCAGTTTTTGCAAATGAGCTCCTCAATTGTCTCATTTAGGGATATATTTGTTTACTTTTAAAAGTTACACATTGTTGCTTTAATATAAAAGAACATACTTTTGAACTTGGTTTTACAGAAAGGTACATGAATGTCTTACCAAAGTAGCCTTACATATACACATGTCTTCTCTTGAACCTGACCTCAGGTTTCACATTACTGGCTTTCATCAGAACGCATAGTCATCTAATATCCCTTTGATAATGTAAAAAAACTATGATTTGCAACCTTTTTTTGCAATTGTGTTTTTTGTAAGGAACATTTGCCTTACTTATTAGACTGCAATAGCCATTCACAGTAATATCATTTAACTGGAAAAAACAGCAACAATATGCAACATTTTACCATAAAATACATAGCCTAAAAAAATCTGTAAATATGTAGCCTTAAAGAAATTGTGACAAGTTCCTGAGACAAAAAAGGTTGACCATTGTAACCATTGTTTGACACAGTCCACTCAGCTCCATACTTCACTATGTCACTTTGAGGGACAGGGCACCGTATCGTTTCATAAGAACATACATCACCTAATCAACTACCTACAGATAATTTGTTGTTTAAGTATTTGTAAGCTGTAAGATGAAATTATCTGAATTTAACTGAAAAAAAAATGTCAAGTGAATTTAACTTCTGAAATCAAGATAATTGAGATAATTTCATGTCAGATACACTACAAAGCAACACGATAGCATTTTTCTTATTTCAGTTGTTTCCTCAATCAGTATTTGTTATTTGTTATAATTTAGTAATAAATGGAGTTATTGCAAACAAGACCACTCATGTTGATGTCTTAAAAGCTTATCCTTGACTGAGACACTGGGGCTGACTTGATAAATGGATATTGTTATACCAGAGTAAAATACATATTGATCGATGGCCATAATGCAGTGGATTAATTCTCTAGTCATGTGACTCTTTCAGGTCTGTCTGTTTTGAAGCTCTGGGGAGTCTGCTGCCTGCCCAGTGACATCATGCCTTCAAGTTTAGAGAAAGTTAAAGAGGAAAGTCTACCCCATGAGGTTTTATATAATTAATTTTGTCTCACCTGGTGTAAAAGCTCTTAGTGTCACATAATTGAATGAATTATTTAAGGTACTTTATGTTCTGGCCGCATTGTAGAGACAGTAACCTTAACAACATTTCTCCTGCTGTAAACTTTCCAGAGGTACTTGCACAGTGTCTTCTTGAACTTTCCATTGTCCAGAGGATACTGTTGCGATATAGAGCTGATCACTTTGAGACAGAGCACACAACAGAAGTATATGGGAAGACCAAGAAAGACTTTGAAGTTTTTTTTCCTATTCGAGACTCCAGTGTTTGGGGCTACTCACAGTTATGGACTGACTGGCAACTCCACAGCCAGTCATGTCAGCTGTCGATCAAACTGTCAAAGCACAAAAGTGTAGCTCCTGAGCCTCCACTGCTGTGCGAGCCAGGGCCAGGCACATTAAAGCACTCGCTTCGGCTTCATTACAGGAGGGACACAGTAGCACGGCCAAAACCCCTGTGAATTCACTTCCTATTGTAAATTACATGTACCTGCAGCCCAATGTGATACAATTAGGAGGTGATTATGTGTAAATCAAATGATGACAGGCTGAACCTGCGACTGCCTGGCATGTTGTCATTCCCCAGTAGCCAATCCACTGCCTCGGGAGAGTGGTAATTGATTCCCAGGCCCCCTGAGGGAGATGCCGCTCACTTCATCTTGTATGGCAGAGTTGCACAAGCATCCCTGCCATAACAAATTTCAACCACAGTACATATCCACATTGTCTCCTAACTGTGACCCGCAGCACCTGCTGCAAATGGAGGCATCTCAACTCCACAGAGACTGAAATGGTGTATGATGTAGCAGTGCTAACAGAAACTTCAACTTTTGGAAAATTAATTCATATTGAAAAGTTTTTGTTTATATTCATAAGTATAGACGTGAATAGCCCTTGCCAACATTTTTTCTAAAGCATTTAAATTTTTTACGTGTTTTCCTGAACCTTTATCCTTGTTTGTATTAGGTGTACACATACGTTAATGAAATGTGCAATTATTGTCTTATGATAGAAAACATCAAACTCCACCAAATGCCACAATAGTCATTTTACCATTTAATACAATTAAATCTAACATATATAACCTGAGGTTTATAGATATTATGCATAATTCTGTATAAATTATGTTTTATCTTTGTGTGTTTACTGTTATAATTCACATTGATGGCTCTAGTTCAACTAAACCTACGCAAAATTACAATATACAATAAAATATTCTGCGTTCTATATTAGCTCAAAGACGTGTAGATTATATTCTGGGATGAAAATTGTAAAAATGTTTGTATATATTTCTAATAAAAAAACTTCTTCTCACTAATATAAAACAGGCCTTTCACTAATAATTAATATAACAATCATATGATATCAGTATAATAATAGGCAACCCTTGATTTTTTTACTGCTTTAAAAATAGAAAGAATTTATTTAAGATGTTTAATGTTTATATTTTCTTTACTTATGAAAAGGCATTTCTTATACAAATGCCATAATGTAAATTCTATATAGATTTTTTTTGATTAATTGAACATGAAAACAATATTAATATGTCCCATTTCTTTATGCTGTTGCTCACTGTGTCTAAATCAGATGGTCATAGATTTATCACCCATGACAAAAAAAAAGAAAAAAGATAAAGAGACTGCTTATTAACAACGATGTGGATCAGCTAAACAGATCATAAACTAAGCCAGACTAAAATGCCAAAAGCCCCGGTGTTTCAGAGACGGGGCTGTAAATCCACAGACAGTGACCTGAGTGATTGTGTCAAAAAGCCGGTGTTGAAGAGCACTCCAGTTATCAGTGTGAGCACTGTGAGAGTGCTTCATGGAGGATTAGGCCTTTTCAGAGACACTCGTCCACAGATCTCTGCCAGTATTCCCAGAGAGACTGATTATCCGAGGCTGTCACACACACACAGGATAATTACAGGGTCTCCCTTAGGTCAGTGAGCGCTCCGCGGCCCGTGAATGGAAATACACTGCTGAGTGGGATGCCAAAGATGTCTGAGAGGGGGAGACAGGTTACTTGCACAAAAAAAAAAAAAAAACTATAGACAAACATTTTTTTTTCTTATTCTTTGTCTCTTGTTGTCCTCGTCTTTACCATTTTCACCAACTCTTCTCTTATTTCCTGCTGTATCAGGCCTTCCACTCTGTCTCTCGCTCGGAGACATCACCCATTCAAACCCCCTATTCTCTTCTTTTCAACACTTTGTTCTCGGTGTCAGCTCTACCTCTCCCCCCAGTGGCCTATCCCGAGTATAACCCATAGAAAACCCTAACTTCCTTCCACAGAGGCCCACTGCTACTCCTCACTTCTTTGCAATTGAGAAGCACAAAAGATAAAGTGAAAAAAAAATAAATAAACAAATAAGCGAGGGCAAGAAACTTCACAAGGACAAAGTGAAACTGGAAGAAATCCTAAACCACCACTTGTCCCAGAGCCCCCACAGAAACATAACACCAAAACCCCTTTTCCTTCCAAAACAACACTGGCTGCAAAGAGACAAAAGGGACACAAACATTAAACGTGCTTTCACTGTAAGGTTATGATCTAGTTTATTTTCCAAGATTCTGTTTTTTCTGTCTGATCTATCACGCTGAGAGAATTAAAGCAGTGACATCACAGTTGTTTTGATCTGATAGTGGCTTCATAAATAAATAATAGCATGCAGACTGTGCTTTGTTGGGTCACAGTGTAAATGTTCATAGGATAGGTTTGACCCCATACATTTTGTGTCTATGGCACGCGCATATTTCAATGACAACTCTCTGACAACCTCTTGCAGTTTGTATCTGGCCTGTAGACACATTTTTGATGATTACGCCGTCTCTAGTAATGACATAAACTACAGTTTGGGACGATGAAAACCTGTTTTATCGGACACAAAAAGTATTGTTGATGGAAGTTTGAAAAGTCTTTGAAGTCTAGTTTTTTGTTTGCAGGATACACCATTTCATACACCATTTATCTAACATTTTATTTTTCAAATACATAAAGATCTAACAGCATCCTTGGCCCCTGAAATTACATATTTACAATTGTACCCAAAATGGTTAGGGTGCTGTTTAATTTATTAAAAATAATTGTTAAAAGGAACAAATCAAGAATGAGACTAAAGAACGCTCTCTGAAGTGAATCACATTTACATGCCAATTAGAGTTAATAAAAGTGCTTTGTTTTGTCTTTCGTGGTGAGCTCGAGACATAGCAGCATTTCGGATGACTTCTTCAGACCAACCTTGTGTCGTCCACGCAGGTCCCAGCCCCTCCCCTTCACCATCTCGCTCTGTGTGTGGCTGCTTAATTATTGATGCTTATGTATTGCTGATTTTGGTCTTTGTGCTGTCCCTGGTGTATGCTCTAGTATAAGGCGGATGGAGGTATTTATCTAACTCAGAAAGTAGGGCTCTATTCCTCATCCTGTCCACACACCGCCGGGCCATCCCAGTGGATATGACCTCAGCACACTTGCACTAAGAGGACGCACTTACAAACGCGCAAGTATATGTTTTCATTTAGTACAGAAATTTTATACAGTGCTGAGCAAAGGGGTGTCTTTCCCACTCTATAGTTATTCATAATCCAGCTCTTAAAACAGGCCTAAATACTGGGGATCCACAACAGTTACTTTATGGCCTATGTCTTAGTACCATACACAGGACACTGTACAGATAAGTCTTTCCCTTTGTGAGCATGGATAATAATTACAATATTAGTGTTTGCCCTAACAGTATTAATGTAGTAGTAATGCAGGTGAGAAATGAAAATGGAATATGGCTTTTTCATAAAGCACAATGACGCTCTCTTGTGGTGAAAATGAATCATTGCGGTTTTGAGGCCTTCAGTGCATAATGTCCACACAGCATTATGTCAACTACTGACAGGTGGAGTGGGCACAGGCTGGTTCATTATCCTTGAACTGGATGTGTTAGATGCAGAATAATGGCCAAGCAGCCTGATTTAAGCAGCTTTAACTATGACATTGTAGTGATAAGTCATGAGGGTCAGGACATCTCTCACACAATAGCACCTGTTGCCTGTGTCTGGTCTGCAGTAGCCAGCACCAAAAGTGTGGCCAGAAAGAACCTGTGACACTGAACATTAATATGTTAGGTTCAATGTCAAAACACAAAAAAAGTCATAAATAATCTGAATATTTTAACTTTTCTCCATCTTTCCATGCAACAATGACCAGAAAATGTGTCTGACAATCCATCTTCACTGGGATTAGAGGGAATCCTGAGTTCATGCCTCAATATCTTACAGCTGTAACAGTATACAACAAATTCATTCATCTTTATGCCAAACAAGTCAAAATGCAGATTATTGGTCTGCGGATTCTAAAGGCTTTGTAAAATAGCTTCTTCAAACACTCCTCATTCTCTAGTTTAACTCTAGTCAAATAGAAGATAAGTCCAATAGGTCTCCTTTTGAGAGTCTCGAGGCTGTTCAATAGATTCTATCAAATGGATCTGGTTTCACAGGCAGTAGCTCTAAGAAGGTGGAGGACCTCCAAAAACAATATTAGCAGTATTGACATCTTTAATGTGTGGCAAAGGTCTAATCCCAGAGGCCACAGCACTAATGGGGAAATATTGAGTGTTGCCAGAACAGAGGTTTTCTCCTAATCTGTCCATTATGTGGCCCAACCACTGCAGTAGGCTCCATTCTCTAGACATGAATGTAAGAAGATAATATAATCCTTTTTGATACAATAAAAGGGGTTATAAGTCAAAGTCAGTCACACTCTCTGATGATTAGCTTGTGTTCGACTAAAGGAATACTCTTCAGCAGAGATCTGTGATCCATTTCCTCTCTGCACGCTAGTGATCTAATCAATGTAGCATCTTTCATCTTTCTCCATTTCATTCCTGACTTATTGCACCATTAAAATCTTTTCTGTGTGGCTCAGTCTCCAACTTTTTGCTTTTCGGAATCACGTAAGCAATCTGCCTTTGTTACATTTCTCCATCTGCCAGTCCATTAGGGCCACATTGTCTGGAACAAAATGCTGAAAAAAGTGCAGCTATGGTGGGACAGGCAGCAGCAGTCTACAATATTTCAGCTGTACACATAGTTTTGCATGTTTGACTGAATCAGAAACTGGCAGTATATGAGAGACAGCAGGGGAATGGGAGCTGAAATTGGGCCATTTAAGAAGACACGTCCAGTTCTCTGATGCAGAACTGACAACACAGTCGGTCTGTGGTTTAGCAGCACACAATGCTCCTCTTTAGGCCTGAGGCTCTATCAGGCCGCCCTATCTCTCCTCCACATCCAGCCGGCTGTGTGTGCACATGAGTGAGCCAGCCAGCGGATGGCAGTGTGGCCAGTGATAACACGCAGCATTGTCTGGAGTTGGGAACATGTGGCACTGGTCTTGTGCTGTGACTCTGACTAAAGAGCTGTGAAGAGCAGAAAAAGTGGGACAGCTGTGCTGCTTAAATTCACACTCCTCATTGTATTTGTTTTTATTTATTCTATAACACATTTCACAAAACCATTTCAACTTGTGAAAAATAATCAAAATTACACAGTCCAAACTGAACTATTTCTTACACTTAACAACAGCATTATCACATCATCACAGACAAGTTAGCTAACAGACCAAAAATAAAGACATAATTTTTTTGTTTTTGTCTACAGATGCATCTTTCAAGAGGGATCAATTCAAACTAAATGCCACAATTTTCAGCGCCATTGTCTTTTTCCGGTACCCCCTGTCACATTATTGTTTTCTTTTTCCCACTGAGTCACACGCTGAGCCCTTTCTAGCCCTGCCTCTGACCTTTACAGATTTTGCCCTTTGCGGCTGCTTTTGTAATCTGACCTTATTAACTTTATTTTGTATCATGTGGTCACAACTGAGAGCTATGCTCTCATCTAAACAGTGTCAGTGACATTCTTTAAGTGGAAGCACAGCAAGCCAGAGCAAACTGAAGAAAAACATGGTAAAGACAGGCAACATGTCTAAATTCCAGTACCCAATGAGTTATTACTCTGCATCTGTTTGTGGCAGAACAGCACACGTCCATGCCTCAGCAGCTGCCCAGAGCTGCAGCCAACACCTCTGACTGGCTTTAGCACACTGCAGAAGTCACTGCACAGACTTAGGGGTTGGTAAAGGGGTTATGCAGCCATAGCTTAGTCCTACGTTAAATAAAATGTTACATACCAAAATGTGCTGCAAGCCTTAAAAAGCCTTAAAAAATCAATGTAATATAACATGAATCAATTATTTGTTCTCACTCTGAATAATTCTGTAAGGTTTTTAGCAGTAACTGGTTTGTGTTTGCATTGTTAAACCTAAACATTAAAAAATGTCAACACAGCTGGCAGCTGTGGTTAGTGTTTTTGGTGTTGGTGTTGTGTTTCACACATACCTATATGTATTAATTATATTATTAATTTATATGTATTATTTATTTTTTTACTGTGATCCAGTCAGTCCATTACTATTTCTACTTTCCTACTAGATTTTACCTGATGTAGCTCTCAAACTGTTGATGGAGTGGGATACTTTTTTTTTAATTGAAAATCATGATTGCCAAAGGAAGAATATAAATAAGCCACATTTTCTGTAGCGCCACCAGCAGGTTGATTATGAGTGGAGTGTTGCTAACCATGTAATTTAGTCAGATATTCACCTCTTGAAGGACGAACCTTTGATGATCCTATATGACCCCCCCCCCCCTTAAGCTACAGCTGTTGCTAGCATTACATTCCCTGCACACTGATTGAAGTGCAAATTTTAGGTGTTTATACCTATCGCTAGATATTTTAAAGCAATAAATGGACCTTTTCATTGGTTCAAAACTTGTATTTTTTCTTTTAACGAGACAAACCTTCTGATTCTACATTTCTGTCACCCTAGTTGAATCTAGATGTAGTATATTTGTTTCATGTTATTATAAGTTAAGTTAGTAAAGGCAAAGTAAAAATGGAAAAACCGCGGATGTACCAAACGTTTTTTGATCAAGCTTAATAAATATGGTTGATCACTTTCTTTCTTAAGAACAATACCATTTTTGAAGCCCACTCTCCAAAACACAGCAGATGTTTCTTAAAAAAGTGCATCTGCAGCAGCCACTCATGTTTCTTTGTTCAGAAGTCCAGTAATTGGATGTTCAAACTTCAAATAGGCACTTTTTGAAATGAATTAAAACTTAAGTGCTGGACCAGAAGGGCCATTTCCTCTTGTATCTTCGGCCATCATCAAGTGCATGACATCAGATTCAATTTATATTGTTTTTGTGGTGTCCAGTGTCATCGGTCTGTTACATACCACTTCCTTGTGTTAATGTTTTTCAAAAATGCTGTTTTAAGAAGTTGAAATATATTGGTCATTGTGTGTTGGTTGTGTGTAAAGTGGATAATTAGCTGCTAGCAAATAAATCATTTCTTCTGTTCTTCTTAAAAAGCTCTCATGCAATGGACCCTTTAGAATCTGTAAAAAAAAACAGTTTTATGCAAAACATAACAACACAGAGCTTACTCCTTGTATGTTTTTAGGCATATTTTAATGATGACTTTTAAAGTGTTTTATGGCTGGGCTTGGAGCTACAGCTCAGACATTTAAGCCCTTTAATATTCTAGACATTTTATCAGGAGAAGCCTGGCTCGAAACTAAGGGGGTCACAGCATTTGGACTAAGCCTGCCAGCTCAGGAACCACCTGCCCGGGGAAAACAGGTCGACAGAGTCATGGATCTTTTTAAAGTACCGCCTCAAAATTTTGTAGCACAGTGTAATTATAATATATCATTATTACCATAGACCAGTTTTACACACCTCTGTGAAAAAGGCCTTAGATACAATAACTTACTATGTATATCTATTTCTCTTGGCGCTTTACCCCACACAACCCTATTAGACTTCTGTCTTCCACTGGCTGGCTTCTCCATACGCTGGCCTTGACTTTAATGTAAAACATATTCTCTGAAAGTGCCATTCTTTGACAGAGAGTTTTATCTATATGCTAATCCTAATGATTATCTTGTATTAAAAGCGATGATTACATTACTCTTGCTGGATGCTACTGTGACCTTTTCATTTCAGAAAATCTCTTCCAACTCCCACCTGCGCACGGATGTACTGTAAATGACAAAAATGCTCTTACTTTTTTCTCAGTGTTTTCTTTTGAATGTTTAACAGGATAAAACGGAAGGATATATTTAAAGTCCACATTAAAGAAACTATTAGTCGTCTCTTTTCCCTCTTTGCACGGGGCTCAATCCCCCACTAGGCTTTCAAGAAAGATCAAGGCAGAATTAACCAACTTCCTTCCTCATTACTTGAAATAAAAATAGATCTGAAAGTGTCAGATTGGTAATGACAACAGGGCGGGTAACATTTTCCCCTTTTATCCAATCACGGTCCTGATGTCCTAGAGGATGGCTGACAGAAAGATGGATGAATCTTTTGAGGGTTTGATGACTAATCCTATCAAAGATGTGGTCACAGTCATAAAATGCAATTAAATATTGCAGCTAAAATTACTTAATGTTCCTTTAAAGAATGTTCTGGCCTCGTGGCGAGCTCATGTCCGAGAAAACAACTTTGGGGTTTGCTCTGAGGTCATTTCAACTTGCTTCTGTCTGTTTTATGGGTTTAGTTTACTCAATCAGTGCTGCATTTTGTCATTAACTAAAGCAGTAATGGAGAGCAGTTACCTCAAACAAAAACAATAATTACAATAATTCTGTGGAAACAAACCTAATCAACTGAGCTAACAAACTTTCAGATTAATTCAAATATAGCCTGGTTCTCCATTTAGACACACTACTCTCAGAAACCTCCCAAATTGTTTCTTAAATGTAACACCCATGTTTTATCAAAGCATTACTGTAACAAAACAGTATGTAGGAATCCCTTTATATGAAAAACTTTTGACTTGAAGGGCTGTCTATAAAACTATTGCTCCTAGATTTTGAGTCTTGTTACCTTATGTAAAAGATGACTGTTGTTCTTGACAGCTCAACCATCTGCTGCTGTACCTTTAATGGAAATTTTACATCTTCTTTAATAAATTTTTTTTACAAAGATCAAACCTATAATGTGTTTTACTAATGCTTTCTTCTTTTCTGACAAAAAAATAAACAGTATTTGGACAAAAAGGGCTGTATCTTGTGGTAATACAAGCAGGGCATAGAGATCTGCCAGCGCCAGTTGAATGACTCTTAATAATAATAATACTTTGACCAATGGATTTGATTAAATCCAAGCTCATATTACTGATCTCTGCACTCCCAGTGCTGCACTAGAGGAAGCCCTGTGATTGGTTAAAAGCAAAACACCCTTGACACTTAAATCCAGCCTCATTATACCTGCGTCTACGCTCTGATAATAGGGTAAAATACATTTGGACACGCTCCTCAGTGTGCTTCCGTCCCTGTCACCGCCTGCGTTAAGATCCAGAAGATATGGTCCAAACACTTTTTTGAAAAGTGTCTAACCTGACCTAAGTAGATTTCCTCGGGGTGCTCCGTTTCCCCTACCACCAAAGCCATGTACAACAGTCCCTTCACAACACAGGGCCAGGACATCCCTGCAAAAGACATTTGTAATCTCAGTGGGACTTCCCTGGAGAAAAAATAAGGTTAAATAATAAAAAAAAGAAACATTTTATAGTAATAATAACAATAATAAAAATAAAAGAAACATGCAGGAATAATTCTGTGTTCATATAGAAAGCTAGCAGTTGGTGGTGGGTGGAACAATGGAGCACCAGAAGAGGTTTACATATCCCCTGATACTGAGCACGTTGTGGGAGGTGCTACTGAGGGCAGTTTGCACTTTTGCTGCCAGCCTCTCCTGCAGCCTCCAGGTTCCTACAGCCTCACACAATGGACCTATTTCTTTCCTGCATTGTGGCTGAAATGCTGCCAGCATCCTTTCACTTTACAGTTTCCCTCCTTGCTCACCATTGCAAAGAATTGTGTGCTGCTGATAGAAGTGATAGTTTTGAAGACCAGTGCTCTGCCACCTGTGGTACATTATGTTTTATTAGTCCTGTCCTGGCTGTTGTTGATATGCACCCCCGGGTGCTCAGAGGATAGCACTGTCCACCTCCTCAGCCTGTATTTTGACAGGTGTCACTGACTTTCCACCCAGTAATAAGAAGTAAACCACTGTAAATGACAACCTTCATTCCTGGAGGACACATTGGCGCTTGATGAGGGGCCACTTCAAAGGTGACAACAGCCCAAGAGAATGAGTTGTCAGTGCACGTTAGGGGAACATAAGAGTGACAGGCAGTGTGTGCTGCCTGTTTTCAGTTTCCATCCAAACCCAAATGAACACTTGCAGTGGACACTTGAGTGTGGATTTCCAAATTGTTTTTTCACACCACAGCCACATAGCAAACACCAAATAAACTAATTGCCTGTGGAACAGTGGTATTACATCTTACAGCGAGTGTGCCAGATTTTCGCAGACTCTCATGGTTGGTAAAAGCTGGGCTGAATCTGTAATGCTCTTTTTGCAATATTAAAAGCACTTCTAGATTTGGGCTCATGAAATAAACACAACTAAATTTATTAATAGCAGCTAAGCCATTGATTTACTGTATGTATTTACATAAGCAGCAGAGAACACTAAATAAATAATAGGTAGACTATTCAATACACCTTTTGTCAGCCACAAAGACTGCAGCGGACAGGTGTTCTTCACTTTAGTTAACACCAGAGACAAATTTAGCCCTAGGCCAACAAGGTAATCAGTCCTGTGTTACCATGGTATCAGTCAGGTATAACTTGAAATAATTAGAGCTTTAAGGGCGCTGTGCATTGTGGCACCAGAGTGGACAGTCGGCCTTGGCCAAGTCTTGATTCTCTATGTTCCAGTCCCAGTTATTATGTTTTAATGGGTTTTCTTTAACAAGTGACAGGACTCATAAAGTGTTGGAAATGACACTGCACATACACAGGAGGTCTGCACAATGGAGACCGACATCAGAATTGGTACGGCAAAACTATTGTTATTCTTCTTTTCTCATGTTATAAAGTCATCAATATGACTTTGAGATTACATACTTAGTAGTTCAATATAACAAGTTTGTAATGTGGCTTGAAGTTGAATAAAATCAAGCTTCATCGGGTCAAGAAAACATTTATATGATTAGATCTTTGACACAGAATCTGCTTATGCTTGATGAAGTCAGAAGTGTAGAGGTTCTGTGGAAACGTTTGCCCTCACTATGCAAAGTGATGCAAATGATTACCTCCAGGCTTTAAACACTGAAGGCATTCTATCTCTGAGCCTCATCTAGTGTATTTATAGGAACAAACGCAGAACAAATGCATGTCCCAGGATGAAAGGCAAACGTTATGAACATTGTTCCCACACTGTCCAGCTCGACTGTAATTTCTCTCATCAGCTCGTTCATGCTTCCTCTTCATTGACAAGACTTTGTGGCGACCCTTGCATTTATCACAACACAGGGCTTTCACATGGAGTCATATGTTGAGTCAATAAGGTTAATTGATTTCCGCTTTATTCCTTAAGTCAACTCATGTGACTCTAATAACGCTCCCTTGACCTCTTTGACCATCCTCATAATACAACTTTATGATATAAAGTTTACCCTTTGTCACTGCTTCAAGTCCCTATTGAATTATGAATACATCCAGTACAAAAACAAAACTAACTCGGACAATAATTTACAGTTTGAAATTTAAAGCCAACTGTTGCAACACAGTAATTATGTGCATGTTTTTCTTTCTTTTTCCAAAATGAACTTTTAAATGTTCCCATTTCTCAGTGTTAAGTATAAACAAATAGTTGAATAGCTGCATTATAGACAATATTTTTAACTGAGACTAAACCAGAACTTATAAGGGCCATTTGCAGGATGAATTTACCTGTACTATGATGCCAGATTAGAGGGTTAGTGAGGTAACTTCCAGGTTAATCCGGGTTTTGCAACACAGCTCAGTGACCAATCATCTACACCAAGCAGGAGGGGGAGGTGCTGCGCAGAAAGAGAAAAACAGCACAAACCTACAGCACACATAAACTTTTACTAGCAATATTGTAAAGTCATATCATAACAAACATATCTTGAATGACATTTTGCTCAGAAGTAAAGAAGAATTCTTTACATTAAATTGAGCTCCACTGATTAAAAGACTCTGTGATAATGATTATAATTTATACAGTTGACTCAACACACTCACAGCTCCACAGAGAAACCCGGAGTAAACTGAATCATGAGGTTAACACTGAATGAGGGTTAAATTATATTGTTTATCCAGACCAGGAAAGGTTCACTTAACTTTGTACAGGTCCCTGAACCTACCTGGATATGTCTCTCCTACTCGGTCAGACAAAATCTAACACTCTCGGTCTGATAGATGGAATCACAAAGTGGGTTAACAACTCAATCAGTTAACCCTGGGTTTCTCTGTGGAGCTGTGAGCACTTCATGTGAAACAGGCCGATTCAACACTGAACACACAGCGGTGAGAGAGTTAACATGAGGAAAAACACAAAATTCCACAGAACATGTGCAAAACAAACAGTACCAGAGACTGAATGGTACATACAAACCAAGTAGGAGTAATAACCAAAAGATACTGCATTAAAATCAATACCTATTAAGTTTATTAACTCAGCATAAACCCATTGTAAACACAATTCCATTCATGTGTTTAAACCTAAGTTACAATTTAATATGACATAACTTAATCATATCGCTCTACATTTGTGCCCCAGACAGCTGGTGCTTTTGCAGACACTTCCCCCCTCTCCTCGCTCTGTGTCTTTCCCCTCTTCCTTGACACCGGCAGCTTGATTCTTGGCGCTGATTGGTCACTGAGACATGTTTCTATCATCTATCTGGAACTTAACCTTGGAGCAGGTTAGCCATTCAGCGTAAGTTTCCACAGAGATCTACCTAACTACAAAGTGAACCAGATTTGTGTTACCAAAAACCCAGGGTTAACCCTGAATTCACCTCGCTAACCTCCTAATCCAGCTTCGTAGTACAGGGCCCGAGAATAAGGCCAGAAAAATCAAGAACAAAGTCTATATCCAGTATTAAACCAAGAACAAACCCAGGACTATATGAGGACTAAAAAATTATAAGCGAACCTGCAGGTTAATCAGAACTAAACCAGGACAAAACTAAGAATAACAAGGACCAAACACAACAAGCAATTCCAAGACTAAATCCAGGACTTTTCCCAACAAATAACCAGGGGTAAAAAAAGAACTAAAACACTACTAGACAGAATAAATCAAGGGCTAAACCCAGGACAAAACCAATGACTAAATATTGACTAAAATCGACTAAATTAAGACTCAACAAACCTCGGACCAAACCACTTTGCAGGGCTAGGCAGCAGGATATACAAACATAGACATCACTAACAGCCTTTGCTGATCATACTGATGTATGTAGGTTTGGAGGAGAGCAAACCCGGCCATAATCTACTTCACTTTGTGAAGTAGATTATGGCTGCATCTGTTTTATTCGATAACTCAGATGACTGACATCCTTCTGCATGGCTCCTGACAACATAAAAGCCACACTGCTAGTAAATCGGCCAACACTCTTAATTCCTTGCAAAATAAAAAAAAAAAAATCCTTCTGCATTGCCCTTCGAAATGCCCGCCGTCCATCCCCTCGGGTTTGATCGTCCGTAATAACCAGCAAACCAAGGCCATGAGCCCCATGATTATTCCAGCCCCTAATTATCATTCTCATTATTTACAGAGTGAAAGAAAAGCCTCGGCAGTCACATTCACATCAAAGGCGTCATCCGAAGGCAAAGATGATCATTAGATAGTCTAATCTGTCCTCTGAAGTGTCTGTTCTAAATCAACATTTCTCGAGTGTTTGTTTTCCTAACCCCCCCTCGCTGCTTTTGCTTTGCTAAGAGACTGATCAATTAAAAAAGATTCACTGGTAGCTCATTATCATTCTGCCATATGCGCCGTTTCATCTTCGCTCTATTACAGCTAACGAATAGAATTTTGCTCAAATAGTTTAAAGAGTAAGACATGAGAATAAATAAGTTATATATTTGTATAGCTTGATAAATTTTGCAGGTGAACACATACATAAAAGTTGTCCTCCTGTTTGTGTTTTCCTGCTTTTGGTCTTTCATTTTAGAATCAACAGATGGCACTGTTTCCCTGCAGTGCAACTCCAGAAACACCCACGTCTCCCACCTCTCACACTCTCTCTGGCGTCTGTGCCTCTTTGTCTGTCTCAGTCCCTTTTCCCATTTACTTAAGCAGAATGAGGGCGCCGGAGAATCATTAAGTGTAACCACTACCTGAGATTAGCAGGAGGGGCTCAAATGAAGTGTCACTAATATGAGGATTACAACGGCAAAGCCACCTGAAGTCCTCGGCGATCTGCTTCTTAACATGAGACTGACATGAGTCAAATGTGGATACAACATTTGCATTTACAAGAAATTCCACTTTCCACTTTGTTTTCTTTAGTTGGTCAGATGAATTCCAAATGCTACATCGATTATAGATCATCACAGACAACAGTTTAAAAATACATTTGTGTTTAATACGGATGCTGCGGAAAACAACAGTCAACATATTCAGAAATAGGTAATTTACAAAAATGAATTTCTCTTCAAATTTGAGTCCATATGCAATAAATGATTTAGGTAAAAAACAATATTATCATTTCTTAGATATGCACATATTTAATGCCCTTGTTTTTGCTTAAGATTTTATGAGGGAAAACAAAATGAGAATAAGTCAGCAAAGAGAAGTCTTAAAGAACTATATATGAATTTCATTTATGGTTTTGGGGGGTTTCTGGGGGTTCAGACCATTGGCTAATTAATTCACTTTTTATTGTTTCACCTGCATTTTATTAATGCTATAAAACATACAAATTGCCAAAATGAATAAAGTGGGGCCTTTTTGCCTTTATTGACAGCAGGTTGACAGGAAATGGAGAAAGAGAAGGGGCTGACATTCAGGCAAATGACCTGTTCGAGATTTGATTCAGGTCTCCCATGTTATTGTGTATTTGAGCTGGGGCCCATTGACTAATTACTATTTAACTGAAGTAATTATTGGCTGTACTCCTGCAGGTAACTGGGGTCAATTAAGGGTCAAATCTCTAACTGTTAGGATTTGTATTGGTAGATAATTTTTACATCATGTAAGTTGAAGGTGACATTTACATTCGGTAAAATTACAATAGTGTTGCATTATTTGGTTGGACCACTTTTTTACAATGTTTTTCCTTGGATCTAAGCATGCATTTAACTGACCTGAGCTGGAAATGATCTCATGACTAAGGACTTGAAATCAAGACCATCCAAGTCTACTGGTTTATTGCATACCAACATTATTAAAATAAATAAAGGAAACTTCAATAGTATTTCTTTAAATCTTTATTTTATTGACTTTGCCAACGGTAATGAGGTTGGACTTGAAGGGATCAGATTTTGTTCTCTGCTCTCATTTGTGTATTATGCACTGGTCATGGTCTACCCTTAATTTCCTAAAAGTCTTGGTCTACCAGTCCTTTGGAGCCTCATTTATAAAGCTTGTCTATGCACTAAAACAGGTGTGTACTTTGTGTGCATTTTCAGCACAGCAGCACTGACTGTGTGTCGTGGCCCGGCTGTGGAGTGTTCCTTGATGAAGCAGGATTTATGAAATACATAACTAGCTAACTAAACAGAGTTAAGGTTAGTTTTATGGAGTTCAGGAGGAGGACCACACACCTCAAACCTGCCTCTTCCTGTTAAAGCCCTATAAATAGCATCCAGGGTTGTCCTTTCATTGTTTTGGGCTCTTGTGCCCCACCCTCCTTTACTTCTCCCAGTCTGTTAGGTACAGGGGCTAAATAAGCTCGATGCTCCCACATTCATGTCTTTAATTCCAAATTGCCCAGCACGTTGAGGTCGTGGTCCGATACTCGTTTAAATAGCTAAATGCAACTTTGCAATCATTTTAAAAGGCACTGCCTCATTTTGCAGGCAGGTGTGTGTATTTACAGTTTTATTAAGCTGGATATTTTATGGTGTGCCCCAATTGTTGGGCTTTTGGGCGTATGAACAATTTCAGTTGCGATCCAATGTATCTTTTCTAAATGGCACCCCTGGTCTTGTCTTGGTTAGTACAGTTTGCAATACAACATTCATTTTGTATGGGCTACTGATTTAGTGTGGCCACTCACACAATGCGGAACAGCTGAGACTACTTAGAAGGTTAACATAAAAACCAAGCTTTTTAATGAAAGACCCAAAACAATCTGACTTTTGTCTTTATTTGTTCTTTCATGTATAATTTACAACGTCCTTGAAATCTTCTTACCTCTGTGCACCGACAAGATATCAAACCAAATCAATCAAGTAGAGTAGTTTGTGGAGCAGTGGGAAAACGAAAGAAGCCAAAAGAAACTAAAACTAAGCTCTAATTCTTAAATCATGAGCTCTTGTCCTTGCTGTGCTACTAGAGGGAATGCTTTAGTGGGATGATCAATAAGTGTGGGCAGTATCAGTTGGAGAGCACTGAGACCGAGACTTGGAGATCTCACAAACCAAGCAAAAACAATGTTTTATTTGCAAAGGATATTGAAAGGGAATTTTTGATATCTGCACTCACTCGCCAGTCTACTGAGAATCTTACGAACATTACACTGTCCGCATTATGGTGCATCAAGGGCTGAGCATTGTTTTCAAATTAAAAAAGCTTTGCACACCATTTTATCAAATAGAGAAATATTTCTGAATAATGATGCTGAGTGAGGATTGGGGATTGTCTTGTCACTATTTATTTGATTATTTTGATGCTTTTTGCTTGGGAGACTGAGAACAAAGAGAAGAAATGCCATGTTACCACCAGAAGAATTCATTCTTGGATGTTATATTCTTATGCAGTAGAGTTAAGATGCACCTGCTGGGACATCTCCTGCTGTGAGATTTATACACTAGCTCTCCAGGTCATTTCAACTCTGCATTAAGTATATTAGGTACACAGAGGAATGAATCCACTTTAGTTTGATGTTTAGGCCAGACTCAAAGATTTGTTTTTCCATAATAACGATTCCAACCAAAAAATTGAAAGGATATTCAAAATTAAAATGTATGAGTAATATGTATGTGTAATATGTAAGCATTTCTGATCTGGATTTTGAATGAAATATCACCATATTCTTTTGGTGAGTTTTTAGTCATATTTGAGCTCTGGTCGGCTGAGAGTTACACACTCAAAAACATCACTATGGTGCTAACAAAACACCGAAAACAAAGTTAAACACTGCATGCTTAAGCTAATTTTGTTTCAGAAAAACATTGTATGTTTTAATTTAAATTTTAGACATTCTTTAAAATTTGTACAGGATATATCTGTCTTGAAGGTGAAATGTGCTCTAAACATTAAAGCATATCCTACATTTCTAAGTTTCTGAGGTCCTTTTGTGAATTTAGTGATAACGGTTGTAGTGTTTGATCCGTGAGCCTTAAACATTATTAGATGAATTATAGCTGCAAATCAAGACCAATAAAGTTTCCTTTAAACTTAAATAAATTGTAGTTGAGTTGCCCAAACTGACTTTAGATATATCTTTTTCTACTACTGTGCAACCCTTGCTTGAGTCGAAAGTGTTCAAAGTGCTCATTGATTGGTTCTATCAAAGGGAATTCCTCACATAAGGGAACATAAATAATAGAAAGGTATGCAACGAAAGGCTAGGAGGAATGTGAACTTTTCCTCCTGTCCAATTAATGTTTTAGCTGACTTCAGCTAAAGGCTAGCTTTGCACAAGCAAGACAACAGGCTGTTCAAGTGAGAAAGGGACAGCTGCGTAGTGGGAGGAGGCAGTCACAAGAACAATAGGCACTAGCTGTATAGAACATGGATCTGAGGCAGAGTGGCCACAAAGCAGTGCAATCAATAAAATGACAGATTTCTATAAGCAGACATTTATTTCATTTTCTACTGTGCATTTAAAAGTCAACCAAAGTAATACATGCATGAATATATAGAGATACATTCTGAAAGTTTTGAGATCACAAATAACCCCTAACATTGCAATAAGGGAAACAGTCCCATTTCTTACAGAAACCTTTACTGTGGCGCTAACACTGGTGTGAACATAAGCTGAAATAATGCACATTTGCATAAAGTACATAATTGCCAAAGCCATTGTACTTCTACTTGACATATATTGTGCAATCTAAATCTAACCTACCTTTAGTTCGAATACCCACAAGTTTGGTGTGTTTTGTTTATCCTAAATTGCCGACAAATATCCCAGTGCCTTTATATAAGATCTAATTGGGCTATATCAGACTTTCAACAGCAGGCTGCTTTAGAGATGCATCACACTCAAACAATTGGAGTTACTGAAAAGTAAACAAAGGAAAAAAACTAAACAAATATTGTTTTAGCTTAAAGCATAATGCTTCACATTAAACAAAACATTAACAACTCGAAGTCGTGCATCAAGTCCAGCTGAGGTTGTGTGGGATTAAAAGTCACTTGACACAAATTTATTTTTTTACTACACTGCATGCGCTCAACTAAACTTTAAACTATGTTAAGAACTACAGGAATTATACAAGAACCGGTGTTACATGGTATATATTATGAAAAAATATAAAAATGCATGATATTTCTACATTTAAAGATTTATACTAAATGTTTGTCAGATGATATAAATTAAATCTCTGACAAATTGATATGACAAATGCACATTTTATACATAGAACAAAACCCTTGAGAAACAGGGGATTTGGGAAATGTATTTACTTATTTGATATTTTTTTTTTGCCAATTTAGGTTCAAAAATAAAAGAAAGAATAAAAAATACATATACAATCTCATCAGCAAATGTTTTTTTTATAGAATAAAATATGAAGGTTAGAACAGAAGCTATCTATATACATACTTTATTTACAAAGTAAAAGAGAGAGGAAATAAATGGACATTGCACAGTATCTTGGCTTATTGTTACATGAGTGAATTCTAAAGTCTCACGGCAGTAGGTAGGAAGGACTTGTGCTTCTTCCTGCTCTGAGGGTGTCTCAGTCTTCCACTGAAGGAGCAGTTCAGAGCCATCACAGCCTGATGCAGGGGGTAAGATAACGAGATCTAACTCTTCCTGTTACTCTTCTTACTACTGTTTTGAAGGTGCAGTGTGTACTTTTGGTGATATCTGTTGGTGAAACAGCAGATTGCAATTCCAGACCTCTCACCTGGTTTCTAGACCCCATAAAGACCTATGGTAGGCCTGGAGGGACATGCTCCCAATAAGGTCAGAAGATTAGTAAAAAGTTTTATAAACACGTTACTTTTGGTTAATTTTTTATATAAATAGTACATTTCATACAATGCATCTTTAATGTAATACAAAATGCTGGATATAAAGAAGTATGAATCACCACATTTTATATTCTTATATTAACATTATTCAAATTCATTCATTTATTTTCAATATAAACATAAACCTACGTTCATATTTTTTTTTTACACATTATACAATTACACTAATTTAAATGTTAAAAACCTTTATGTGCAAGTCAATTCAAATTGCCATAATGACTTAAGAGTCTGGTGGGTATCTAAGCATCTGTAAAACTATTCCCATTTCTCGAGCTGCAAATGACTAGAAACATTATGTCCTACTCTATACTTCATACCTCATAAAACATTCATGTGACTGTCCAGCAATTAAGCCAAAGAGATGGACCCAATTAATTTCATGTTCAATTAAGTTTAGTGCTCCTCCTAATGTGTCCAGTCCCTGGTTCTTCTTTTTATGTTTTCTGTGACTCTATAGTACTGCTGACTGGACACACAAACATGCGCTTACTGTTTCATACATAAATATACAGTACATCTTCTCCATGTTTGCTTGTATCAGTGCATTACTGTCAAGTCTGCTATATTTTAGCAATCCTAATTTATGCCAAGAAGTAGCCATCTGGATTTTTTTTTTTAATCTTCCCAAGCATACAATCTGTAAATGAGATCTCACGAGACAACAACTCACAAGGAATCCATACAGCACATGCAAATATACAGTACATGGCCGGGAAAATTTTACATGTGAAACTTTATTATTAATGGTGAAGCACAGCATAAAATTTTAATTAACTTTTGTATGGATTATTTGTCTCCAAAACTCCAAAACCTTATGAAACAAAATGTAATTGTTTTTCAGTGCTTACCGGAAAAAACGCATGAAAAGGACAGTTAATGAAACCCCAATCTGATAATGTGGCTGAGTGCTTTTTCTCATATTCAGTGTGTGACTCCAGCCCTAATGTGAGGATTAAAACTGTAAACAAGCATATCAATTGATATGAAATAAAAAAAGTCTAAAAAAAAAAAAAAATAATACTCATGTTTTTAAATAACAACAGAAATTTGGGGCAAAACCCGTTGTGTACACGACCTCTAAGTATGACAGGCCTGTTAAAATGTCATTGGTGGTGTGAAAGGACAGGGAAGTTAAATATCGAAATGAATTATAGATCAGGGTTCTGTTGAGTCCTGGAATGATGTACATGTTCTAACATACTGCTTAATGTATAAATATATTCAAATTAAACTGAGTTTAGGCTGGAGATTCAGAACAACATCAATAAGCCATAACAATATGACCACTGACAGTTGAATAAATGTGTAATTATGATTAGTAATCTGTAGTCTGTAATTTGACAGACTACAGACTGTGGTGAACAAAGAAAGTGAACAGGATTTTTGAAAGAGAGTTTGACAATGGCCAGGGCATCTCTAAAATTAAAGTTCTTAATAGGGTTTACATTCACAATAGGACATCTGTGTGGTAAAAGACCATAAGGGACCCATCTTACAACTCTTAGAATTTAAAATATTATGCAAGACTTTTACAAGAAAATAGATACATTTCCACTTTTATGCCACACTTATGTCGAGAATGTGGAGGTGAATTTATCTTTAAACAAATGCCCTAAGATTTCCTTATTTTTACACAGAACATTTTTTGAGTGTCTAGCTCTCAGCCAATCTGAACTTACAGTCAAAAAGAAAATACATATATATTATTTGACATAACCCAATCCTTTCTATTGCAGTATACTAAACTCTTTAAGACAATAAAAGTATCCCAGGCAGGCATTTTTTCTGCTGCCACTTCTATCTGACACAGATGTCTGGCAATAACAAAACACAAAAGCAGTTGTCCCTTGTTGAAACACTTCTGTGTGACAAGGTATAAGATCAATGTTCTCATCAAACAGACCGGTATTTTATAACAGTGGTCTTCTTGGCTGCAAAGTGTAAACTCTGTACACGTGTTTGTAACATTAGCTGCTGCCAGAGTCAATTTGACAAAGTGAAGCAATGCTTATCCTTCAAACTGAGGGATGGTTTGTGCTGATTGTACTGTACTGATTGAGAAGAAGACGGTAATTCATTGTTGATCTGGCATATCTGGCTGACGTCTGAGACTTGAAGGGGACTTGTATAGTATAGAAGAAGATGACCACTTTTCCTGAAAAGAAGAGGATTTTTTATTTCAAAGTCAATGTTTAGTGTTCATCATAAGACAAATTGAAAGTATACTCACTTTAATCAGATTGTATCCACGCACAGAGTGCACCTAGCATTTTACATTCTTCTTGTTTTGCATTTTAAGAATATTGCCAGCGAATAGCCAACCTACTACACGCAGCCTCGTAAGCTGTCATCCTTTACAATGTTACACCAAAGATTTATGTTTCAATGCTCTTTTAAAAGTCTAACAAATCTTTGCTTTTCCATGTGTGACAGCTTAAGGGAAACAATCATTATCTAAGACATTGGCTTTAACTGACAAAGACTCTGTAGCTGCCCCTGCGTATAATAGAAACCACTTTTAGGAGCGGCAATGATGGTGTGGTTCTGTGGAAAATAAATAAATAAATTCCAAGTTCATCATGCAAATTCATCCCCCCAACCGTGGCACATTCTTCAAACAGACACCTCCTCTGGAGAGTGGGAGACATTGTCTGATAAAGAGACAAATGAGCTAGTGATCTCCATACCAGCCGTTTTCCTTGTGTGCTTTGTTCTGTGTGTATGTATGAGCCGTGACAGGAGCAGTGTGGGGGAGGGCAAAGTAGGGGCTTTTGGTGACCTTTGCAATGATGACAAGCATGACCAGGAACAAGACTGTGCATGTGGGTTTTATTTATCCGGAGTGATTACAGCTGTATGGTAAGGCAGCCAGGAAAGAGCCGTACATCTGGGGCGGCAGTAGCTCAGTGGGTAGAGCAGTCGTCTTTCAACTGGAAGGTGCTCTTCCCACAGTTCATACTGTTGTTGTGTCCTTGGGTAAGACACTTAACCCACCTTGCCTCCAGTGGCTGTAACACTGGTAGTTACTGTAGAACAATGTAAGTCGCTTTGGATAAAAGCGTCAGCTAAATGAATAAATGTAAATGTAAATGTACATCTTCAAAAGCAAGCCGCTTCTTGCGCATAGGCACACATCAAATGGTTTAGTTATTTACACATCAGCTTATTCATCCATTGATCCATTTCTCTCCATCACAATTAGGGCTGCATGTCATAACCATACAATTTATTGCTGGTCTACATGACATTGTCTAGATGTCAGTGCCTTGGCATTGTTTGTGTTTGGAAATATTCTCTGTTTATTTACCATTGATAATATCTTAATTTGATGCATTTAAAAATGTGCCATAATAATAAATAATCATGGTCTATCTAATATCGTATATTTGTATTTATACTATAAAATATTAATTCAAAATGTGACGACGAGGTCAACATGAAGTCAATGGTCCAAACAGGGACTTAAACCAAGGCTGCAGCTACCATTTATGCAGGCTGCCAAGTAAACTATGGCAGGATATGTCCCCCGTTGGCCCCCGGACCATTTTCAGAAATAATAAATTTTAACAAAACATTTTTTTAACAATAAATAATAAAAATGTAATTGTTGAATGGTGGCAATGAGCTAAATATATGCATGTAATAATAATGCTGTCAGTATACTTGCATGGAGATTAACAGTTAGTGCGGATAATTACCCAGATGCCATCAGTAAAAAAGGAGGAACCAGTAAAGAAATATAACAATTCCACTGTGCTCCTGCTGTTCTTATTTTTTTTTTATGTAAAACATTTTTGGTCAGCTCCAATAATTGTAATATGGTGATAATGTATTAATTATGTCAGATCTTGATGTAAACCCTGTGCCGCTGGCCACTGAACACCTCCTCTCCTCTGATAATGTATTCAGATAGTCCAACAAGGTGATAACAAAATTGCCTGACATTTTCAGATTTATTGCTGTATTTTCTTATTATTGCCAAAGAAATATACAGAGATTCTGTCTCATAAATCATATTGAGAGAGCCAAACAGACAGCATTGTGTTTAGTCCATTGCTACCGTTTTTTTGAATTAGAAATAAATTGCTGCCTCATTTTTGCAAATGGAAACGAAAAACCACTGCAGGAGCCACAGCGTGACTTTCTCAAGAAAGCGTTTATCAATGGATGGATTTCCTTAGTGCGGCTGCTACATGAGGATCAATTCCGATTAGCTCTTACTGGTTTTGACAATGGACTTAGTTGCTCCTGTATTTTGAAATATTTGTTTTCTCTCGTCTTGCTCCCTGCTTTTGCCCAAGTGCTCCAGAGTAGTGTCAGATTTGAATGCACACATTTCTAGACAGAAAATACACTTTAATGTGAAATGAAAGTGGAGGATTTATGTATACATGGACATGCCAACAGAAGATATGATTTATGAGTCAGTCTTTCCAAATGCATTACTATGACCTAGCATACATACACACTAGGCTTTTCCTATTAAAATTTTCTCCTCTTTAAAATGCTTATATAATCTTAAGTGTCTAATGCAATTAAAACGGAATAGATGTATATTCATTCAAGCACTCAAGAGAACACTTCACTAAAACACAGGTATGTCCACATCGCTCCTATGTGACAAAGTGTCCATTTGGGTGCAGTACTGTACAAGTACACAAAAGTACACACCTTTTCACATGGACAAGGCATTTCTCAGAAAGTGCACCTGTAAAATGAAAATGATCCAGACCTTCCAGTGATAACTTGAATTATTATGGATGACTGTATAATACTTTAACAAATCTATAATGTAAACATCTTTATGTGTAACGCACACTGGAACATTTTTTTTTTTTTTAAGACAAAATACATAAAGGTATACAATGCTTTGTCCATTGTTGTCATTAAAAAGTTTTCTATACTATTTAAATGCTTGAACATCCAAAAAGCACATGCAATCTGAATGTTTTGTGTACTGAAAGACTCTAGGTTCACATTCTTAAAGTGACTAATCACACGAGAAACAATCACTAGCTCCAAACTCTCAAAGTCACCTTGATAAACACCTTAACTCATGCATACTCATCAGATATGATCCATTGCCTTGATACTTTCACATGGCTTTCTGTGTTTGGAGGGCAAACCCTTTTGCTGGTTTTAAATCACACTGGTGGCCTGGGTCTTGGTGATACAGACTTATTTGGCACAGGATGATGATGATAACATTGCTCGAGGAGAGACCTAACACACTGTACACACACACACTCAATTGGGTTATGACCTTTCCTAGCACTGTCGAGGGCAAAGGATCCGACACAGACTTTTTTAATATTTATGGGCTTTTTGATGCCACACAAGGTCAAAGCAGATGTTCTGCCCACACTTCTCAGATAACTCAACCCTTTGAATGTAAGAAGATAGTTTTCTGTTTAGAAATCACTTTTTCATGCTCAAAGGTGGCACATCACTGGGAAAAGTACTGAAAGGATTTCAGGCAGTTTATTTTCGACTTGGGGACAAGAATGTTAGCCACAAGTTTAGGATCTGCCTAAGGTTGCATCTCTCTTTACCGTATCTCTCCTGTAGGCTAAGGGTAAACTTTCGGAATATAATAAAGTTTATTACTGACAATAAATTTAAATTAAAGTATTACTTATTAATATCAAGGTCACATTTTACCTTTTTATTCCAGTTAGCATAGTACATAGTCTGTTCCATTGTACCATCTTGGAGGGGTCCCAAAACGGTAGGTACTTTTAACTTTTTAACTTTAATCACTGAATGGAATTATTAACCACAGTTTAATCCAATCAGAGTAGCGCACATTAGTTTACATTCATCAACAGTAAAACGGTCGCTACATCTTTAAAGACACGCCCCGACCTGTCAAAGCTGTAAAATTATTAGACATTAAACATTAGACAGTTACAGTTTGCTGTACATTTGTGCCCCAGTCAGCAGCCGCTTGTATAGACACCTTTTTCCTTCTCTACACTGCATCTTTCCCCTTCTCCTTGACACCAGCAGATTGTTTCTATTTGCTGATGGGCTGTGTTTCTATACTTTACCTAAAACTTAACCTGCGTGGTGCACCTGAACTTAACTCAACACATTGTAGTACATGGCCCTGGCATTAGCTTCTCGTAGGCAACCAGTAAAATGTTGCTTCCCTATAGTTTACTAACTATACCCTAGGCCTCCCTCGGATAATAACAGACCCCATAGCTTCTGACCCTATAAGTGACATATAACATAAATATATACAAATAAATATACTGTATACAAATAAATATACTGTATACTGTATATTCTGTAAGGATACCCTTTCTCAGTACTGACATTATTGTTCTATAACAGCCTGTCTCCATGGATATTGGTTCACTAAAGTTTCTTAAATGATTTATTGTACCCCGATCTTTAGCAAGTTACACTTTCTGCTGCTCACATACACTTACAGTGGGGATCGAAAGTTTGGGCACCCCAAGTACAAATTTGTAATAATATGCCAAGAACCCACTAAAAGATGGAAAAATCTACAAAAGGCATCAAATGACAGATTAGACATCCTTATAATAAGTAAACAAAAAGTTAGATTTTATTTACATCATTTTCTTTCAAAATAACAGAAAACAAAAAAATTATGTCTGCAAAAGTTTGGGCACCCTGCAGAGTTAATACCTTGTACTGCCCCCTTTGGCAAGTATCACAGCTTGTAAACACTTTTTATAGATAGCCAAGAGTCTTTCAATTCTTGTTTGAGGTATCTTTGCCCATTTTTCCTTACAAAAGTCTGTCTGTCACGCACTGCTCTTTTAAGGTCTATCCATAGATTTTCAATTATGTTAAGGGCAGGAGATATTGAAGGCCATGGCAAAACCTTTAGGTTTATGCCTCTAGATGTAATCCACCGTGGATTTTGAGGTGTGTTTAGGATCTTGGCCTTCTCCTGCTTTGTGAGCGTCAACTATTTTCAGTTTCAGTTTTCTAGACAACTGCTTTGAAGAACCCATGGTGCTGATTTTTGGGCAAGGTCAGATGAGTCTGGGCATTTAAAACCTTTGAGATTGGTCTATCACCTGGTCTATCCAGACAATGATTGAGAACAATCCATGACACTGTCACATCTTAGCTAGTACAAGGTATTAACTCTGCAGGGTGCCAAAACTTTTGCAGACACCATTTTTTTGTTTTCTGTTATTTTTAAAGAAAATGATGTAAATAAAATCTAACTTTTTTTGACTTATTATAAGGATGTCTAATCTGTCATTTGATGCCTTTTGGAGATTTGTCCATCTTTTCTTGGCATCTTTATGCCCAAACTTTCGATCACTACTGTAATATCTCTATGGATTTAATAAGAGCGCATAAGTCAGTAATGAACTTGAGTTATGCGGACAACTGACTTGATTTTGTTTCAACGATCTTGTCCTTCCATTTAGTGCATAGTGTCAAACAAATAACTGGTCAGTGCTAAGCTTCAAATGTGTTACCAAGCTAAAATATTTAAGCACATAATATCTGACACATTTTAAATCTTGACAAGGCAATGGTCCCAGAGAAGCAACTATGTTCAAGGTTTCATTGTGAAGCCATAAAGATCCAGAGGGTCGCAGGTGCCACTATAAAAACAAATCTGCTCTTGTCAAATGTAAGCCTACAACATGCCATGACCTCAAGACTAGACGTGCTGATACAAAAATGTTACGCATAAATAAACAACATTACGATAATGTTATACATAAAATGTAGCTTACTTATGCAGCTCCTGCGGCTGTTGGGCCACATATTACCAGTAGGAGCTCCACAATGAGTCCCAGAGTAAACATAAAACCAGTAAATTTCATTTTCTTTTATACTCTAAAATCTGAATATATTCCATCTCATATTGCTTTGGCTTAGTGAGCGTTGCAGTGTTGCTTTGTAAAAATAAGATGATGGCAACATGGCTAAAGGGGAGAGTTTAATAGGTTTATTTAATTTCATTTGAGGGGAATGCCTCTTATGTGGCTTCAGTTCATTTGAAGAAGGAATAAGTGTCTTCTGGCTAACTCAGTTCCCAGTTAGTATTGTATTTTCTTAAGCAGTACTAGAGAACTTTCCTACCTGAAATCATCAAATGAAATAACACGCAAATCTAACCTTATGTAAGTAAATATTACACATTCTGTTTCAAAGTCATGTGACAATCAGTTTATTCAATTACATTTTTCACCGTAGAACCTCATTCAAGGCAAGGGGAAAAATAGTCACAGGAAAAAGAGAGAGAATTATTTGCAGAATTCTGGCTTTTAATTAAATAAAAGCCAGTGGGAGACCAGACAAAGTATCAAATCCCATCTGATTTCTGATCACAAGTTGAGAACTACAAAGTTACAAAATGCAGACATCTGGAACAGGCTTGTTACATTACCCTTTGATGACTTTTGCTTTTAACCATCTCCTTCATTAATGTCTGTCTTTTATTAAGTCCTCAGCTGGATCATCACATTAACACACCAGCAGGCAGTCTCACCTGTCCACCGTCTCGTCCTTGTACCCTGGAGCAAAGCTGGCTAACGGTCCATTTCCCATATGGCTGTAATAGTGAACCCAGCAGTGCACACTATGAAACTAACTGTCCTGAAGAACTGGTTTGTCAGCCAGCCAAAATGAACTATTTGACCATTTAATTTTATTCTTAATGGTTTGTTAGAAATGTTGCTTTATAAAACAGTATTTGCCAAACAGTGTGTCAGGACCCAACAATGGGTCGATGAACATTTTATGTGGAGTTTAAGTAAGTTCAGAAGTACACTGTAAAAAACAAATGTTAGTAACCATTTGCACTAATTGTTTTTGGATAGATATTACCCGTATGTGAAAAGTAAAACGCATCCATTCAAGATAGATATAAACTATCCAATACTTTCAAATACATTTTACAGTTGAAATGAACCTTTAGCTGCTGATAGCTTAATATTGATGTCCAGAGGTTTACTTTTACACAACAACAAAGAGACCTGCCTGCTTTTACTTTGTTTTAAAAGTCAAACTGAAAGGTAATAGCGTTAGAACCATGCATCACACAATGATCCTCGTCTTGTGTAAAAGCATTGCCAATTTATGCATGTTTTACGTTCTTATTTTATGTGTTTCTCTGTGTGCGCAGACAAACAAATTTTTCCAGTTGGCTTTTCCTTCGCCATTGATTCAGTGTTGACAGGCCATGTAGATAAACCAGCCATTGGGGGTGTCCATTATCCAAATGCTTGTATATAAGCATGAGACTGCCATGGTGCAGTGAGACACTGGGTCTTGTATTTCCAAAGATCATTGTTATTATAATATGCTATTAGGTCATTTAACAGTTTTCTATTAAATTAAAATAAAATAAGTTTCAAATTGAATTGATATTCCAGTCATTGTCAACAACACCATGGACAAGGAATTTATAAAATATTACGAAATAATCCAAAATTCCCAGTAGGTTTAAGATGGTTTGAGGTATATGACTTTATACATTTACTGCAAAGGCATCATAATATCCTAGTACATAATATATTTAGCTATTCTAACACTTTTAATTCAAGTTGAAACATTATGACATTAACACACTGTAGACAGAAACATTTTAAAACTGAAATGGTCACAGTTCTCTCACAGTTCTTTTGGCATCCTGAAAAGTGATTCACAGTTAACCATGCTCCAAATCAAATGTGAGGACAATTTGTAGTTTTAAAAAGGAAAGAAGTAATTTAATGAGTATCACAGCATGTATACTATTCTATATGAAGGTCAAGCGTCTCTCCCAGAGCAATCTTGTCTAGAGAGATAAAGTCTAATTATTTTTGATTAATGTGGCTTTGCATTCCAGCATAAATACAAACTCTGGAGGAGAGAAACAATGGCTTGTTTAAATTATTAGGAAGCTGAAAAGCCTGCACTGAGAGTACTGTGGGAACTTGTTTGGCAGGTACAAAACAGAGCTACTGGAGTGTGTGGTGAAAAATGCAACACTATACAAGAAAAAAACGCAACAGAATAAAGTGACTATCATAAATTGGTGGTATGAAACATTGTTAGAGTGTTCATGGTTGGACTGAGTTCCCTTAAATACAAATTGCTCTATTGTTGTTCAAAGGATGGTTGACGTAGCACAAGCTGAGAGGCATTTCTTTGCATCTGGGGGAATTTTACCCTTAACATTTCAAGCTTATAAGACATGACAGGCATTAGCCTTCAATTTTCTGGTTATTGAAATAAACCAGCTTTGTTTGTCAGTATTCTTTTTTATTTTTTACATGTTTGATTTGACGGTTTAAACAAAGCAGCACTAAGGCTGCTTTTGGGCAGATTACAATTTATATCCTGCGTTCAGAAAGGCTCTTACCGTAAATTCACCTTCCTTCCATCCGTCTCTGTCTGACTGTCTTCCTGTCTGTCTCTTCCCGTGTCAGCTCTCCTTGAGACATTGCTCGCTCTAGGTATCATTTCTTCCACTTCTTTGCAGCAGAACGACACAAGGTGACTACCATCATGACACACAAGCTCTCCTCAATACAAGAAAAAACTCAATATTTCCAATTTTAACATCAATTTAAAGACTTAAGTGCATTTAATATGGCAAGAATCAAGAAATTGCATTAGCCAGGTTAAACAGGATTAACAAGGGGTAGCTGTCCCTCACTATAAGGATTTCAAATGCTCCGCACAGAGTTTATAATTAATATTTTTGACTCGTGCAAAATGCTTATAGATCTGAAGCTGGGCGGCAGATTCAGACATTTGTTTATGCTGGAACTCTGAGTGCATTCAGTAAATATTCAATCAGACCAAAACTCAGCCACCCTACTGATTGTAGCTGCTTCCTTGTTATTGAACTGGTACAAGTGCAGCTGAATCATGTTCTTGAGCCAAGTGCTGGTGAGCACAACATAGTGAGACTGATTGATTTGAGATGCTAGATCTCCCACTAACTGCTCTTTTACAGAGATGACATTCTATTCAAAACATCACTCCGGTTGAGCTTTAAATAGAAAGAACATTCATCTACTCATTTCTGTTCATCATCTGAGTCATCAACATGACAACATGACACAATTGTGCAGCAGTTACATACCTATATATTAATATACACAAACTCACAAGTCCCACTGACCACTCTTTTGTACCTTTTCAACCCACTTACTCCAGCTGTCCCATCAGGTGGCCACTTCTTTCCATTTTTACTGTTGCTGATTGATGCCCATATATCTAACATTTATTGTAAAATAATATATTACTGTAGCTGAACAGAAGGAGATTACTTTCAATAAAATACTGTATAGCTGAGAATTCAAGATACATAATGCACATGGCACATTCTAACATGCTGTCATTTTAAAACATATAACATTTTACTCAACATCCAATATTGGTAGAATTTGTTTTTGTAAAAGAGACGAAAAGAGAGTAAGAACACTGACAAACTCCTGATTGCTTTCTTGTTGTTTTTGTTGCACCAAGAGAAAACAACATGTTGTGATATTGGGGCTGGTCTTGTAAAATATTGTTTTGACAGATTTTTTTATTTTGCAACACTGCATTATTGTGGATGTAGCCCAAGCGGATTTAAATAAATGCACCAAGGTGAAATTATGTGAGTAAACTTCTAATGAAGCAAACATTTTCTATAATGGTCTGCAAACATTTTGAACTGTGTGTATGTTTTCTATCCTTTGAAAACAGTTGATTACTGTTGTATACACTGTATCAAAGTGCAACATCAATCTTATCAAATTCTTAAGCATTATGTCTAATAGCTAGACCTAATGAGAACAAGAAAACACTACAACTAATAGTCATTAGTCCAAAGAGCAGGGTGTAATTGCTTTAGAGGTGCATTAGGGGCAACATTTTAGGGCCCAGCGATGAAGTCCTGAGCCAAATGAGCCATAATTGAGAGGCTGAAACAGTGTTGTTATGTCTCTAAACTTCATTTTCCACAACATATCCATTTTCATGATGTCAGAGCCCATTACAATCAAAGAAAAGTGCTCCTACAGTAGACAGTAGTGCCTTTGTAAAAACATTCTTCCATTCTTGTATTTTGAACATGCAGCAACCCTCTGGAGTGCAGGGCGCCATTCAGCTGAATAAAATAATCTCTTACGTTTAGCACTGTGGACTGTAATCTTGATTGGCTGTACATTATCATACTATCAACAACAAGCTAAACTGCGACTGTACTCCTTTGTGTACAGGAAAATCTATAAAGTGCTGGCAAAATCTCAACCAAGCTGAGCCGAAGTCTATTAAATGCAAAGCTCTATTAAGTAGTGCCATGAACCTTGATATAGACCCGCTTGAAAAGCTCGCTCTGCTGTCCACGACAATAATGAAAAGCGTAAATCAGCCCACATCGATACAGTAAATAAGTCAAGCACTGTTGTTACAAAATTTGTGTTTAAACAGGCAGGTTAAAAATCAGTCTCACAAAATGTTAGCACAAAACAAATGAAACTGAGGTGCTCAAATGCAACAACAATAATCCATCATGACTTTGAATTATGACAAAACAGAAATGACATGCAGCAATGGAAGTGAGATTAGACAGGTAGAATTGTTGCCAAGCTGAATCAAAGAAATACAAATTTTTTGGTTCATTTAATTGTGTAAGACAGTAAGTGGCAATTAAAAAACTGTTAATGTTTACAGTAATAGACAAATGTGTTATTTATGCAGTTATGTTAAGAAACGTCACAAACAAACCACACTGGAGTCAGATTAATTTTATGTAGTCTTTTAGTCCGGTCCAACCTAAAAAAAAAACTGCACTTAAAACATTGTCATTACTATAATAGAGGAGTTATATAAAGCCTGCCATTGTTCTGTTTTAAGCTCTTAAAGACCAAACTTGACCTTTTTAATATGTCGGCATTTTAGCCTTTATGTTGCCAAGTGGGTAATAAGAGCATAGAAATCTAAATGAATGGCTTTAAATGAAAGTGAAAAAAGGCAAGAGGAGAGAATGAAGAAAGTAAAAGTTGTAGTATGTTCTGCTATTATGCATTAACAGGTCCCTAATTCCTCTTTCTTTCAGCGTGGGTAGGCACTAAACTGCATTTTCCAAGCAAGCCATATGAGGTTGTTAGTCTTGAGGGAAGTGAGGGCATTAATAGAACCCCTGACCAGCATGGTTTTCTCTCTTAATGAAGTTTATTGTGCACACAGTGGGGGATGCACTTAGAGTGAAGTGCAACCTTTAGAGTAAGTGCACCCTTTGGCCAGAACTTTTTATTTCCATTTTGATATCTGTAATTCTCCAATGGCACTTTTGCAACAATAAAAAGTGTGGTCAAATAAAGAAGCATTTGTTTGAAACTAAGGAAGTAAACGCTGCATAGGTAAACTGTGTACCATTGTCTGTTACTATGTTCTCAGGGTCACCATGACAACTGACAACTAAAAACAGAAACTTAATAACACCCTCTGTAGCGTTAGTTCACTAAACAACAAGTTCTGGCCACACTGGATAATAGTCAGTAATTGTGATTGCAAAGCGGCAGTCAGGTACAGCAGTCATGACCAAGTTTTTTTTTCCCCCATGCTAGTGGTACAGGCAGGAGAGGGGCAGATCGTGCCATTTTAAATTTGTGAATGTAAAGCTGACAGTTCAAGGCAGGTAGAGGAAGTGGCATCAAACTTTGCAACTGGAAGTGAAGACAGCGTAGAAAGTATTTGCACTAGCAGCTCAGGGTTAGCATTCTGAGTAGTTACTGAGTTAGTTTGGAAATGAAAGGCGTGAAAGACAAAGAAAGTCTCTGTGGCGCATCCATTTCATCTACTGCATATAAATATCCTCTTCCTTGTGTAGCCCACAAGCTGGAGTGACAAGGCTGTAGTGCTGTATCACTGAAGAAGTTGACCAGGCAAGATGGACGCTGGAGAGCCTGAATCCACAACAAGGGTAATATTAACGTTAGAAGAAGCAGGGGTACAGACGGAACAATTGCAATGTAGCTTCTCTGGTGCGTGGTGAGCATCTCTCAACTATAGCACAGTTGCTTTAGGACCATTTTAATCCATTGTAAGACCATTGTATAAGGCTGCAAAGAGTGGAGTTTGTCCCTCTGTTAGGACAAAGCCAACTGTTGGTATAGTTATACACACATATCTACTCTATATCAACGCCTACTATTGAGTTAACCTGAAGCTATATAAAGACCATAAAGCTAGCAAACTTGGTAATGATTGTTGGATGTGAGCTTACCACATCAGAAAAATTAATATGATTTGGTTACAGCTGTCAGTCACCCATAATGACACCATAGTAAATACCATATACAGGTTGCGTTTTATTTATGGGACAAACAACACTTGGATGCAATGAAGCAGTGAAATATAGTCCACATAAATCCCACAAACCATGTGATGTAGTTTTGGATTGATTTTCAGTTTTAACTGGTAGCATAGAAAAAAATAGGAGGTGAGATATTTGCCAACATAATAAAGACATTGTTGCTATTGTGTAAAAATACTAATACTTGTACAGTAATTCCTAGTTTGCAAAAAGGTCAAAACATTTTTTACCTTGACCTTTTTTTTGTGCTACAGTTGCTTTTCTGAGTTAATCTTATAACTGACCGGCAGTTTTCTCTTTTTATTAGTGACCAACAAGACGTGTGGAGGGCTAAACAGTGTCTTCGCTGCTGTCAGAGGGACTGAAGGTAATTTCTCCTTCAGTTGCCTTTCCCCATGGGACAACACTTTGGATTAAACACCCGATTATTATCCTTGATGTTCATTTTAGTTCCTGACACTTCACATGGGTTATTTTACTGACACTGATATTATTTAGGCTGGGGGCCACACCAGTGAAGAAGGGTCACCTTGACTGATGTTGGAACAAAATAAAAAAAATGCCCACCATGCTGTGTAGATAATGGACTGCTACTGGGCTAATTTTATTTGCAAAAATACCCGTTGCTATATAACAGCGTGCCACTCCAGTTATTTAGCTGGGATTTCTCATGAATATTGTATTTCACTTTTTATTACACTTAAATACACTGTTTGCAAAACTGATGCTCAATTGTCGCCTTCAGCTTGTAATTCACAATAAAGTGTGTTTGCCACATGCAAGGCTGCACCCTAGTTATTTTTTTTTTATGAACGCATACTTTGGCATGTTAATGTAAATATTTCAAGCAGGCTTTGATTTAGTTTATGCCATTAGCTGGTTTACCTTGACACCCAAAGCATCTACTTGTGAAGAAACAAGTAGAATAGGTGCAGAAAACAAAATATTCATCCATTTTGCGGTGCAGAATTAATGCAGATCTTGTAATGTGGGTCTATTTCATCAAATTTGTTTGACACTTTGTGGCACTGTGACACTTTCTCTTTTTAAACAGATACTGTTTTAATGTGTTTTATGGACTGGTATTTGCATTCAATTTCTTTCATCATTATTGTTGTTTAATATTTATGTGTGAGTTTTCATCTTGGTCAACATTGGTTGTTATAAAGAGCTATATAAATAAAAGTTGATTGATTGATTAATTACATAAAAAACGCAGCGGAGCTTTCTGTTAAACTAAGCCAGGCATCTTGTAGGACTGTCATATCACTCTGTGTAATCTTCTGTCATTTTGTGAGTCACTGACAGCTAAATGATTTTGATAACAGTGTGTTCTTTTAAACGGACAAGGGATCATGTGTTTATAAAACCTATTCATGTTCATTTCCTTTGAGTAAAACAAAAGTGTCGTGCACAGGTGGGTGCACATCCTGCACTAAAGCGGCAAAGTAAAAAATACTCAACAGAACCACAGCAATTATGTAGCTTGGCAGTCTGTCGAGGTATGCCCCACTGAAACAGAGCTTTAACGTGATGCAATGAATGTCTTTTATTTCAACATGAGCCTACAGCACCCTGGGTAGTTGCAGAAACACAAAAAGACAGCTGCTTTCTCTACATGCTGATCAATCATTATGAAGAAGCCTATTGCAACAGTGGCTCTTACCACAAAAACTGCCAGCTGATTCATGACTGTGTGATTTATCACATACATATCTTTCTGGCAAAGTTCAGAGGGTAAGGCAAGTAAACTAAATTAAACTACTGTGAACAGCCTGTTACAATATTTTTGCATCAAATAACAAGAATATTATTGGTTTCTTATGCTTAAAGTAGATCTACATCAGTTGTGCTCATAAGTTTACATACCCTGGCAGAATTGGTGATTTTTTTGGTCCATTTTTAAGAGAATATGAATGATAACACAAAAAACTTTCTTTCACTCGTAGTTAGTGGTTGGGTGAATGACCCTGCTTAAAAGTTTACATAACCTGTTCTTAATACCGTATTCTTATTATGTATTGCCACCTCTAACATCAACGACAGCTTGAAGTTTTTTGTGTTAGCTGTGGATGAGGCTATTTATTTTCTCAGATGGAAAAGCTGGCCATTCTTATGGAAAAAACCCTCCAGTTCTTGTAAATTCTTGGGCTGTCTTGCATGAACTGCATGTTTGAGATCTCCCCAGGGTGGCTCAATAATATTGAGGTCATGATAGTGAGACAGCCAGTCCAAAATCTCCACTTTATGCTGCTGTAGCCAATGACAGGTCGACTTGGCTTTGGATCATTGTCATGTTGGTACGTCACATGTACAGCTTCCGGGCTGACAAGTGCAAATTTTCCTCCAGTATTTTCTGAAAACATGTTGCCTTCATCTTTCCATCAATTTTGACCCAATTTCCTGTGCTTTTGTTGCTCACACATCCCCAAAACATTAGCAATCCCCTGCCATGTTTCACAGTAGGAATTGTGTACCTTTCATCATCGGCCTTGTTGACTCCTCTCCAAATGCAATGTTTATGTTTGTGGCCGAAGAATTCAATTATGGTCTCATCATTCCAAATGCCTTTTTTCCAGAAGTTTTTAGGCTTGTCTCTGTGCTGTTTTGGTTATTGTAAGCGGGATGCTTTGTGGCATTTGTGTATTAATGGCTTTCTTGACCAAGTAGCACTTTTTTTCAGAAAGTCCTGTACTTCAGCTGAAGTAATTTGTGTGTTTTTCTTTTCATTCCGAACAATTTTCCTGGCAGTTGTGGCTGAGATTTTAGGGGATATCATTATGATTTAAAAAGAGTAAACACAGTAGGTTGACAGTAAATGTCTTCATCCAACCACTAACTATGTGTAAAAAAAAGTTTTTTGTTTATTCTCTGAAAAATGGCCCAAAGCAAATCACAAATTCTGACAAGGTAAACTTATGAGCACAACTATGCGTGTTGGTCAGTGGAAACTATTATGGCTTTGAAAGACCTTGTAAACCTTTGTATGCTTTGGATCCATGAAGGGCATCTTTAGATGGCTCCTTGTCTCTTGTAAATGGTTGCTCTATCTAATTTCCATCAGATATTTGTATGACATTGCTCTCCTGAATGCTTTTAAAAAACATAAAAACAATTGTGCATCTTCAATTGTACTGTCCCCATGTCATAAAATGGTACCTACAAAGAGATGGCTCACCTAGCAGTGAATACCCCTTATAAGATTGACCCAGGTTCAAATCTGGTTTGGGTCATATGCACAATGTCATTCCCCTCTCCCTCACCCTGTTAAATGTCTATCTATACCGACAATATCAAATAAAGGCCAATAGGAAAGAAAAATATATACTGTATGACAACTGTTGTTCCTTGATGAAACAGAAAACTTTTATCTTATTATTTCTTGTCTAAGGCAAGGCAAGGCAAGGCAATTTTATTTATATACAGTGCACCATTCATACACTGGGTAACTCAAAGTGCTTTACAGGAATAAAAGACAATTTACAAGCTTTAAATTAAGATACATACATTTTTTAAACATTTTAAAAGAAGAGTGCACATAAAAAACACTTAAAGTTGTAATGTAGGCGGAGCTAAAGAGGAAGGTTTTTAACCTCCCCTTGAACATTGTTAAAGTGGAGGCTTGTTTAACTTCATCTGGGAGGTTGTTCCAGGTTTTTGCTGCATGAAACTTAAACGCTGCTTCTCCAGGTTTAGTTCTAACTCTGGGCACGAGCAGAAGGCCTGTCCCAGATGTTCTCAGAGTTCAGGAAGGTTCATATGCAACTAGCATTTCAGAAATATATTCTGGTGCTAAACCATTTAGAGACTTGTAAACCAGCAGTGCTGTTTTAAAGTCTGTTCTCTGAGCAACAGGAAGCCAGTGCAGAGATTTTAAAACTGGACAGATGTGGTTGTACTTTCTGGTGTTAGTTAGAACCCGAGCAGCAGCGTTCTGAATAAGCTGAAGCTGTCTTAACCCTTGTTTTGAGAGACCAGTGAGCAGGCCATTACAATAATCTAACCTGCTGGAGATAAAAGCATGAATAAGTTTCTCTAAGTCTGGTTGAGACATTATCCCTTTGACTTTGGAAATGTTTTTTAAGGTGATAAAATGCATGATGATGTACAGTAATTAACTTAATGTGACTTAAAATTCAAGTCTGAGTCCATTATGACCACTAGATTCCATACCTGATTTTTAGATTTTTAGATTTTAGATAAAGAGACAAGAGGTGACTGCTGACTCTTTCTCTTTGTTTCTGTTCCAAAGATTATTAGTTCAGTCTTGTTTCTGTTTAGTTGGAGAAAATTATGTTGTATCTATCTTTCATCTATCAGTCTGTTTGATGCAGTGACACAGTGGCTGTGTCCAAATTCAGGGTCTACATCCTCCTTAGGATCCTTCCTACCCGGTTAAAGGAGGAGGGGTCCTCCGACAACCGCAAAACCCGGAAGTTGGTGTTTGTGAATTTGGACAGCCTACCCTTCTTTCAGTTCCCTCCCTTACCCGTTGCTCATTTCCTGTCACCTAGCAACCTTGACAGCGCTAATCAAGAAGGGGGAAAATGGACATATACGTACAAATGTAAAAAAAAAAAACTAAACGCTAAAACAAAATGCCTAACTAGACAACCACTGAAAAATATTTTTTTAAAACCAGTTTTTAAAAAATTTACATCTAAAAGCATACTCCTCTCCCACACCACTACCACTCGCTTCATTGGCCATTACTCTCTGCCGAAAAGAATTATGGGATAGGTAGGACGGGAAAGATCCACCACACTCATCCTTCCAATTTGGGGAAAAGGAGGACGTATTTGTGGGCCGCATTTGAAGGATCCTACGAATTTGGACAGCCTTCGTCGCGGCGCTGTGATGTAACATCCTTCAAATGAGGACTCCGAAGGATGTAGACCCGGAATTTGGACACAGCCAGTGAGTGGATTGGTCCATTTTCACCTGCTGTGAGTGAAATGTAAATCTGAGTGTCATCTGCATAATTATGGTATGAAACGCCACAGCTGTGTATTAACTGGCCTAAGGGAAGCATGTAGAGATTGAATAATAGAGGTCCCAAGATAGACCCCTGTGGAACCCCACATGTCAGGGCCATTTGGCCAGATACACAGTTACCAACCGAAACAAAGTACGTCCTGTCTTCAAGATAAGACGGAAACCATTTAAGGGCAAATCCAGAGATACCTATCCATTCCTCTAAACTTTGTGACAGGATTTCATGGTCCACTGTATCAAACGCAGCACTAAAGTCCAACAGAACTAAGAAGAGTTTTCCCGTGTCAGTGTTCAGACACAAAATAAGATAAATCAGCAATTGTTATAGAAACAACATGCAGAACATTCATTTAATTGTAAAAAGATAAAGGTCTGGATGATAATTCCACAGTGGTAGTTAGTTTAGTTTTATTTCCATAATCACTATGCAGGGGAAAAGCAGACTGATATTGTTTTATTTTCACAGAAACCATAGCAGCACTTTACAATTCCTGGACAAAGATCAGTAATTTGTAGCTAAAGTAATAAACCAAGCTGATAGCCTATTAAACAGTTTGTTGTTGTAAAATTTTTATATTAAATTCAAATTTTTAAGTAATCATTTACATTTAATTGAGGTGTTTAATTCAAAAGCAGCTTTGTTGAACATACATATTCATAAATAATCTTTAACTGTGCAGCGGGATGAATTAAACATAATAAAGTTTGGTTTGTTTAACCTAGTTAGAGCTACTTATTATAAGTCATATATGTAGCACATCTTTTCTTTTATATGCGGGATTTAATTGGCTTATGTTACCAATATCTTTAACAAAATAAGACTCTGAAGAATTGTGGTTTTATGTTAATTCAGGTTTTTCTTATTGTAAACGCCCCAGTGACAAAGCACTGTTTTCTGCTTCACAATCACAACTCACCCTTTTCCACAGGGCTGTGGCAAACAGCTCATTGCTGAATGTCCAGAGAAATGTCAGAATGCCGACAGGTTGTTATCTTCAATGCCTTATCTTTCCCTTGCAGGTGCAGTGGCACAACAAAAAAAAGGCTGCACGTTGAAGCCAGATGCGGTTTTATGGCCCACTGTAGCAGCCTTGAAACTCTATCAGCTGATCAACTTAAGACACATCAAAGAGCAGCATTTAGTAGATGTCTCTTCAAATGGTAAATAGAATAATGGTGTTAAAAAAATCTGATGTGGTTATTATTGCACATGCTCCCAACATGTGCAATTAATGTTTTAGTGCATTATTTTCCATAGCGCTAATATTATCATTATGGTTCCTTCTGTTCATTACTTTGTAAATATGTTTATTGATTGTATTGAATGAAGAAGTTCTGTTAAGAAATTTATTTATTTTCATTTTTTTACATTCTGTACTTTCTCACGCTTTTTGCACTTCACCTTTCTGTGTTTTGATCTAACTAGTAAATTTTCCCACTGTGGGATCGATAAAGTCCCAGCTTATCTGCTCTAGTGAGAATTTAAAAAATACATTTTCTATGGAATAAACCTTATATTTACTATTGTATCTAAAATATATGTGTAAAGGTGGAAAATGTCCATGTTATTTTTGAAATGTGTCCAGTTTTAACGAAGACTGCAACTGAACCGCAGCTTACCCACATGTGAGAGTTACATCTGAAATATGCTTCTACACAATATAAGACGTGTGGAAAGTTGGATTCATTTGGCAAGATATGTTTTCTCATGAAATGGGAGTTAGTGTAGTATCTGAAGTTATCCCTCCTTTTATTTGCTGGGAAACAAAATGGCTTTGAGGATACATATTAGACAGAGTTTGGAGCAATGTATTTTATTGTAAAAAGTTATATAGTGTTGCTTTAAGTAATTACAGTATATAGCTCTTTTAAAGGCAAGAAACATATTTTTTTTTTTTTTTACAAATTGATCATCAGTGTTCATAACATACTTTCTAGATTGGAAAGCACCCTTTTTTTCAGACAAGCTTATCATGAAATTAATATAATTTCACAAATCAAATGACCCTCGTAAAATAGAACTTGCTACCAGTAGAGATGAAAAGATTTTTCACCTTTATTTGGTGGACCTTTTTCACCTTTATTCATTTAGCAAATTGATATCTAACTCTCTGACTAATTAAATAAAAAGACACAAGAACAAAGCAATATAAAATGCAAAGAAATTCTGCTTGAGTGGGTCTCCACTCACATAAGCATCTAAATCAAAGCATCATCATTTGTAAAAGAGATCAAGCTTTTTTCGGCATTAAAATTTCATTCTTACTTAATTCAGGAAATGATGGCTTTTTTCTTCTAAAGGTTTGTTTAATCTTCACACACATGCCAAATAAAATTGCTTTGATCCTCGTTGCTCCTTTAATCAGGGAATATGCACTTGTGCCTCCCTCCATTCTCTGTCTCTCATTCAGACTAGCTCCTTCTTGTACCAGTTTCATTTCTGTTGACAAAGCATTACAGAGCCCCCATGTCTTGTCTTGCCTAATTGGTCCACGTGGACTAATTTAATTACCAGGCTAGTTTTCATGCTTCTAGATTTTCAGGGTCGTGTTTTGCCTTCAGATAACTTTTTTATCACTCAAGGCTATGCAGTTGCGCACAGTCATTGAACTTCATGAATTAATGTCGTATGATAAAATGGATCTGTGAAATTGAAAGTACAACAATGGCCATGACTTGTAAGAGAACTAACTACACCCACAAGCCGTGCGGTGGAGGTTAGACAAGAATTTTTTCATCAATTAACACAGAGTTCTGACCCCTAATGTGGCCGCATGTCTTCTGAGAATTAAATGGCTCAGAGCTGGGAAAGTTTTATTGGTAGTGTGGTAGATTCAGTGCACAAATGTTACAAAGTCAAAACCTTACTCTGTATACAGTATATTAATGACATTTTAATTATACCTTTTGCATCAACACACAAGATAGTGTGTAAAATTAAATTCTATTTATAAAGGAAATCCTTACAAACAAACTTCATCTTTTGCTGTATCCAGTTGACTCCACAATAACTTATTTAGTCAGTTGTAAGAGGTGCATACTTTGTTGTAGCACCTGAGAGCAGCTGGGCTGATAATAAAAAGCAAAACAATGTGAAACAGTGGAGGATCAACATTAAATTTTCACTTGACTTGAATGGTCCTAATGAGTGACTAATATATTCTTATATTTGAATTGGATGAATGTAAATCCCTGAGCCAAGATTTAATGAAACCTTCAAGAAGATACATTAAAGATCAACAGTTATGCACCACTGGATGGAACTGAGCTGTGGTGGAACAGTCCAAAACAGGAGCAGGAGATGGACAGAGCAGCTTGTTTTTGAGATTTCCATTGCCCATACTAAAACACAGGTATTAGTCCAACAGGAATAACAGTAATCTGAATTTCTTTTGCTTAGAATAACAGCTATTGTTGAAAAAGTGCAGCAGCAGCAGACAGCAGCACAGCCTAGACTACCTTAGCTAATGAAGCTTAAAATATTTTTGTAACAAAGCAGCTTAGTTTATTATTATTTAACTGTACAAACATGTGAGATTTGATAAGAACTCCTTTTCTCTATTTTTAATTGGGACTGAGACAGAAGTCCACCTAAACATATTTGATCAAGCTTTGAGCATAAGTGATAAATGTAAATGTAGTAAAAGTTCCAAAGAATTTCCATGTAAAAAAACAGTAAAGAACTGGCAGTATAGTTGCCATTTTTTAACTGTTAATTTAACAGGGCATTACTGTTGCAATTTTAACGGTTCATTACTGTTTCTTAAATAACATTATGCAATTGTGATTTCATTGATTTCACTTTAATTTACTGTTAAATTTCATTCAAAAACGGTATAATATTGTATATATATATATATATATATATATATATATATATATATATATATATATAGGCTATATATATAGCATGCATTATCTTAGTGTTGCGATATTCATTCTAAAATATATATTAATTCTAAAATACACTAATAAATTGTTTAAAAGAAACACAACAAATTCAAATGTTTTGAATTCTGATTGTTTTAATAAACATATCAAGATTATTTTCTGTTATCCCTAACAATAATAAACATATAAACAGTAAAGTAGCAGCAGCAGGATTTTATAAAATAAAGTTCAATTCCTGTGTAATCTCTTATGCTCTTAATGAAAAGCCGTCTTTAAAAATGCTGATATAGAGGAAAAAAGTTACCTGAACAGTGGAACAGTTTAAGTATACAATCTAAATAAAATCCCACTCAAAGTCCATGAGCTTTCTCAACAGAGTGGAGACACGTGGGTTGATTGTAGATGGACTTTTTACATTCACCTTCCCAGTTTTTTTTTTAGATGACTTCTCCCCTTCTGGTCTTCGTTCCCTTTTCGGGGTTTAGCCCTATGAAGCGCCTGAAAATACAAGTAGAGGCTCAAAGTCAGGAAATCTATTACTTCGACAACAATAGCTTGTATAAATGTATTTGACAATTACTGTTTTAACCTTTGAATGAACTACAGAGGACAAGCTGCCAGACATCCTGCACTTTGTTTCTAGACCACTTTTACCATGTTTTGCCTTTCAGAAAATCCCTAAAAGAAGACCTCAAACACATGTCTCTGCTAGCGTCTGAAAAAAACCTTGGCACCTAAATTGGTCCAAATTAAATAAAGTACCATGTTTAGTTAGTCATCAAATGCAGTTACTTGATATGAAAGAGAAAATAGAAAAATGAGGGATTAACAGCTCTAAAAGTGACTACGTGGAAAGGAGCGAAATAGCCTACAACATGAAAGCACTAAAGTGCCGCGAAGGTAAAAATTTGTTGAGATTATACACGCAAATACCTGTGTATCACGTAGACTACACCACTGGATAAAAGGGAATAGCACGAGCCGAGGTTGTGTGGGAAATGCATTGGTTCTAAGCACATTCTAGTGTAACATGCGAGTCCTGGACCGCACATGTCCACACAGGTTACACATGGCATATAGGCAAAGTAGCAACTAGATGAGAAAAAAAAGGATACGGAATATATTCTTTAGCATCTGGCTAAGACAAAGTGCTATGTGCAACAAAAGACATAATGTTGATTAATATTGAAATCTTATGTACCAAATAAACAGATGAACAGCCGCAATCCGATATGGCACATGGAGGTTGTCTCTGCATGCTAGGAAGCCAGGCCAATTTCCCAGAATTCAAAAAATACAGTATTACACTGTTAGGGCATGGTACTTACCATGAATTAACATTATAGAACAGTTTGTTTGAATTACATTAGAGTCATGGTAAAAAAATGGACCAATGGCTGTATTTTAACAAAACAAATAGTAAAAAAACATTTTATACATGTATTTCAAAAGAACAGTGTATTAATGCTGAAATTTTGCCGTAAATTTACAGGCATTTGTTACAGTGAACGTCCACAATGTTTTATATTAAATTTTCTTTATTTACTTTACTGACAGATGCACCACTAAAACTTTTTTGCTAAGGGGCTGGCATCTGCAGAAAAATAATTCCCAGTGAACCCAATAGAGAGTATACGCATGAAATAAACATGTTTACATCCTGCTACAAAAAAACAACATTGGTCTCTAAAGACAAGTCGTCGTTTTGCCGCAGCTGTACAGGGGTGAATATTTGAGAAATGTATCTGTTAATGCTCTGTTAAACACTTGTGTTGTGCTTATGGTGACTTTGAATGGCAGCTGTCAGTGTGTCTTTGTCTTTACTAATGCATTCAGTCATTGACAGAATATTTCTACACATTTTTGAAAACTAAGGGGAGATAGATCTGCCATGGTGAACTTAACTGATACCAAGCATTTAATGGCTTCTCTAGATAAAGGGAAAACATGGCAGAAGCCCTCTCACTCTTGACAATATGGATGAGAAAACCCAATACATTCACAAATTAAATGTATAAAAGCAGGCCTACATTGTCATTATTTATTTGCCTAATTATCTAATCCCTTTAACCAATCAGTTAGCTGAGACATTATTGTAACTTACCTCTGTTTATGATCGGTAAAGTAAAATTATTTGTTATTTGGTCTCTCTACAAAACCACCAGCAATTATGAGCCTTGATTATTTTCATAGAGTTGTCTGTATTTGGGCAAAGAAAAATCAAAAAGTGGTTTCAGATTCAATTGAATCACTTTTTTGGACAACTAGGTTATTTTTCCTGATTTCTATCCTTCCACATTTGTCAATATGTCAGTCTGGCTGCAATGACACATATTTTATGGGGATGAACAAACATCAGCGCTGTTGTTATTAGACAATTAACTTAATTCAACAGTCAGTGGATAAGATTAAAAGTGCTAGGTGAATGGAAGTGTAGGTGGCAGTGGTGCGGTATTATTTGGAAAAGCGGGGGCACCTGAGTCCAGCAAGAGCAACATTTTCAGATTTATCCACTCTGGGGAGCATTTTTCGAAGAACAACTGCTAGTGTGTGAAAAACACTGGGCTAGTGCGGACATGGCCTGGGGCTGGAGTAAACTGCTAACTACAGCCAGATCAAGAACAGCAATATCTACAGTTGTTATTGGCTGCCTGCTTCCCTTATTACTCGTGGTCATGTTCTGTGTCAGCCAGGGTCTTCTCTCAACATTGCACAGTGTACTGTTTCAGTGCCGTATCTGACCACAGTATATACACTATAACCAACATAAAAATTGAAAAACCAGTAGGAAATGTCCTATCACAAGGATTGAAATACTTTCTTGACATTATGGCATTTACAAGGTAGAAATAATATAGTTTTTTCTGGCACAGGGACAACAATGTTTGGTAATTGGTGCTTAAGCACTGTACGGATTACAAGTGTGGGTAGTATAGATACAATATTTAATGAGGGATTATAAATGTCACACTGAATTGTAATTTAGGGTGCACTCACACATAGGGCCAGAGTCTCACCTATTCTGTCCCCCACTGGGCTGCACTGCCATTGTCCGTAGAATACCTGGGCCTGAGCACACTTACTTTTTAGAGGTAAACTATTTCTACATTGAATATTTGCATTAGCACAACCTTTAAATGCTTTATGTATGAAACAAGTTTGGGCACTGTATGGATTGCCAGTGTGTGTGTGTGTGTGTGTGTGTGTGTGTGTGTTTTTGTAAGTGTGTGTGAGTGTGCGTGTGTGTGTGTGTGTGTGTGTGTGTTTTTTTGTAAGTGTGTGTGCGTGTGTGTGTGTGTGTGTATGTGTGTGTGTGTGTATGTGTGTGTGTATGTGCGTGTGTGTGTAAGTGTGTGTGTGCGTGTGTGTATGTGCGTGTGTGTGTATGTGTGTGTATGTGTGTGTGTGTGTGTATGTGTGTGTGTGTGTGTGTTTGTTTTTGTAAGTGTGTGTGTGTGTGTGTGTGTGTGTGAGAGAGTGTGTATGTGTGTGTGTGGGCTACTGAAAAATATATATATTTTTTTAAGCACTGTAATTTGATCCAAGCTTTGACGGCTGCACCATGATCTTTAAATCAAAATCTTTTTGTTGCTACATAATTCTGATTCTTTCTTTTTGTGTCTTGAGTTGTATATCCCAGAGAGACAGATTTGCCTTTCCTCTCAGTAGACTTGATTGTTCTTTAGGTTGAATAGTCTGTGCTTGTGAGAGCTTTTTATTTATTTTTTTTAGATCTGCCTTCACTTATATTTCTTATTCCCACCTCTGACCATTCTCTCTGTCATTATGTTTTCACAATGGCGAAAACTTTTTTTAGGACTCACAGAAACCTCTTTTGCGACAGGAGACTATTTTACAACCTTCAACAAATGCAACTACATATTCAAGCTGATTATATGTCAAATTTGGATGTGGCATTTGGCTTGAATGATGGATTGTTATATTTGCAACAACCTTGCTGTGTTTGATTATAGCAAAGTGGATGCACCACCATCGTTATAATCTTGATTTGGCTTGGTTAAGTTATTCTGAAAGTTCTTTTCTTATGCTGGTTCAGCCTATGTTCTGCCATTTTGCCATTAAAATGCAAACATATGACATTGTTTATGATGTAGATAAATGTAAATCAGTAAAAAAAAAAAAACATACATATTGTCTTGTGAAAAATGAACAAATCTTGTTCTTCTTGATTTACCAAGAATAGCACAGAAATACTCCTGGTGGGAATAATGTGCACATTTAGAACTAGCAGGTTTATTGCACATGCAGCGTCTGGCATGCCTTCAGCCAGTGTCTGCTTCACTATTAGTTTAAACTGCTCCCCACCTACAATTAATTAATGAGAGTATTAAAAGGGGTCCCACTGTGTCTTCAGCCAATATGGCAAAGGCTTTTCCTGAATGGATTTAAAAGAGCACAATTTAGAAAGGATAGCTTCCAAATCTGTACATTAGATGAGAATTCTTATAAAGATTTGGACACTGAAATTGTAATTTTTTTTAAAACAAACTACAAACATTTTTTATGAGGGTATGAGTTCACTGTGAACAGTCAAGAGCTGATGTTTCTCAAAAGCTAAAGAGGAGCAACTCCATTAAGGAAATATTAAGAGCTGTCAACTTGAATATTTACAAAAAAAAAAAAAAACCACAAACAAAGATGAGCATATATCTTTTTTGTGAATTGAACTGACAATGACGCTAAAAAAAACCCTGCTCCAAATGTGTTGTCTGAGGCAAAACTGTGTGGTGTTTGTGTTTAGATGTGCACAGCCTTTATGACAGAGGGACATTTAATAGAAACATAATTACACTTCTGTAAGATTACACCATTGCTGCTCTACATAATTGTGTAAGATTAGATGAACACTCAAAGCAAGCAAACAGATTCACAGCTCTCCAAGGGCACTCCATGATCTGCGCCGAGTCGCAATGATAAAACGAAGGAAAAACACAAGGCAATGATTTACATTTGAAATACTGATAAATGGTGGGTCAACAACCTCGCACGACTTGCATGGCTGAAAACACAGAAGGTAAGAACAGGAGAATGGGCCGGGCCGGTGTGCTGCAGACCGTAATCTGTGCTTACCAGTGCACCTCTCTGTGGCGGGAAGCAAATAAATCTGCCAAGCAGCAGCAGATTCATAAAATCCCTCAGGTGGCTCTGTTCATTTATCTACATTTGCCAGGGCTTCCAGCTGCCAAAAGCAGGTGGCACACTTTGCCTTGAAAATTGACTGTTTTTAAGATGTAGGGCTCTTTAAAGGGACGGCGGGCAGACAGCGAGGGTTTTAAAGTGCGTCAGCGGGGTAAAAGTTGACAAGGTCATGAGGTGAAAGGAATGGAGACAGTTGCTGTTTTATAGCTGCACAATTGTCATTCAGAATTGTCTCATTGGCTCATGAAAAAAAGATTAAAATGTCAAAATTTCTAATATCCCGTAAAAATAAGTTTTTAGATTGGTGGCACTCTCAGGGAATTAAAAGCAGTGGCTGTGAGACGAGTAGGTGGCCGCTTAGGGCACTGGAGGCAGACGAACCATACCACTAGATAAGAAATTATAGATGGAAATAATCTGCCGATCTATTTCCACTCCTCCCATCCCCAGCCGACTGCAAATATGATGTGGTGAAGAGGGAAATTAAAAGTCACTATGATGCGCCTCATTGCAGCTAGCACTTGTTGGAGAGTGAGGTGCTTCATGGGATTGCACTTGGGGCTCCAAACAGCTGCTGGCCAACACATACTGTGCTCCTTTCATATTAATGCACAGCTAAACTGAAATAACACACGGACATAGCCTTAGTTCTGAACCAAACTCCAAAATGATGTACGCTTTTCAGACATTTATCTTTTGGAGGAACAATTTCATTTGAAGTGTGCAGAGGCTAATGCTATGTTATTTTCCAAGGACCAGTTATGTTCACTCAGTTGATCTTTCCAAAAGTTTCTAACTATTGATTGTGTAGCTTACATGCTTTCTGCTGTCTGCTTTATGAAACAGTGACAAGTTTACTTTTGCACTTTAATGTTAGCAGAGACTTCCACAGACATCTGTATTATTTTGTCACAGTGCTGCTTGTCCTTAGAAACAGTAAATACCGCTGGGTTTTTTGGGTTTTTTTGAAAGGTGTCTTCTGATAGTAACATCGCTTATAACTACACTCATTTTAAACTTTTAGAAGATTATAATATATTTCCACATTTAGAAATTTGAAACCTTCCCATTTGTTGGCCAGGATTCAAACCCTTTCTAAATGCCTAATCATTTGATGCACATATTCTTTCAAACGTATCAAAAGCCTTTGCGATCACATGAGAAGTCAGTAATGCATAAACATTTCCATAGTAACAATTTTTCCACTCTGTCATTTTGCATTTAATTGCATCTCCATTTGAATTCAACTGTGACGACGCTTTGCTTTCAGTTGCTTTGAAACCGAGTGGGCTATGCGGCAAAATGAAATGAGCGTGAGCAAACATGGATATGAGTTTTCAAACAGCCTTGCTTGCCATTTTTTTCTCTCAAGACCTTTAATATTGACATGAATAAGTTTGATGACATTTATGCTCTTCTCTCAGAAAAATGATGGGCCGCATACAGTAGAACATGAGGGGAAACATTTAATAACACCATTCATGGGATTCATGCAAAACATCATTATGAAATTAGACTAATTCATGCCCCTCTATAACAAATTATTATCTATTCAATAGTCATTTTATTGAGGTATGAAACTATGTGTTCCCATAGTGTCTCAGTCAAGTGAAGTAGAGGATCGCCATCTGCCTAAAATGTCCCAGGATACTGGTGCTGCTTGATGGTCTATTCCAACATTCAAGACATTATGCAGAAAACCACTGCGATTACACATCATTAGAGGCACTGCAATGCTGCTGACTAGATTTTTTTAAGAGCAGGTCAGGGGTAAGTAACAAGGAGAAAAGTGCAGGATTGGCAAAAATCTTCCGTTGCATGTGGTCAAGTCTTGCAGAATCACATCATGCCCACTTTGACACTGCTGCATTTTCACAGAAAATTGCTTTCAAAGCAGTATCATCACTTCAGAAAGATAAACTTTCTAAAACATCTAATATATTAACATACATACTGCATAATACCTGCGTTAGTGTCATTTGTCTGACCTTCAAAAAGACAAATGATGTTATTTTGTGTATTAATTTTACTGAATGTCACAGCGGATTTCTTCTGCTTGGGACTTATTACAAAAGCAGCATGAGTCACAGCTCTTATTGGCTGCCTATGCGCGGGGTCACTACTCATCTTTAGCCCCAATTAACTGATTTCCATATGCAGACAGAAGTGTCACCACTTAATGGGATGAGGGTATAGAAACAGATTTTGTGGCCCACAGCTAGAGGAGACTAATATAAATACCCCATGTAAAGCATGGTTGTTTATTTTATTTTCAAATTGGCCTTCACTGCAACAGAATGTGTTAAATTTCAAAAAGTCAAATAGAGGAGAGCATGGACGGCCCACATATAGCATTGTCATTAGAGAGCCCTGCTACCTATGCAGTATAATACTGAGCCGATATGATACATGCACGTGGCAGAGTGGTTAGCACTCCTGCCTCACAGCAAGAAGGTCGTGAGTTCAAAACCCGGCCGACTCAAACATTCTCGGCCGACTCTGGTCTTTCTGTGAGGAGTCTGCATGTCCTCCACGTGTTACCGTGGGTTCTCTCCGGGTACTCCGGCTTCCTCCCACTGTCCAAAGACATGCATGTACAGATTAATTGGCAACTCTAAAGTGTCCCTAGTGAATGAGTGAGAGAGTGAATGGTTGTCTGTCAATGTCTGTCTCTATATGTCAGCCCTGCGACTAACTGGCCACTGTCCATGGTGTACCCCGCCTCAGGCCCAAAGCTGCTGGGATAGGCTCCAGTCACCCGTGACCCCTAACGGGACAAAGTGGTAGAAAATGAATGAATGAATGAATGATACATGTTACACTTCAAGGATTTATAGCCAGCATATTACATTTAAGAGCAGACAGTGACACAAAGATAAGTAAAAACATCATTAAAGTCATTAATGGTTTGTGATGGTTGTTACTTTTGCACACTTTGGTGCTGTATTCATACAATTCTTGCTGTCTCGTCTTTGTACAGTAGTCATGCAGAACTTTTTTACTCTGGTTTTCCTAAAATGCAACTTGGACATAGCCACATTTTCCAGGTTGCACTGCAAATTAGACAAGCCCCAGTCAGATTACATTTTTTGTTGTTTTTCCTCTGTAAATAACAGTGTACACACAGATTTCTTATTTTATGGCTTCCCAGATTTGTAATAATAAAATTGGAAAGCTTTTGTTTGCGCATGCATCTGTGGCAAGTACATTGTTGTGTTAGATCATTTCAGCCTGCTCTATTTGGAGATTTAAAGTAAATTTGAGTGCTCATTTGCAAACTGCCTCCTGTTGCTGTCCATTCTCCCCGTCACCACATTCTGCCTGAGACAGAGAGGACATGTTCTGGTCAGTAAAGACGCTCTTTCAAATTGAGAAAAAGAAAAAAAAGATCTCCAAACAGAAGTCTATTTTAATGACTGACAGCAACATTTAAAGGCAGAGAAATGATCTCTCTGTGGACTATTTTAAACCCATGTTCAATTATTAAATCACATTTGGTCAAATAGGTTGATCTAGTCTGGGTGTGATCCTTGGATATGAAATTTGGATTAAAAAGAATACCTTCAAGTTATAGTTTCTCATTTTAAACAGTTATAACTCCAGCTTTGCCCGTTTACAAGGCCACATCCAAACTAAAGACTTTTTATTTTATAAGCTTTTGCTAGAATACTATGACCACAATGCAGTCAATCAAGTCTAGCGTTTTTAATCAGTATTTTTGGTGTTTAATCTTAAAATGTTGTAATAGTGTTTTGAAATCAAATCATATTAGTGTCATCAATGTAAGCCTAACAAAATTTAAGAAGGCATTCCTCGCATACCAGGCGTGTCAACCACATCAAGAAATTGCTTCATGCAGCGTGTCAGAAATTCCACAACAAATGATTAAGCCAATAGGAATTCACACATGTACAATTATTTTTTAAACGCCTGCAATCTTTGGCAGGAATTTGTAATATCACGCCTCGCTGTTACAATATGCTGAACTGAGTTTTTTATTCATTCAAATGCACTCTGACCTACAGATTCTTGTGTGAAATGTGTGAGAAAATACAATTGACAGCTCTGGAAGTAAGCTGTTGAACAGTCAATCTGCATCTTGACACATGCCTTCGAGGATACGAGGGGATGTAATTACAAAATGTATAGTCCGTGCTTTCCACTTTGACGGAGCTGATTTTCTATTAATACACAATGCTATGGTGTTTTTATAGTAAACGGGTAGGAATATTCCTATTTATGACCCTAAAAGCATGCTGTTGTGTTTATCCATAAGCCTTTTTATGTGGATTAATGTAGGTAAAACATTTGTTGGCAACAAATAAGTTTAGCGTGGTTGCTAATTTTCTAATTAATTCTCTACCAGCCCATGATCTGTCATCATCAATCATAATCAGTTTTATAGTGTCTCTCATTGACCCCGTCATCTGGTCTACCTGCTGCCACCCTTTCATATTCTTTTCATCTCATTAATTTAACAAATTTCAATTGTGTCCATTTTTGACAGCTTTCATTTTCCGTCTTTTTTTCTAAAGGTTTTATCAGTGTGAAATTAAGGACTGCCTACTCATGCATGTATGTAAGGCTAAGTAAACAATGCAAGGTTAATTATAGTCCCTCAGATGTTCCCTTACTGGCTGGCTGACGTTTGTGTGCACAGTCAATGCATAGATAGCGCCATTTTAAAAAAGACTAATTGGAATGAAAAGCAAAGTGACACACACAAGTGACAGCGTTGTTGGAAAGTCTGAGCCGCAGAGGTTATGAACTTTGCAAAGACAGATTAATCACCTCAGTGTAAGCAGCACAATATGGCAACAATCAATCAATGTAGGGAATTACCAAATGTGACAGCCATCTATTCTGCTGTTTAGACCCTTTTATAAATATATATATTCCATCTTGCGGTCAAACCACCTCTACTTCATTCTGGAATCCATTTGAGCATTAAAATGACCTGTGGCACATATCCTTTTACTGAAATGCTTTTTGAATACTCTTCAGTTCATAATTTTAGAGAGCCTGTCAGTGTTCAATGGTCTGCAGATTCCCAAAAAAATGGAAGTGATTGTCTAACAAATCCTCCACACTATACATCAAATCACACATAGTTTGTCATTGTGATTCATTTCTTCTTCTGAAGTGTATCTAAATGGACAAGAGACATTGACATAAGTTATTGTTTGGGACACTGGGATACAACGTGTTTGTACAACAAATTTAAGATAGATTGCATTGATTTACCACCATCTTTACACTTTACAGTAATGCACCAAGACCAGTGACCAAGACCAGTGCTTTTCTTCAAAGGTAATGTGGTGCAGTGTATTATTAGTGGTATTAAACATGACATAGTTTTGTTTTTAATTTCTTTATATAAAACATGGTCATGTTATCATGGGCTGCTAAATAACTGAGAACAACTGACACATCCATTACAGACTTTACCTGTTAACAAATAGTTTATAAAAGAATAAATGTGTGAAAAAAAAATATTAATAAAAACAGGCTTTTTAATGCTATCTACTGTTTATTTTAGAGGATTTTAGTAGATAGGAATTTATAGGCCGGGATGGGGGGCTTTGGCCAATCAAATGCTTGCAAAAATCAAAGGCTCCAAAAAGGAGCGTTCCCATTGGTCTACACCATTCCAGGAAGTGTAATAGCTGCCGATAAAATGGAGAAAGTGCATATTCAGCGCTGAATAAGTCTTTTAACACAGTGAAATAGCACAAAATAAGAGAAGCATCATCAGGGCTGGACGGGACCTATCTTTGTGAAGTTTGCATAATCCTCCCCGTGCTTCGATGTGTTACCTCCAAACGATCAAAACATGCTGAATGCCTCCATGGTGTGCAGCTGCCAACAGTAAATTTTCCCACAGGAATAATAAAGTGATAATAATAAAGAAATAATTGACGAGGCAGAGATAATTTCCGTACTGACGCTGAAGTCGGAACTAAGCTAATATTAAGCTCTAAACTTGGTTTGGTGTGGTTTTACTTGAATTTAAATAAATAAAGCAGTAGCAATCCCTATGCTTCTTTTGGGTGTGAGTGAAGTCTGATCAGGTAGAGAAACTTTAATCCAGACTGCTCACAGCCTTATTTCTTGTCTTATCCACCAGCCTACAAAAACATGATGAGGGGTGAAAATGTAATATTGTTCTAAAATACATTGTTATGCAACTTGTCCAGCTATTTGCAGAACAGACAGCAAACTTTATGAACAACAAGTTGGCTGATTTGTCACAACGCAGGACCACATTTGCAGTTAGCCCTATTTAGCACTACCACACTATAGATACTTCTGACTTTGTTTATTTGTTTATGTGCAAGTCAACAAAAGCTACAGAGAGCTACAGTTGTGTGTGCACAAACAGACATTATTCAACTTGATTTGCACAAACACCAATGTATTTTTAGCCGTTAAAGTAATTCCAAAATGACACTTCAGAGTAATCACAGTAAAAATGTATTGCTGCAGCAATGCACTTATTTATGAAGGCACAGCACAAAAACTTTTGTTTTTGCAGTCTCAGTCATGGAATCACACTGGGGGAAATCAAGCTGTGTTGCTTAAACTTTTAGGGAGCTATTTGTGAGCTTTTGGGCCCTTGGCAACGCTCACATACTCAGGTGGCCACTACAGAAATAAAGAAACTCGATGTCATGGTGTTTTCCATATTATAAAGACCTCTCCAAGATATTTATAAATTATAAACTGCTCTTGTAATGCTCTGACACAATATCTGCCTTAGCATTAAAAATATAAAGTGGCAACTTGGTTTTAAGTGTTGTATTTTGAATAATGTATGATTCTTTTCTTCTGTCTAAAAAAATATCAAAAAGAAAAATTCTGATGGACGCAAATAGCACTTTTCTCTTATTCATAAGTAAACAAGTTGAATCCATTGATTTTCAAAGCAAGCGGCTTGATTATGTCTTCATTTTTTAAGCATGGTTGATTTTTAAATGAGGCGAGGGAATTTGGAAATACAACGGGGAGTCTTACTCTTGTCAAGGTTGCTTGCATGTACACATATATTTGCAGGCGGCCCTTAATGTGGCAAATGGCTTTTGATGCACATTTTGATTTACATAACTTCGGAGGAGGGATGTGGTAAAGGATTCCCTCAGCACCATAGGACATGGAAGATATTGCAGTGTATTAATGGCTGCCTCTTCTCCCCCAGCAAAGAATCAAACAGAAATTTCAAGCAGGACACACAGAGAGTAAAGCCGGGCAGCAAGATCTGACAGATTACAGTATCACATACAGTCTGCCATACTCCATTACTCAATGTGGATATGTAAAAGCATGGCCTTGTTTTACTCTGCTATGCTTTTCTGACCAACTTTACCCAGAACCCACAGATGCAAACGTACTGTATGTGCAAACAAATCATTAACAGGTTTTTATCAATAAAACATTTCTGTCGAGAGAACAGCTGCAGTGACTCGTTTAGTGCTTGCAGTGGAAATATTTCTATCACTATCATATAAGCAGACTCCAGTCTCAGAAGCACCAGGAGGATCAATGAGGAATGTTTCTGCATTTGCTCTCCCTGGCTCTGGCAGCACAGCGCCCCATCATTTACCCAGACTGCATTAGCACTGAGATAAGGGCCTATGTGTTTTCTTGCTTAGCCATTTGAAACACATGGGGAATCTATTTATATTGCTCCCATTAATATCACACATAACTAATGAGGTGTGGTTATCCTGTGTGCTTATTGTAATAATGTGGCCTATCACACTGTAATAAAGAGGCAACTCTCAGAAGGAGCAAGGTTTGCCTGCTTCTCAGCCGTATAGTGGCATTCTTATAGCTCTAATCTTGTAGGGTGCAGTGGCTCAGGGGTAGAGTGGTTGTCCTATAACCCGGAAGGTTGGCGATTTGATGTGTGTGAATGGTGAGAATGGAAGCATAATGTAAAGTGCTTTGGGTGCCCTAGAAAGGTACAAAAAAGCACAAAATAAATGCACACCATTTACCATTCTTTTCAATACCAGTGAGCCTTTGTTATTTCTACACCACAGTAAATCAAGTACAGCTGAGAGAGAAATCTAACAATAAAATAGCTCCCAATGGAAAAACAACAACACTATTCACTGCTTTTTGGTAACGATTAAACTTATCTATCCACTTCATGCCAACATAGCATTAGATTTTTTATTACTTATACATTGTAGATTCATACTGTAGACATCAGCACTATGATGAAACACATATGGAACTATGTAGTTAACAAAAGTGTTTAACAAACCAGAAGAATCCACCTTTTGCTTTGATGACAGCTTTGACCAGACTTTTGGCATTCTCATTCAGCTTCATGAGGTAGTCACCTGGAATGGTTTCCAATTAACAGGTATGCCTTGTCAAGAGTGAACAGGTGGAATTGGTTGCCTTCCTAATGTGTTTGAGACAATAAGTTGTGTTGTGCAGATGTAGGGTTGGTACACATGTGACTAATTCATATTATGTCAAAACACTTTTAAGGACAAAGAGAAACAACAGCCCATCATTACTTTAAGACATGAAGGTCAGTCAGTCCGGAAGATTTTAAGAACTTTGAATGTATCCTCAAGTGCAGTCACAAAAACCATCAAACACATTGATGAAACTGGCTCTCAGGAGGACTGCCCCAGGAAAAAAAAGGCCAAGCTACCTATGCTACAGAAGATAGGTTCATCCGTTATGAGCCTCAGAAATTAACAGCACCTCAGACAAGAGCTCAAGTCGTAGCCACATCTCAACATCAACTGTTCCGAGAAGGCCTTCATAGTTGAATAATTGCAAAAAAATCACTACTGAGGAAGAACAACAAGAAAAAAAGAATTGTTTGGGCCAAGAAACACAAGACCAGAAAAAAATATGTTTTCCTGAAAATCTGTGTTTTTTTTTTTAGATGGTTTGGGTTGAGTTGGACCACATTCTCGGCCGACTCCGGTCTTTCTGTGAGGAGTCTGCATGTCCTCCGCGTGTTACTGTGGGCTCTCTCTGGGTACTCCGGCTTCCTCCCACCGTTCACAGACATGCATGTATAGGTTAATTGGCAACTCTAAAGTGTCCCTAGTGAATGAATGTGAGAGTGAATGGTTGTCTGTCAATGTTTGTCTATATATGTTAGCCCTGCGACTAACTGGCCACTGTCCAGGGTGTACCCCACCTCAGGCCCAAAGCTGCTGGGATAGGCTCCAGTCACCCATGACCCCTAACGGGACAAAGCGGTAGAAAATTAATGAAAAAATGAATGAGTTGGATCGTAGAGTAAAGGCAAAACAGCTCAGCACCTCTGGGAACACCTTCAAGATTGTTACCAAAAGTGTGCAAAGTTGTCATTAAAGCAAAAGGCTTCTACTTCGAAGAATCCAAAATGTAACACTTTTTTGTTTACTACATCATTCCATATATATATATATATATATATATATATATATATATATATATATATATATATATATATATATATATATATATATATATATATATATATATATATATATATATATATATATATATATAAATATATATATATATATATACACACATATTGTATATGTATGTGTGTATATATCCATATTGTATATGTTTATACTGTATATGTATGTATATAACTTTAACTGTGACTGCTATATTTGCTCAAGCCCAACCTGAGTGAATCATGTTTTAAGCTCAATCGAAGTTTTAGTTTCCTGAACTAAATTACTTAAATGCCCACATCAGAAATTCTTCCCTCGAGATACTTGTAAAGATTGAAAAGATTGTAAAGATTGTAAAGATCCTCTTGGACGTCATTCACAATGTCATAGAAACAGCTTAAGGCATTAAACAGAATATACATTTACAATGGATAGATTTAGCAGTGACAGTTATCACTAAATAATTGTCCCGAGACCATTTCATTGAAACAAGCACAAAAGTGCTTTACACTCAGACGCCTACTGTCCACACATGATGCAAGAGTATTGCATTGAAATGTAGCAAGGACAGGAATGCATTTCTGTCTTGAAAATTCAAGGATCCTTTCACATTCATAGAGGGCAAAGGAGGGCACAATGTTATTGTGCAGAGCAACTAGCACTTGCCATAAAAACTGTCTATATATTCAGAGATCCCCATTGTAATACCCTTTTGAAATAAATAGATTTTTGACATGATAAGACGTATGTATGGTCAGTAAATTGCCATTACGTTAACGACTTAAACAAACTACAGAGTTTTTCATATTTTTTTTATTTTTTTCCAGGCTGCAGGGAGAGGTTAGTTTTAAGAGAGCTGTTTGTAAGGTGACAATATGCACTCTACAAACGTAAGTAAAAACAGAATGTTCTAGTACAGGGCTGCAAATAAAGTCTGTTTTCACTGGCTCCTGTGGAAAAATAAAAGGTCAGGGGTATGGATCTTTATGCTTTTTGTTAGATAAAACATCACACTGCTTTCAAGTCCACGTCCTGCTATACAAACTAAAGAAACGGCCCCTTACATTCAGGATAACTAGTGGGTTATGTCCACTAACTCACACTGATGGTGAATGGCATGCATTTATATAGAGCTTTTTCATACTTTTCTTGGGCACTGAAAGCGCTTTACATTATGCTTCCATTCACACCCATTCACACACAAGCACTTACACATTCACACTGTGGCGGTGGTGAGCTACCTTTGTAGCCACAGCTGCCCTGGGGCAGACTGACATGTGTTACAACAGTGTGCTAGATAGCAGACAGATGTGGCTGTAATGTATTCAAATTTTGTCTTTCCAACACAGTCTCTGAGAAATGTTTCCCGTTTTGTTTGCATGCACACAATTCTAATCCTAACCTTAACAATGTGCACTAAAGAAGAAACTACTTTGATTGTTAGATATTTTCACAAACTGGCTCAAGGTTTGGACAAAAAAGAGACAACACATGGTTTAACCCTTTAAACCCGAGCCTGTTTTTTTGGTGTGTCCTGTACCTGCACCAAATATAATTGTTCTAATGTTAAACAAACCAAAACTATTAAGATTTTAGTATGAAATGATCAGGCGGAGTCTCCATTATAAAGAACAGGGCAGAATTTGGCAAAATTTGGCATCACCTGTTTTTGTTTGCTTGCGGTTTGGTCTGTGTTTGGAGTAAATGTAAATGGCTTAGATGTGCTTGTAGCTGAGTCTCAGCTGATCAATTTGATGTTCTGCTTTTCCATATTCGGCTTGGGGTGTGTATTGTATCATGCTGTTTGTTTGTGACATGTGACCATGTGGGTTAAAAGGTTAAAACAAGCAGTATTTCTTAAAGTAAACTACACACTAAAGATTTTAACGTGTAAATCGTTGGTGTAAGCAGGTGCATGTGTGTAAATGTCAGAACAAACAACCAGACAAAACAAATGCTGTGGCTGCCAGGTGAGAGAGGGGAGTGGGTCTGAGCAGGCCAGTTTTTAAAGTTTTGGGCCCTGCCCACAGCCAGGTGCACCTCCTCCAATTTATGATCTTGAATGGCTTAGACCTGGAAGGGAGGAGAGAGCCAATAGCAACAGAATAAAGCCAAAATAGATCATAAACATAGGGGTTATAACATATATATTTACAGCATCAATATGCTTTGTAAAACATTCTGACTATTCTGAATTTCCAACAAAGATGCTTTCATTGTCTAAATCGGCTCCCTCTACTTCCTTAAAATAGTTAATGACTAAACCAATGGAGTTAATTTTGTCTTAGGACACAAACTGGCCTTAAATGAATGCTTCCCCCATCACTTGCCAAAAAAATTAAAGTGATGCCATGCTAATATCTTGCAGATTTTGGTCCTGGTAAACGTTACTCCTCATACACTCAACTTTTGTGGATAAGTGTAATCTGATGTTCTATGTAAAATACAGATTTGGATGTTCTGACTAGGCTATTTCAAGTTTTAGTTAAAATTGTTATAAACTGAGTGGAAGTGTTTTTTAATTTTTTAATTTCTTAAATAAATGTGAAACACTTTAGAATGTATTTTGGCTCCAAACCCTTAAACACTTGTTCTCCTAATCCATCCGTCTCCTGTTACATTTTGCAACATATTACAAGTGCAATTTGCCACTGAACCAAATGTGGCTTTTGGTGGCAATAGCCCTCTACAGCTTTCTGTTCAGTCCAATGTGTATGTCCTAACTTAGCTCCCTCCACGCCCACAGCCATTTTGTGCCACTGTCTTCCACAGTCAGGTGGTTTGATGCTTTATTCAGCGCTCTGGCCTGCCAGTCCTTTACAATTGATGAGGCTTTGACACTGGTCACAGCTCTGTGCCCAGCCTCTCTGCACTCCACTGTCAATTTAACACATTTCGACCTTTTCATTTTTTGTTTGCCTCCTGTCCTGGCTCTTTATGGCTTGGCTAATAGCACTTTCTTTGGTCAGGGTGTTTTTAAACGTCTTCACGGACATTTCTACACATTTCACACCAGCCTGCCTCACATTCATCATTATTGTTATTGTGACCTTAATAATATCACTGTAATGGCGAGGCATATTATGTGTGCAGTGATTAATAGGATGTGATTATCTCTTCAGTCACATTTCATTGCAGCAGTGAAATGATTTGGTGAGCTGCTGCTTGTGCAGTTGTATTTTATAATGTCTGTTTGCAGGAAAACCAATCTGTTTTTGCACTTGATCAGAGCAAAGTGTTTTTCATTTTCTGCACAAGACAACAATTGTTTGGTCAAGAATACATTGTGCAGAACAACAGGACCCTTCACTGTTAAATGAAAACTGTGGATAACAAAGACTGGGCTCTTAAGAGCACTTGTAAAAATATTTGGAAGCTAGTTAGTGCCCAGACAACAATCTGGTAAAGAGCCAAATTGCTTTAGTGGCCCTTGTTTTCCTCTTCCACACATAACCTATTATTGCTTTATGCTATTTCTGTCCTTCAGTGCACTTTTTGTATCTGTACTGTATGTGCAGCTTCTTTGATGATGCCTGTGCTGATCCAGGCTGCGCCATTTCTCTCCTTTCAGAAACATTTGTCCTCTAGCCCCGTTTAACATTCTGATTTCAAGTCAAATAAACAAGGTGGGATTTGAAAAGGATGTGAACTACTTCAATTGATGATGTATCTAACAAGATCAAACACTCTGTCTCCTTATCTTGTCAATCAATACAACTCTGTGGTGCTTTTCAGAGGCAGCGTCCTCGGGATGCCATTTCATTGACTTGTTTTTTCTCTGTGTACTTTTGTCAGCTAAATGGTATTGTGGCATGAGCAATCACTCACAGGGAGGCTTAACGAACATCAGGCACAGAGCTCATGCTGGAAAAAATCGTTCTATTAATTAATGGTGTAATTAAGGTTTTGTCATTGACATGCCACTAGCTGACAGGGATGGATGGGGTACTTGGGCCTGCACCAGGCAGACGCACGTTCGATAACGAATGGCAGCTATTACCAGCACATTTGGGTGGTGATGGGGCCACCTGCAAAGGCTTGGCTTCCCAACCTCTCCTTGCTCTATGCCTCCCCGAGCCCTTTATCTGTTCCCAACACTTTGGTTTCCCATTTCTGACCTCAGACTTCATTTAGCATCCCCCTAATTTAACACAGCCTCTCCTGGTTTCAGACCCTGCTGCTCTAACTATCTGAAATTAATGCCAGGTAATTTAACTGTGGAGCATCCCTTTTCCCTAATACTTTTGTTTACAATTAGTTTTACACCTTCTTAACCTAATACAAGCTTTGGCTAATGCACAGTCCATCTGGCCATTCTCTAATGATGATAATAACTGTGAGCACAGTTTAATTATCACTACGAAAATAAATTTACACCTAGTGAAATTACTTGTCCTCACACATGGTGGGACAAAATAGCAATGGAATATAGCCATTTCATTTTTGTTATTGTATTTTTATGAGATATAACTGTGTGAGGTTTCACATTTAAAACCAGGGCAGTTTCAAATTATAGTTAGCGTTAATTTGTGAAGCTTTTGTGCCCTGTCTTGACTGTCTGTAACTGCTAGAGTAACATTTGGCAAATGAAAAAAAGTAAAATGTGGTATTGATGTGGAGTAGAGTATAAAAGATTTAAAGGCCCAATTGAATTGCATTCCAGATACATCCATTTTAGTACATGATTGTGTTGTGAGAGCGTAACAAATCACACAGTATAAAATAATACCTAACATAACCTAACATATGAATACCTAGAATTTAGTCCATTTATTTTACAAGCTCTAACATACTATATATACTGTACTTGTATACTAGTATTTTAAAGAAATAAATGAATCATCACACTGTGTGACTCGCTTTTATTCCACACCTGTAACATCTAGAAGAATCTGTAAACCAGCTGCTCTCTTTCTGTTTTTGTCATTTGTTTACATGGGAGGGACATTACTCACAGAAGAATGAAAAATACCGTAGAATTGTATGGCAGTTAAGCAAATGTCATTAAAAAGCCAAAGTAAACCTGATTTGACTTTTTAAAACAAGCAGTGAAATTAGCACTTGGGGCACAAAGGCAGATTTGCCCCCCTGGAAACATTACCGCCTAAATCTATTATATTTCCCCTCTTAAAACAATTTATATTTAAAGAAAACCATTGATTTTTAAAGCCACACCAGTTTTATTAAATTTTCTTTGACCTCCAGAGGATGGTGCTCTGACCCTGGATATCCAACACGCACGCATGCGCTGAGGAGCAATTGTTATACCAACAAAGTGACACCAGCAACTTGTCAACTTCATTTAATACCGTGTCACCTAGTGTTCTGTTCTTTCTACATCTCTCGCATAGAGCAATAGGTCACCTTTGTGTTAATACACAACGTATCTTGCAGTTGGCTGCCCTTTTTGGCTAATTTAGTAAGTTATTTACTGCTGACAGCCTCTGGCTTATATGTCGATACTTGGTGCTGTCAAATTACAGCAGGTAGTGAATGCTTCCCACCTTGCAACACCGCCGTCCTTAGCTTGAGTGTGCGCACTCATTTGCTACAGGACGGATTGCTAGCTTGGCGAGTCTCGTAGAAATCTTCTGGTTGCGCTGTAAGTGCACTGTCTTAACTGTCTCCAGCCTGAGTTCATCCACCTGCTGCCTCGATGTTCTACCCACTAGATTTCTAAAATCAGTACTAAGCAGTTTGTTACCACAACTCACTAATATAGTCAATAATTCCTTACAGTCTGGAACTTTTCCAATGGCCTTAAAAACTGCTGTCATCAAGCCTCTCCTAAAGAAGAGCAGTCTTGATGCTACAGTGTTCAACAACTATCGACCCATATTAATTAAACCTGCCATTTTTAGGGAAAGTCATTGAAAAAGTTGTATATCAGCAACTTAATGACTTTCTATTACTTAACAACAAGTCACAAATGACATCCGTCTAAACACAGACTCAGACAAAGTCTCTGTCTTAGTTCTGCTGGTCTTGAGTGCTGTGTTTGATACAGTGGACCATGAAATCCTGTCACAAAGATTAGAGAAATGGATAGGTATCTCTGGAACTGCTCTTAAATGGTTTCAGTCCTATCTTGAAGATAGGAAGTACTTTGTTTCGGTTGGTAACTGTGTATCAGAACAAATGGCCCTGACATGTGGGGTTCCACAGGGGTCTATCTTGGGACCTCTATTATTCAATCTCTACATGCTTCCTTTAGGCCAGTTAATACACAGCTGTGGCATATCCTACCATAATTATGCAGATGACACTCAGATTTACATTTCACTCACAGCAGGATGAAGTAAAACAAGCCTCAACTTTAACAATGTTTAAAGGGAGGTTAAAAACCTTCCTTTTTAACTCCGCCTACACTACAACTTAAAGTGTTTTTTTTTTTTATCTGCACTCTTCTTTTAAAATGTTTTTAATTTTTCTTATGATTCTAAATCTAAATCTTGTGTCTTTTGTTTTTGTAAAGCACATTGAGTTAACCAGTGTATGAATTGTGCTCTATAAATAAAATTGTCTTGCCTTGAGTGCTTACAGTTAGCTTTGTCACGGCTTGGCGTCGATGTACCCCCCACAGAAGCTGCTCCTTCAAATGCCTTCTTTAAAGTTGCTCAGAAACCAGCTTTTAGCATCCCAACCTCTTTGTCATACTTTGATGGCCCCAAGACCATCAGAGGACCGCAGTAGTTGTGTTTAACACCCAGCATTGCCGTCCACCAAAGTTCAATGGGGTGAGGATGACCTGAGGATGAAGGATGTTGTTGGGGACCCTGCAAGGTCTCTGGTCCTCCAAAGGGAAATTTTGGAGCTCCGGGGAAAAGGAGCCGTAGAACCAGTTCAGAGTTCAGACCAGTTTAAATTCAACTTCATGCACTTAAATCAGTATGTCAACTGAGTGTCAACCTCAAAGATGCCTAATTCCATAATATTTTTTTGCATTGCCATCAACTCAATAACATAATCAGACTGGTCTCAAAGGTTCACAGTAGAGCTAGACGGACGTATGGTCTGCTCCCCCAGTTAATGGTCAAGCTGACAGCAGTGTCAGCAGTCACATCTTTAGGTCTGTTATTTTTGCACCCCTTGCAAATTTGGGTCAACAGCCTAGGCCTCAACCCCATAGTGAACCAATGCAGGTCGATGCAAATTTACAGCCGGTGTTGTTCAACTCTCAGACCCTGGGGAAGCAAAGAATACATATGCAGTGGTGTCCCCCTGGGCTCTCTCCCCTCACGTTGAGAGGTGGTCGTAACAAACGCCTTACTCTTGGGCTGTGCGGCTGTGTGGAACAACAGGATGGTCAGAGGCATCTGAAGCCCTCAGGAGAGGCTCCAACACATACATGTGCATAAATGTGCTGGAGCTGTGGGCTGTTCACCTGTCTCTTAGGCATTTCTTCCCTTGGAGAGTCCCTTGGGCCAGACTCCATCCTGATCTTCTGAGACCAGGCCATAGTACAGACTGTGCTTAATGCCCATGCATCCTCCACTAGGGCTTTGTAAAATAATAGATGGAAACTGTTTGCCCGTTGGTGTAGTGCCCGAGGTGTTAATCGGCTACTCGGTTACTCTCCAAACGCTTTGGATAAAGGTCTCTCGGTCGCTACTGTCAGAGTCTATGTTGCCACTGTCTCTGCTGGACATGCTATGGTGGATGGATGGTCAATAAGACCATTGGTTGCACGTGTACCTTCGGGACCTCCCATTAGTCTTGGAGGCCTTATGTTTCCCATCGTTTGAGCCATTAGAAGAGGCTGACCTTTGGTGGCTCTCTGGGTTTCAAGTGTCACCAAAACATCAAACTTTTGAAGATTGAATCTTCAACTGACCCTTTCACATCAAAAAATTCACATCAACAAATTACTTAAAAACTTATTTTAAATTATTTTTTGTAATACATTTTATTAAAATTTCAATAATTATATATTTGTATTAATTCCTCATCCCTGAAAAACACATTTTAAAATTAACCTTTAAAAATGTCTTCAGATTGTGTTTATCCAGTCTATTTTATCACACAAAATGTTTTTGTCTAACTGGGATGAGTGTTAACACTCTCCACTGTGAAATTCAACAGTTAAGGGGTTAAGTCCCTGAAAAACCTTATAAATTACCAGATTGTAAAGTGGTTTAAAGGTTCAGTTTTTGTGTTTTAGTTGTGTTTAGTCAGTTTTTGAGTTTGTGGTTTAGCTGTATTTTGTTTTACATCTAAGTAAAACAAAATATGGCAGTTCTATAGTTGGAAGAAGCTGAATTACAGTTTGCTTGGAAAAAAATGTTGGCTTTTACATGCAGCTGTTTTTCCTCATACGCCGACTGAAAGCTTCTAATCAACATCACTGGTCGGGTCGTTAATTATTAAAACCAAAAGGATGGCATGTAATATTTAAACATCTTGAGGCAGCCTTGGTGTTGGAGGAGGATGATGTTGGTGCTGGTGCAGGAACCAATCTAATTCTGAGATAAGGCGATATTTTCATTTCCTTTTGGGGTGAAAGCGATTGACTTTGGGACTGCGTATGCAAGGTCAACGGCAAAAATGACACCTGGGAGTGATTTATGATGGAGATAGTTTTATGATTTTACTAATGATGTTCTTAGGGCCAGACACTGTAACCTCCATTCTGCAAACTCTTGATAGGGTTTAATATGGGATTTACTAGTTGTATATTTCACTAAACTTGAGCTGCCTGTGAGCGGGGATGCAAATTCTGCCTATAAGTACAAGGATTGAAATTAAACCTAGGGAAACTCTGAGCTGGAGGGCAAATACAGAGGAATCAAAGAATAAACCAGTCAGAAAAGGGAAGTGTGCATAAAGTATATGACATCGTACATCCAGATGAAAGCAGCTACATTACACAATACTTCTGCAATAAGCAGGGAGGTCTGAAGAAAAGACCTGCAGTAGTTTCTCTGTAATGAACACAGTACTTTTTCACTACATTTTATTTTTCTCATTGCTTTTCACTAAGAATCTGCAAAAACAAACTACATCGTGTGTTCAAAAAAGGATGATTCCTGATTATGTTGTATGCCACTCATTTGTCCATTGGATAGATGAGCATCCACCAAAAAAAACTTTGTGGCATATGAAAATCTGTTCAGTGTGACAATGAAAGAGTGGTTACCTCTCAGCAGATATTTTGGATTTGAATGGTAGATAATCACATACGTGAACATGAATAAGGACTCACTTGGATTTATTTCCCCCAGTTTATGTTTTGTATTTTTGTTCAAATGAGGGAACAGATTTTTCTATGAAAAAAATGATAAAAAAAACAATCAACAAACAAACAATACATAATAGATTTGATTAACACATTTAAAGTAAATTATATGTACAAAACGTAAACACAGAGGGTACAAATGTATGTTTCTAGGTTATTTATTTTTATTTCACAAGTTAATAACAGAAGACATTACATTACATTACATACACCAAAACATGCCTAAACCTAACTGAATCTACACCACAAAATACAAATTTCCATATTCATGAGAAATATAAAGGTTTGTAGACTGTTATGACATTTGTTCCTGCAGAATCACAAACCCCATCAAGCTTACAAGACCCTATATTTTCTTTTCATAGTGATTTTTTTTAGTGGAAGAAGTCTGTGCAGTGTCTTATAACAACCTCCATTATTGACATCTCACTGACCCATTTAATATATTTACTTCTTTAGTGTCAATGCACAACAACAATCAGGAGCCTTTTCAAGGGATTCCTCCGGTGATTAATAATGATAATTGTGAATGTGTTTATTTAAAATAAATAAATAAATAAAAAAGCTGAGCTACAATTCTGAAATGATACAAGTCCTTTTTCTTCTCATTCCTGTTTTCGTTCTATTATTTTTCTGCACCAAACACTATTCTTTTTACTGCGGTCACATTATGTTAAAATTATCCGAGAAGCTATTACACCATTCATCATTAGATATGGGAGCATTTATTGCATCAATGGAGAGAGAACTTCTGTGTGCAGAATGAGGAGATAGGGAGACAGACCTCTGCTTTAGTAATTTGAGCATTTATGGTCTCGCTTTAGTAAAGGTTTATCAGTCGTACAAATTAACCATTTCATGCCTGCGCCTTGAGAATGCCTCACAATGTGGCAGTGTTTAGATGTGATCAGTCACATGTTGCACAGTAGATTATTCCTTCTTATATGGAAGCAGATATGTTTCATCAGATTTTGAATTATAAATGCTTGTGAATTTCTAACACTGATTTTTTTTTTGCCTCTGAATTTTAGTCTCTGAAGTTTCAGTATCTCATTTTCAGTTTATTTTTCAGTGATTAAAAATTTAGAATAAAAAAATGCACCTTTTGAAAATATGATTTTTGAGTACTAAAATTTAGAAGTCAAACCAACCACCAAACAATTGCGTGCAGTATGCTTTATTGGTTTGTCTGGTTACATGGTATAAACTGCAGCAATGTAGCTGAACAATGAAGGCCAGCACTAGCACTTAGGTAAGCAAATTACTCTTCTTTTAATTTTATTTTTAAAGAGTAATATCTGAAACTCAAGGACAATACATTTATTTATTACCAAAGTGCTAGTGGTGGTTATTTCGACTTCACGCGGCAGACTCTGAATTTGGCCTATTGAATTTTAGGACTTGAAAATATATGAATCAAACTTTTATTTAATTTATTTTATTATATTTTATTTATATTGAAAATTGAATTGCGAAAAAATAAACAGAAAATAAAATATTGAAACATCAGAGACTTAAATTCAAAGAAATTTTTTCTGCATTAAAAAGCTCAGTAGTAGAAATTAATTTGCGTTTATAATTCAAAATTTGATGAAACATATCAAATCATTTTTGTCACCATATTTTCCTTTTTTTTCCTCAAGGTTACCTACCACTTGTGAAGTTAACCCTTCCCTTTTACCCAGTTCTCATCAAGGTCCATCATTAAGCTCACTGAATGAATCCCCTTATAAAGATCACCTGTTTCTAGATGAGACAAGTATGTTGAGCTATTTGATCCCAGAGTTCCTTTAATCTTTGAAGGTTGCGCAAATTTACTTATTTGGGTTGTTAGTTTGTAAGTGGTCTTATGATGCGCTGAATTAAATTGTTTAATGGAGGTTGGTCTGTGGAGTGCTTAAATGTGCATTAAAATGGAAGGAGTGTAAAAGCTCTGAAGAAGAAAAAGCCAATAAGCAATGCTTCTAATTCTATGCAGCAAATGACTTTGCAGAGCTAAGTAAAAAAAACAAAACAAAAGAAACCAAATACGGACTACCAAAAGAACAAAAGAATCTCCACGTTATAATTGTGTTTAGGCATTGGTCTATCTTATTTTCCCATGTTTCCAGGTTGGACTTGGGTTTGACTCCATGCCATATAGTTTGGGTCTATGGCTCAGTCTGAATACTCCTGATTCTTGGTCCCAGCTACTGTTCCTTAACTTTTGAGAGCAACGTCATGAGGCCAGCACTTAGAAGTTAGGAGGTGTTTTGACAATCTGACTCCTCCAATCTCAGCAGGAAACAATGGGGATGCTTGCATTGATGCACAGTAGCTTAATCAAAACTACACATCACATAAATAGACTACAACAAGTGCACCTTATTCTCCACTGAGTGCTGCGTTTAAGAAGCCTACATGCTCTGTACAACACTAAGTCTTCATTCAGAAACAAGAGCCCACAGTAAGTGTGTGCATTTATTAAAAACACAAAAGACTTACCGACAGCAACATCTCAAACATCAGCTCTGTAATCCACCCTGGTCCTGATCTGATCCTGGTCTGGTCCGTATCCAACAAGATAATCCACTAGAGCCACGTTCTTTCTATTTATTAGTGGGCAATAATGACGCATAGAGATTTGTTCTTTAAGCAGTATTGGATGCTGTATTGGATTTATGCAAATGAGCCATGGCTTTAGGTTTCGTTTAATATAAATGCAGGTATAAGACATGGGCCTCTAGAGCAGTGTCTTTTATAAACTGTGGTTTGTGCAGATATTTATGGAATAGCCTAATGGTTGATGCAGAGTAACTCAAACTCATTGCATAAAGATCAGCTTCAAGACGTTTTTAGAAAAGGTCACGTGGCAGCGCAATGGATTGTGGGATGTCAATGAGCTCTTTACCTTTCAGTAAGGAACGTCCAGAGGTCCCTATGTTAAAGGAAGTATAAAAGGAAGGAAGCACTGAAGCTCCTTGTTAACTTCCTTCCCTAATGAAGTGACAATTCAGACAGCTCTTATCATGGCATCTATAAAATACGTCCAGGCAATAGACGTAAAATAATAACTTTGATATTCTGAAGGGTCAACCTATTGTAGTTGAATGGGAGTAAAGTAGGCTATACTCTGGACAGTTGAGCGCTAATTTCAGGGCTGACACTTGTTACTACTACTACTCCAATGCCCAGGGGCACCCCAACTAAATCATAAAAATATGTAAACCCAGTAGTCAACACTGAAAAACAAAGGCTGCCCACAGTCTCTACATAATACATTCAAGATGCCTTAGATGAGACAAAGTTCCGTCTATTATGCTTGGAATGAGAACTGGTTGGAGAAGAATAAAACAGCAAACGGAACGGTGGGGGGAGTGATGGGGGAAGGGGTGTCAGTGAAATGCGAAAGAAGCTCTATCAGTCTGATCAGTCATCCGTCCTCCTCCAATCTCCTGATAAAGCAGGTACTGCAGGAGGTGAAACGATGTGTATCAAAACCTCATGAAGATCGATGGCATCCTTCTGCCGGATTTGAGAGAGACAAAAGAGAATGAGCGTCAGAAATAAAAAGAAAAGAGTGCCTATCTAAATTGGTCGACACAAAAGTGACATCAGCACCAAGACGGAGAGGAGATTGCAGCCTATTAAAAACATACAAGGAAGAGAAGGAAGGTGGCCCGCTAACACAGTGTGAGGAGACGCGGTAAATAAAGTCTGAGGAAATGATAGTTGGCTGTAATCAGAATTCAGCGGGATCTCGAGACAGGTGTGTTTATGTACACAGCGCTTAGGCAAACAGCGCAGTGACAGGTGATATCAGCTTTAAGAGCTTAACGGGCTTGCAGATGTAAAGGTCAGTCTTTGTTTCTCAAACATACTTGTGTTGGCTCTAAGAGGGACACCATTTCCATTTCATCTGCTCCACCTGCCACTAATACAAGATTTACACAGGCTGACTTTATTAGAATCACAAACAGCTCAAGGGACGCGTTTTTAACTTAGAATCGTAATGCATAATAACAGATATGAAATATAGCCCCTCTTACAGCCAACAGAGGCTTAATTAAAATACAAAATGCTACAACACAAAGACAAGAAAGTCCACATGCAAATCATGTCCCTGGACTGAAATCTTTTTTTTACAAAATGTAAATGCATTTATTTTTAGTCACTTTTATGACAATATGATAATCTCAATTAATGAACAAACATGTTTCTCCAACATCTTTTTCTCTTGTGTTTTATGATAACACTGATCACGGCAGACTCTGACTTTATTTAAAACATTAACAATGCACACAGCTTTTATTTGTTTTGCATTACACAAGGATCATTGTTAATCCACAAAGAAATCTAAGACGTGATTGTGTGTGAAGTCAATGAGAGTGCATTCTCATACTTAATAAGACCACTTTGTGCTAAGACAGGCTTTAAGATCTAAAGTAACTAATAAAATATTAGCACATTTGCAGTCCCAGTGTGTTTAAAATGAATAAGAGTTAGGTGAGAGGTTTGGATGTGATGGGATGCCCTAAAACAACATTAAAAGATGGTGCAGTTATAAGTTAAAGTTAACTTATTATTTACATACTTTGCATAGTATCTGGTGAGTTTGATTGTGGGGATATTATATTAGGAAAGCAATTGCTTTAATCTTACAATGAGATTTATAAGTCACTGATGCTGATATTGCAGACCCAGTCGCCACCATTCTGCTTTCCATGGCAACAAGGAGTTCTTAGTGATGAGGGTGTTTTATATATATATATATATATATATATATATATATATATATATATATATATATATATATATATATATATATATATATATATATATATATATATATATATATAGTTTTGTTGTCAAAATCTGTGAAATCAAATAATAGTAGAGGTTAATTTAACTTTGCTTTAAAATCTTTATCTTATCTTAATCAAGCTTTATTATTCTTTTTTTCTCATTATATGATCATAAATTTGTTGAAATTTCAGTAAAAAAATCTATTACATATAGTGCAATCATTGAAAGCAGATATTAAAAAGATGATTCTTTATTAGTACGTTCTGGGAGTGTTTATAATGTTTATTTGAGACAGGAATGTTGTCCTATGGCATACTTTAATATCAGACCTCTGCTCTATTTGTTTTTCCAGTTTATTGTTACAGCACGTGTGTCCTACACCTGCTCCCTTTTTCTGGCTGAGACAAGGGTGGGCTCATCTGCAGCTGGAGAGGAGGGGCTTATTAAATCATGAGTGATGCACTGAGGTAGAAATGAGGAACACTAAAGCAAACGAGGAACAATGAGATTACACATATTTGTAGTACAGTATCTTTTAGCTTTGAGTATATGCTAAGGCAAGTGTTTTTAGTCGTATTGTATGGTGGCTGTGAAGTGCAAACAAAATAACAAATAAAAAAACAAATGAACAAATCAGAAAACAAACTAACAAAACCAAAAACACAATGACAATTCAGACAAAATGGAAAAGGAATGTATTGTTTTGGGAAAGCTTTCTTACTGCTGATTGGACAAGACATCTGTCACTCAAGATTTACAGGAAGTACAGCATTCTGTGACGGTAGATTTATCTTTCTATGTGAATGTGCAAACATGTACTGTCTTTATTGTGGATATTGTTTAGCGATCACAGACTAATCTTTATGCCATGATATGCTCTCAACATATCCAAAATCACAGCGTATGAATATCCTTCCTCAAAGAAGCTTTGAATCATTTCCATTTTCTCCTCATTCGCTAATAGAAATTGTGATTATTTCTCTTGGATTGAAAATAAAATGAAGATAGATTCCTTCTTTCTGTTTAGCCTGAGTGACAGATGTCTCATTCAATCATCAGTAAGAAGTACGTCCACAAACAATACCTACCTTTTTATGTTAGTCCTGAATTGTTGTTGTGTTTTCAGTTTTGTTATTTTGTTTTTAGTTTTGTTATTTTTAGGGGCCAAGCACCGAAGGTGCTTGAGGCACCTATTGTTTTCGTTCCGGTTCTTATTATTCTTCTTTGCCATGGAAGTCTATGGCAGGCCATAGAAGCGTTTGCGGGAAAATGATGAAAGTTGGCACACTCATTGAGGACAGTCCAGTCATTGATCCTAGCAAATTTGAAGTGTCTAACTCAATATCTCTAGCGCCACCAACTGTTCAAAGTTGGACTTATGTTTATGCTAATAACTTTTGAACCGTAAGGCGTAGAATTAAAATTCTTTTTTCCTCTGATTCCTTAGCTCAAGCCGATTCGATTGCACTCTATGATGTCATTTTCCGCCATGATAGTTTTTCCGCCATTTTGAATTTTGTGAAAAACGTACTTTTGCGAACTCCTCCTAGGCGGTGGCGCCAATATTCATGAAACTTGAACCACATCATGTTCAGACTATGCTGACAAAAAGTTATTAGAAATAGAATGATTAATCAAGTCGTTTCGAATACCGTGCAAATGAATTCGACTTAGTGCGCACAAAAATAAAAGTCAGGCTATATCTCTGCAATGTTTTAACATATTCTAACCAAACTTAGTACGCCTTATGGCAACCATGACTTGAGGATGTGTGCAGAGTTTTGGCGCAGCGCCACCTAGTGGTCTAGAGATACAAAAATATGACATTTTTTATTATTAATTAAGAATGCTTTAGCCAAAAATCACAAACCCGGTCTCCTTAGATCCGTGGCATCATGCCGAGAAGTAGCAAAGCCAATTTTGCCATATCAACTTTTTTGTGAGTCGGCCATTATGAATATTGTCAAAAGTGCTATATTTTTGAACGCATTACCACATCATTACAGAACTTTGTATGCGTCTTCAGGACCAAGCCCTGAAGGTACTCAAAAAGTTTTGGAGCAGCGCCACCTTGTGGTCAAAAGTTATAAACCAAATTAACAAATATGCTAATAACTTTTTATTACGTTAACCTATTGTAAAACAAATGGTCTTAACGTGTTCACTGGGTCAAGCCGAGAGCACAGATACCAAATATGTCCTATTCGACCAAACTTCCTGTTTGCCATGTTGTTTTACTTTAAAAATCTACTTTTTCGAACTCCTCCCATACCATTTCTCCAATTTTTACCAAAATTGAATCATAACATCTTCAGACCATGCTGACAAAAAGTTATTAGAATTAAGATGATTAGTCAAACTGTTTTTAAATACTGAGCAAATGAAATTGACTTAATGCACACAAAAATCAAAGTCAGGCTATATCTCTGCAATGCTTTAACATATTCTAACCAAACTTAGTACGTGTTATGTCAACCATGACCTGAGGCTGCCTGCTGAGTTTTGGGGCAGCGCCACCTAGTGGTCCCGAGATACAAAAATGTGACATTTTTTAAAATTATTTCTTCAGAATGCTATAGCCAAAAATCACAAAACTGGTCTCTTTAGATTCGTAGCATCATGCCGAGCCATAGCATAGCCAATTTTCCCATTTAAATTATTTTGGGAGTCGGCCATTTTGAATTTTCAAAAAATCGTACTTTGCAATCTCCTTCTAGGCCGTACCCCCAATTTACATAAAAATTGAACCAGATCATCTTCAGATTATCCTGACAAAAAGTTATTAGAATTAAGATGATTGGTCGAACCGTTTCCGAATACCCACCAACTGTTCAAAGTTGGACTTATGTTTATGCTAATAACTTTTGAACCGTAAGGCCTAGAATTAAAATTCTGCGAACTCCTCCTAGGCCGTAGCCCCGATTTTCATGAAAATTGAACCACATCATCTCCAGACTATGCTGACAAAAAGTTATATAAAGAAAGTTGATTCGTTAAACTGTTGTCGAATACCGCGCAAATGAAATCGACTTAGTGCGCACAAAAATAAAAGTCAGGCTATAGCTCTGCAATGCTTTAATATTTTCTAACCAAACTTAGTATGTGTTATGGCAACCATGACTTGAGGATGTGTGCAGAGTTTTGGCGCAGCGCCACCTAGTGGTCTAGAGATACAAAAATATGACGTTTTTTATTATTAATTAAGAATGCTTTAGCCAAAAATCACAAACCCGGTCTCTTTAGATTCGTGGCATCATGCCGAGCCGTAGCATATCCAATTTTGCCATATCAACTATTTTGGGAGTCGGCCATCTTGAATTTTGTCCAAAAGTGCTATATTTTTGAACGCATTGCTGCATCATTACGAAACTTGGTATGCATCTTCGGCACCAAGCCCTGAAGGTACTCAAAAAGTTTTGGGGCAGCGCCACCTTGTGGTCAAAAGTTATAACCAAATTGACAAATACACTAATAACTTTTGATTACGTTAACCTATAGTAAAACAAATGGTCTTAATGTGTTCACTGGATCAAGCCGAGAGCACAGATAACAAATATGTCCTATTTGGCCAAACTTCCTGTTTGCCATGTTGTCTTTCTTTAAAAACCTACTTTTTCGAACTCCTCCCACACGTTTGTCCAATATTGACCAAAATTGAATCATAACACCTTCAGACTATGCTGAAAAAAGTTATATAAAGAAAGTTGATACGTACGTGTTATGGCAACCAAGACTCGAAGCTGCCTGCAGAGTTTTAGCACTCTAGTTGTTTCACCCATCAGTGTGGTTACTGCGCTGCCTCTAGGTCGAACGTGATAAACCATTCAATCAAAGTGCTAAAGACCATATTGTTGATTTTTAAGCCATTTAGACTGAAGTCTTATTGAAATGTCTTTAGATGCTTACTGACGTTGGTCTGATGCTGCCGGCCAGGTCGGCATGAGATTGAATGCCGGCCTTGTGCTTGGCCCCGTCATTGCTGCTTGCAGCTATATTCTTTTTTAGTTTTGTTATTTTGATTGTAGTTTTGATGTTTTGTTTTAAGTTTTGTTATTTTGTTATCAATTTTGTTTTCGGTTTTACGATTTTGTTTGCACTTCACGGCCACTGGAGTTTTGCATACATTCTGTTATTGATAAGAAAATAAATAACTTTTTAAATGTGTGAAAATGGAAACTTGTGAAAATATCTGAGAAAAAAACAGACATTTAACAGCAGTTGAACAGTTGTTAAATCTTTTAGTAAAATTAGAGTGCACTGTTCTTGCCAGCATCCTCTGCTCAGACAATTATAATGTGTATGTTTTAAGTACAAGGGACTTTTGTTGTCTCTTTGTTGACTAGAAGGATGCCAGCATTGCGCCTGCCCACTCTTCATGCAGCCAGCCACAAGGGTACACACAATACTCTTTTCTCTCAGCCAATAATTGAGTTTTAATTTACCGACTTTTATAGCTGCTGATTATTTTCATGGTGAATCCTGTGATCCAAATATGTTAATTAGCAGCAGGCATGACTGTCTGCAAACAAAACAGACACAAAAATGACAGTGTGGGCTCCCCAGTAGACGTCTGTTTCTGCAGGATTTACCCACACCCATAACAGGTGTGATACCATGACCTTATCTTAAGATATGAGATGATAACTAATATGCTTCATTGTAATACAATACACAATGGATATAGAATCACCTACATATTTAGTATATTCTATTTACAGTTTTATAGGTTGTGGCATTTGGTACAAGAAATATTATTCACAAAAGCAGGGGCTTGCAGAAACAATTGTGCATTAAATTGTGTTTTTAAGTCCATATTTTAGCAACACATTAGATTTGATGTTTTGGTGACACCATTGTGATTTATACCTAATGAATTGTTCAAGTGATTAAAGTCCAATGGTCAACTGTGGCTGCTGCTTTAACCTGCGCCAGCTCTGTATTATGTGTTGTAAATTTGAATTAGAATTAAAATGAGGCTTCTTGTTGGGAACAAGTTTGACTGGGCAGTCTGCCCAGGTAAAGGCCTATGTATTGGAAACACCGATCTGGCATACACAAGCTGTTTGGGCATTTTCCAAGGCACCTCATCTAAAACCCACAAACACTTCACACGTTCCCTTTGCTGCTGTGAATGCCTTCTCTAAGTGTATGCCACACACAGGTTGAAGCTGTCTACTCACAAAACATTCATAACTATTTCACTCTGTCACTATAATCCTTGTTTCAAAAATGTGTTGTAGGTTAAACTACAGCAATCTGTTCAATTAATCAGCAACAAATGCATCTTATATTACATTAAATGTAAACAATAATTACTAAAAACAAATATGATCAACATGCAAAGTTAAGAACTCATTACCAAAACACATTACAACTTTGTTTGGACACTGGTTTATTTTGTCCTCTACTGACAATAAAATTAAGTAATAAATAATGCACCATGTTTGTGGAGGTCCTCAGTTATTCAGATAGTTATAACGTTAAAGTTTAATCTGGATGTAGGTTTCAAGGTGAAGACGTTTCATCCCTTGTCCAAGGGACTTTGTCAGTTCTGTTTTCAACTGGTAAAAACTTATCCTATATCCGTGGGGTTTAACCTTAAACTAAATGTGATTGGACCAAGCTGTTCTGGTTTTTTTGGTTGTTAAGTGTGGGATGGACAGATTGAGTAATAATGGCGGAGTCGTTCCTGTGAACCATTAGCATGTCTGCTCCCTAATAAAAGTTGAGCATCAGATTTCATAAAGCTGTGTTTGTATTTTTCTACATTTACATGTAGTCATTCAGCAGACGCTTTTATCCAAAGTGACTTACATTAAGTTTCACCAGTGTTACAGCTGGAACACCACAGGTGGGTTAAGCGTCTTGCCCAAGGACACAATGACAGTATAAACTGTGGGGAAAGCGAGAATTGAATCACCAACCTTCTACGACCACTTTACAACTGAGCCACTGTCCTGAGCCGCTGCATATAAAAATGCTGAATAATTTCATCACATCACAATGATGCCGCGTGTCTCTGTGATGTGGATCAGGAGATGATGGGGCTATGTTTGTCGACTGCAGCGGACCAGTCATCCACAATACAATCTGTGTGCAAATACTTCTGTAATAAGAAATCTGTATCTAAGTACACCACTGCCTCTTTGAACAACAGTCTAATTTCATGTCTCGTCTATTTTCTCAATGTTTGACCCCTTATGGAACAATTCAAATTGAATTTGTGGCAGAAAGCTCCAAAGCACAACTGACAACAGTGCACCACAGGGTTAAGCCTTTAATGCATGGAAAATCACAAAGTGGGAAACAACAGTGTTTGTGGACACGCACTTCATTTGTATGTGTATTTGTGCTGATCTGCCATAAGCACATAAATCACTGAAGATGCTTTTGTCTCACTACAAGCATAAGCACAATCATTTATTTTAATTAGAGTGTTTGGTCCCTTTATTGAAAAGGCTATATTTGTTTAATCTGCTTAATTTTTGTGCTGCTATATTTCTCTAGGAGTAGGTATTAACATTATCTAAACCTGACAATACTAACATTGAATGATAATGGTTAGTGAAGGGTCTGTTTTTCCCTAAACTCTCATAAAAGGGATGAATGATGTTCAGAACATCAAACGGTACATGGACCAACAAACAATGCATTGACCCTTGGGCTACTCCGTGTAATTTTGATAATACCAGGACTCAGAGCTATGATCCATCATGCTGCTGTTGTGAGCCTCTGTACGTTGTTGTTGTTTCATTCCCTACAGTGTTGTTTCATCCAACACAATGCAATTGTACAATGTACAGTCTAACAAAAAACAATGATGGCGTTTGTCATGGAGAGGTGTGAGAGGGGTATTAGACCTCTCAATAATAATGTGAGTAATCAGGGTTATCTTTCTGACCTTCTTTGTCATTAACACAGCTGAGGTGATTGCATTGTGATTGGAAAAGCAGTGTCAAATTTAGCATGTCATCAGACACCTGATCACCTCAGCATGTCCTTGCATACAATCTGATAAAGGAACCTTACTTAAAAAGAAACATCGTCAAGCATAAAAATTGTAAAGAAAACTATTTTAGTAAGTTATCTATCTATCATAATTAACTATGTTGTAGAACTATATTTATTCCTAACCATAGCTGACTTACTATTTTCCCTCTCCAAAAGTACATACATAAGACACAGTCACATAAATGTGAACACGCTGGATCGGTTGTCCCATATTCTCACACATTCATACACTAAAGCCACATACACTGAAGGCAAGGTGGGTTAAGTGACTTGCCCAAGGACATGACAGTATGAACTGGGGAGAGCGGGAAATCAACGTTTGGAGCATAATAAAAAATAACACAATGTGACATTTTGAACATTTTTTATCCATAATAATAACAACATTGTTCACTAATTTACTTCTACCATTCATTCTTTTATGAGACTGGACACTATTTCAGCTGCTTTGGGCATGAGGCAAGGTACATGGATAATCACCTGTCAATGGCAGACAACCATTCACACTCACCTTCAGTTACTATGGGCAATGTGGAGTCGCCAACTTTTCTAAATATGCATGTCTTTAGTCTGTGAGAGGAGCCGGAGAGCCTACAAATGATGCAGACCCCGATATGTCACTCTTGAGTGAACCTGCAACCTTTTTGATGTGCTAAAACACTTAACATTATCATAATTATTACAATTTATAAGCCTTCCCTCTAATCTGTGCCATGCTAAACTACATTTATTTCATTGTTTTATGGAGTTATCTGTCTAGTCATGACCAAATGACCTAACACTGATTGATTGTGCAGATATGAGAACAAGACAGTATGTGATTACACAACATTATACAGTTACAATTGTGTCCACCCAAACACTAAACTAAAAGATGGTATTATGTGTCATGATTTTTACAAAGTCTGATACTTTTGGCTGAGCACTAAGATTCAGCACAATGAAATAGATCTGCTGAACTCTGCTTCTTTGTACTGTTGTTACAACATTACACTATAACCACTGTTTCCAAACTGACCTAAAATAAAGCCTCTTTTGGACACATTTTTCATGGCCTCCTCTCTTGTAATATGTGCGACTGTCACATCTGCCTTCTGATCTCGAGTTGAAAATGGCTGAATATATTTAGGTAATAGGACTGACAAAAATGTAAATGATATTCTCCAATTATCTACTATTTGCACATTCATAAGCACATGCAGTGGGCTTCAGATGTGGAACAGTAACCGAACCACACGGTTTCTTCTCCGCATCAAAGCCATAGGTAATGTTGGACTTTTTAAATAAATCACACCTTTATCATTTAAAACAATTATCTGTGTGACAATGCAAGGGACCTAAATGGGCCACATAATCACCTTTGTCAGTAACACATGCGTCATTCAGTTTAGATCATTTAGTTGTGACCAAGTTGGCAGCAACAACACCGACAGGAAGTGAGCCATATCGATGCTGCAGTCCTCCAATAAGATCCTGAATTGCTCCAAAGATAAGTCGATAGGGCTTCATTGTCCCTGTTTGAGATCCACTTGGCTTGATAGGCTCAGTCTCTATAATTTCTACTCTCAGGTATGTCTTCAGTACAAATATAAACCACCAGACTGGGAAGATACAGGTAAGCAGAGTTTAAACCATCATATCTTGGTAAAAATGGGACATGTTTTTTTTAAGGTTATCTTTTTTCCACTGCAGCTATCTTGATAAAACTCCTTCTATATCAACTACACCCATGCGTTTTTCCTTTTTCAAAGTAAAGCAATCAACGTTAGGAGACACAAGGCCATGAAGTTAGCATTAATTTAAACAGTGAGCAGCTCTCTTGGTTTTGTAGGATTGTTGGCATTGTCTGGATTTTTCTTTGCTGCAAATTCTAAGTTGACCAAGAACGTTATGTGCCAGTAAGAGGCAGGAGCTAATCCAAGGGTCTGAGGTGCAGGTGCTGAAAATGTTGCAGCCAAGGTAGATAATCTTATGTTTATTCACATTTTATAAGATATCTGTCCCAGCAAGTAATACACAGTAATTGCCTCTGTTAATATATATAAAGATCTCGAAAGAGGGGGTACTCACACCCATCCCCAGGGAAACATTAATTTGGCCTGAGTGCCCGACAACACCACACCCACTTCCTCCCACTTCAGTCTCGGCCCCGCTTCATCTCTTTTAACTGACAGTGTATTTTTTTCTGTTACAGTACTTTATTACCTGGCTACCATTATAAAACTATTACATCAAATCCTAAACTCATTTGTACTTGTGCCTGAAATACTAACTCTATTTCATCAGGCCAACTGAAATGGGAAAATATTGATTGCTTCTGAAAGTGGCAGTGTGCCAGAATATGGTGTACTGTATAAATTTGTTGGGCATTTACCAACAAATATGACAAATAGCGACATGGCTTACCACACAAACTGTTTTACAACTGTGTGCAACTCTCCAAATATAGTTCTGACTAATGAGTGTCCCACATTAGTCATGAGACCATATGTACCGTATAAACATATACTGCCATGACAACCAGACTGAGAATATTTTTGTACAAAGCACAGTATGCTTTTGTCAAAAATATTTTTAATCAGTTTTGCCGTTATTATGCCGACTTAAAGTTTTAAACCAGGGTTAAATGTGTCGCAGCCTTTCCACGAGATCCAGCAGTTTTGAAAAATACTTGTTTTTTGGTTCAGTTTACCATTACTTTTTCATACTTTGGTGCTACTCCAGCTAAGTACAGCACTTATTTTATTGTGGACACAGACATTACCACAAATATATTTAATTTTGTCTGTTTCACTGTTGCTGCAGTTACTTTAGTGAGTCTGACTTTTCCCCCCTAATTATTTTTTCTTTTTCTCTTTCTATACTTAACAATTAGTCTGGTTACTCTTAGGTTGATTTTGATTTACAAGAGGCAGAACAAATGTTTAATAAAAGAGCAAACATATTTGTAGTCCTGAATAGAGTAAATAGGCTTTGTTTTTGACTTCAGATATGTGCCTTATCACAAGGGCCATCAGACAGTGTGGACCTTAAAAAATGTTGTTTAAGGCAAAACAACAACCCCAAAGCTTGTACTGAATATCCCTCTAATAATAAATCCACCAAACTTCAAAATGAAATGTCTTGTAAAGCTCACAGACAACTCACTGGAGATAAGAACAAAAGTATTTTCTCTTTTCTCGCAAAGCTACAAAAATATACACATTAGGAAAAATGTGTTTGTATTTTTCTGTTTTTTCAGAGAACGTGATGCCGCAGTCAGAGGGTGTTTCATTTTGAATATGTACTTTTTATTGGAGTTGGAAAGAAAAGCTTCACACTGACAAACACTTCAACTCCAGCCGTGTAATTCACCGCTTATGAGTTTGTTATGGATGTTTTCTAAAGGAAGGATGATTCATTAGTCATCAGTTACGGATGATTTTTTTTGCTGACGTTTTGTTCTGTGTAAAACGTAGATTTGAGAAACAATGTGACTCTCAGTTAGGAAACTCATTAGGAAACAATTAGAGTGATGCATTCCTGTAAATCCCCCACAGAGCACAGTCCTCACAGTTAGTCCTGGAGTCCGAAATAAAAATCTGGAGGCAACAGACATAATGCTGGGTTACTTTGCACCTTGCTTACTGCACTTGTGATCCCTTTCCAAACCAGCTGCAGTCACATAAGGGCGGTGAAGACGTAAGTGTTAATTTAAAGTGAGTGTAGAAAGCAAATAGTTTTCAGTAAAATGTACTTTGTTTAGCCGATGCAAGCACTGAGGCAGAAAATAGATGGTCGGATGAATGGATGGTGGAGTATTCACTGAACAGTTTAGTCTTATAATAGGGTCAGCCAAGCCTGAAAATATTACTGCTGTCTCTACATACACCAATATGTAGTTTTCTCAAGCAAACGTTGGAGACACTAACCCATTCGCATCACCAACATTAAATGGTTAGTTACCCATCTCATTCTTTGACACACAATTTGTTATTCCCACTATAGTGCACAGCAGAATTGATACTCTGTCCTTTTTAAATGGGATATTATGAAATATAAGCAAATACATATCAAAGCAGTTCACTTTGTTTGCACTCTCATCTATTCAAAGAGCATTTTTGGAAAGGTTTAGAGGAATATAAAGTTAGAAGTTATATTTAGAAATGATGTGTGGATGAGATCAGGAAAAGGTTGAGTGTTTTGTTTTTAGAATAATTCATACAGGCTGCTATTGCTGTAATTTGAAGGCTTAATAACACATTTTCTGCCCTAATACAGCCATTAAAGTAGTTATTTATTTTTGCGATGTAATTTCATACAAACATGAAACCCCACAACAAGCCAATGGGCACTATGGTAAAGAAGCATCCAGCAAAAAATGGTTGTTTCAGTTGGAGTAATGGCCACATGTCAGTAATATTAATTTGTTACAAAGTGAGTGGGAGTCATTTATATCTTATGCATCTGTCAAAAGGATGTTGACTTTTGATTGTATGTTGTATATTTGTCACACAATCACATTTGCATTGTTATGTCTAAAAATGGCCTCCCACAGCTTTAAATGTATATGTATCTTAAAACCATATGTGGCAACACAGGCTTCAACCAAGACTGCATTCAGTGTTGGTAGATAACAAAATGGCTGATTGACTTAACCACCCACATTGCATGATGGGAATGAGAATGGCAAAAGTGCAGGCTACCTGTGTATACAGTCTATTAGAACATATATCGTTTTATCTTTGTTAGCCACAAATACCTGCTTTGAACTGTTCCTTTAAAATACATCAAGATAAAGCCAAATTGCAGGCCCTAACAGCTGTAAGTCAGCTATTTATAGCTAAATGAAACCTTCAAGATGAAAAACATTCCTATTCACAAACAACTCTCAAGGCAGAGAAGCCAGATTTGATGTATGTGCATATGAAAAGAGCATGGACACAGCTTTAAAGTGCCCTTGAAGTGGCCAGTCACATATATTCAACACGCAAACATGTTTATTTGCTTGAGTCATTTCTTAAGGAAATATAGCCACAACGTAGAGTGACAGTTTCTATTTTGTGTCTCATTTGCTAAACATAAATTGTATGTTGTCATCTGATAATATGTTATCACCCTGGCCCGTGATTTGAATGCTAAAAGCTTATGTTCCTTGCAAAATGATGTATAGTATCACTATGACATTTTATTATCAAATACTAAATTGCATAAATTGTATAAGTTTGAAAATATTATGAAACCTAAAGCATAATCAGAAACAATGCATTATTAGCTTTAAAAGATGTTCCTGATAAATATTTCACAAATCCAAGGTTATACACTGAGAAGATACAGTAATTTTGTAATTACCATGCAGTTATGTAAAAGAAAAAGTGTGAGCTTTTTGTTATTGCTTTGTTACCTGGCTGTTGTAAAACACATATATTTAGAGAGTTCTAAAATACACTGTAACAACCCCAACTTACTTTTACAATATTGCAACTTAGCAAAAACAAAGATGTTAGGTTCATGACTTAATAAAAGCAGCTTTCCCAGTTCAGTTTGACAAGTTAGTCTGTGTTTCCTCGTCCTTCCATCCAGAATTTATCATAATGAATAGACATATCCCTATATTCATAAAGAAAATAGATCATATTCTTGTGAATACCAGTAGATAAAAAAGTGGGTATAATTCTGTATGAGTGTAGTTGTGTAGCTACAACAATGGCTGCCCACCTACATTTTAACACAGCATTTTAATTCAGCAAAGCTTTATTTTCTTGCTGTTTGCACAACGTGGAGCCATTTGTTCTGAATTATAACTTCTTTGGCAAAAAGAAATGAAGAGGGAAAACTGGTATTCTAGCTTTTTTCCTGTCAAATCTAATAGCCTCAGCTTATATCTTGTTGGCAGCTAGTCAGTAAAGTATTCTGCAAAGACTAATTAGCCGCAGTCTTGATGTAAATGGGAAGCCGCTCGGTTAGAGTGTGACAGAAAGTGCTATGTCGAAAGTTGACCTTTAGTATGACACAATGGCTCCCTGTTTATATGTGGGGCATTTTTTCACCGTACTCTCTTAGTCAAGAACTATTGTAACAACTGGGATCATAACTACTGCTATAAATAAATGTATTTGTTTTTGTGCAAGACAGTATCTTAAGAAAAGGGAGCATGCATAGTGATTTCTTGTGAGCTTTTGAAGTACAGTTGTGCATTAGGTCTGTATATCATTAGTGTAGTGCAGCTACAGAAAATTGACCAGAGTGAATGTGAGAGTGAATAGTTTGTCTGTCAATTTATTTCATGTATGCCAAAGAGCCACCTGACACTATACAGTATCTAAATGTTGAAATATACACAACTATAGAACAGATATTTACGTATAATATTTAACCCTGTACGTTTAGCTGCTCTTCTGATTGTCACTGAGTTGACTTTTATTAACCTGAGTTAATTTACAGTGTCCATTCATCTTTTGTTGACTAGGAATATAGTGTAAGCTACAGATATTATAATAACAAAACTAACTGTCCTGAAAATAAATTAAACACCGTTGAATATGTCTTGCCTGATGTCAATTTGGGTTCTATGAATTTGCAACCGCAATTCAGCCTGGACATAGGAAGATCTAACACGAGGATCCGTCTGCTCTGTCTGACAGGAACCATTTGAACCACAACAGACAACGCTTTCACATGAGACAGACCGGAGGAAGGGAGGGGATGTTTGACCTTTTTCAGCGCACTGTCTGGAAAGTGGTATGTGATTCAAATGTGTCAGGAAGAAGATGAAGGAAAAAAAATTATAAAGCAAGAGAGAAGAGTGCAAATTACAGTGAGAGTGGAGGCATGAAGTCAGAAAATTCATTTCTTAAAAGGGATATGCACTTTTGGCATCTTGAAACTCTAATCTAGCAAGGATTTCTGCTTTGATCAAACTGTGTGTCAGTCATTGTTCTACACATTTTTTGGAACGGCACTGTACCTCTCAAATGTCAAGTGTCAGATGAGCAAGCATACATTAAGCCATATATAGATACAATAATTCAGAAAGCGTTTTTCAGTTTCAATGAGAAATATCAAAAAGTAGCCTTTAAACCCTAAACAGATTTAATTTAGAAGACACTCATGTTAAATCATTTCTTGTCAGTGTCTTCAGACTTTGTAATTGTACCCAAATACTTTTTAATAAAACACCAAAGCATTTCCAGTCCAAGTTGGGGTCTTCAATGTGGAGATCCTTGATTAGCAGTTCTGATTGGCATTCAGGGTCCACTGTGTGTGTGGCCAATTATCCACTAGGTCATTACCAGCCTTGTGAGATGTCATTCTGGCAATAGGATTTTTTTGAGGATGCTGCAGATTTTTATTAGCAGCTTCAGGGGTCTGTGTGCATATTGATGGGATGAAAACAAAAGGAAATCATTTAGATAAATACAGTTACAGAAACAAAGATAAATGGTTCAATTTGTTTTCATCTTAAAAATAGAGAAATAATAAGAAAGAAGACAGAATAGTATAATGAACTAGAATATGTTTATGTGTCTCAATCTCCAACAACACAATATTTTCTATATTATGATATTCTACTGTCAATGTCCATCAAAAGGTTTGACAACACCTTCCTGTTTGAGCCACTCACTCTAAGCCCAGTGTGCCCTGCTAAGTCAATCTTTAACTTTTGATTCTCTATTTAGGCCTTGTGGCTCCCTTAGTGACCCATTATGTTACATAACTACCTCACTCTGTAACAGAATGGCAAGCTGAACATGCACTGAGCTATTTTAGGATTTAGAGAAATTAAATACCAAGAAGGGAAAGCCAAAAAAAGAATTGTACTCCATTCCTCCATCCATCTTCTACTTCTTATCTGGGGCCAGGTCGCGGGGGGCAGCAGTCTAAGCAGAGACGCCTAGACTTCCCTCTTCCCGCACACTTCCTCCAGCTCTTCCGGGGGATACCGAGGGGTTCCCAGGCCAGCCAAGAGACATAGTCCCTCCAGTCCTAGGTCTTCCCAGAGGTCTCCTTCCAGTGGAACATGCCTGAAACACCTCCCTAAGAAGACGTCCAGGAGGCATCTGGAACAGATGCTCGAGCCACCTCATCTGGCTTTTCTTAATGTGGAGGAGCAGCGGCTCTACTTTGAGCTCCTCCCGAGTGACCGAGCTCCTCACCCTATCTCTAAGGTCCCCAGCCACTCTGTGGAGAAAGCTCATTTCGGCCGCCTGTATCATGGATTTCGTTCTTTCAGTCATGACCAAAAGCTCATGACCACAGGTGAGAGTAGGAACGTAGCTTGACCGGTAAATCGAGAGCTTTGCCTTATAGCTCAGCTCCTTTTTTACCACAACAGACCAGTACATCGACCGCATCACTGCAGAAGTTGCACTGATCGGTCAATCTCACTCTCCCTCCTTCCCTCACTCGTGAACAAGACCCCAAGATACTTAAACTCCTCACTTGAGGCTTATGATATAAAAATAACTATAAAAAAAATAAAAAAGAACTGCAATAATATGACATTTACTTAAATCATAAACATTTTAAATTACTTTATTTATATTATTAGAGGTTTGTCCATGTTGGGTTCATCTGGTGTCATTTATTGTCTATATTTTTAGCAAGCGGCATGAGATGGAACCGATCGAACTAAAATAGCCTTTACATTATGAATGTCTTCACCCAGAATATTTTCACTCACCTGTGCTGCGAGGGCCACTAAAGAGATTCTCAAATTATGCTAAGTATTATCAGGTCATTGTAAAATCACAAACTTTTTCCAAAGTGAATAATGAGTATAACATAGGAATGAGTAGATATGAACTGTCTCAATATAAAAGCAATATCAGCTTAAAAGATTGTAAAACTAACTAAATTTTAAGGCTCTATTTTTATTTATTTATGTTAATGCTCTGTTTTAGCCATGAACTCATGACACTAACTACTTACATTCCCCTGCACTTGTTCCTCAGACCTTGTTTAAGTTTAGAAAATACATAAATTACATGTTTGACCTTGTAATTTAATGGACACACAAGATAAACATTTGTTTCTTGTATTATTCATAAAGCCAGTTGAACAGCGCCAACAAGTCAATAAGTCGAGGTGTGAGGATCAAACCAAGGTGAATGGTTTGATTGACTGCATCTGGTATATGGGGAATCATAAGGCCTTAGCTCCGGATGCTTCCCTTAGGCTCTTTCTTGATGTGAGATTGTAGGAGGTACACCTCAGGACCTAGAATATGTATTAGCAGGCTACATTATTCATTTCTTGTCAGTAAGTTGACAGGCAGAACCATTAGCTTTGGCCAGTTGGAAATAGATGGGGTAAATTTGGGATTAGGCTCGAGCGGATGTTGATTTTTATCTTCTCCCTAGAGGCAAGACTGAGGCATGATCTCAACAACAACAAGGCTGCGTGCCTTTGCAGGTCTTCACTAACTTGGCTATGTGATAAATATAAGTTTAGTGGGTAATTAAAAATAAATTAGACTCCATTTGTGTGGCTGGTTTGATAAGAAAGTGGAGCAATATCAGTTCATTAATATTTATTTACAGACAGGGTGATTGTCAGGATGTGGAAATTAGTGAGTTTTAGGTTAGGTAAGTGTTAGGTAAGTTAATAGTAGTATAGAAAAAGGAAAATATATGCCTCAAGCTAAAGAAAAGCAACCTAAATGTATCCAAATATGTTTTTTTTTTTGTTGTGTTAAGGACTACCTGTAGCTCTGTAAAAAATAATAAACAACACCTGTTGTAATTCTTACTTGGACTAGGTATTGAATATCATAAAAGACACAGCGAAAATAATGCTTTACAAACCCATTCTAATTTTTTATTTTATTTATTTATTTAAAGCCTTTTCAATCCACTTGTGCATGCATTTATAGACTAAAGGCTAAACTACTGTAGTGGTCTTCTTTCTGTTCTTCTTTAATCAAACAAAGCTCATTCAAAAGGGACATGCTCTTTGGCTATTTGGACACACATCCTTTGGTTACTGCATTGATTTTACAATTATTATATTGGTTTTGCAAAGCACTCCATGGACTAGTCTGAACTAGCTCATAGACATGATTTCAATATATGACCCAGGAGGGCTTCTGACATTCACTGGGTCCTTACTTTAAGTGTGCTCACGTTTGGTGAAGCTTCTGTGCCCTCAAATACTGAACAACTATTCAGTACTCGACCATATTAAACACAAAAAAAATAAGTTACATAGTTTAGGGTTATGGCTGATTAAAATTGAAAACCATAACCACAATATTTACCTTGTGTAAGAACACACATAAAAAAAGCAATTTTCTGCTATTTATTTAATTGAATCACATTTTTGGCAGTGCAGGTTCATTTTCTATATAGTGTAATGTTCTATTTGTAAAATGACAATACATTATTTTGAATTTTTAAATAATAAATAATACATTTAAGTTTATTTTGCTCAGTGTATGATTTAACACATGTAAGAAACTCCATTTCCTCATAATAAATAAAACAAAACAAAAAACTTCAGACAGTGCACACAATGAGTTCATTAACCACAACATTATTTCTGTTTTTCAGCAAATAAAGCCTTGTCACACGCTGTGATGGTGAAGTAAAAGGTGGTGATGACTCCATCCTGGCGAACAGACCAATAAGCTGTCTTTTGGCTGTAGACAGTTACGTTGTCACATTCTTTCTTCCACATCAGAGTGTCAAGACTTTAATCCGAAGTGACACATCACTCTTTTTGCCGCGCACCTCCCCCTTAAGTGGACACTGATGGCTGGAACTAGAGGCAGAAAAGGTCAGGCCACCAGGTTGGGAAGAGCTGACCGTGCAATACGACAACCCACTTCTCACTTCCAATGTCCTTTTACACCACAGCAATCAACAAGCATGAATGCCTTTTAAGTCTACTTCATCTGTTTTGGTTTCATATATTGTGGTCACACTGCAAATTGAAATGATCTCTAAAGCTTCACAGCTCAATTTTGTAAGTCTACCTCAAGATGGCACTGTTTACCATGACAGCCCAAGCAGCCTTTACAGCTCAACAACCTGCCTGTTTCCAGCGTGGAGAGGAGGGATAAAATTGAGGGTTATCTACTGCATTGAAATTAAAATAATGATTGGATGGCAGTGACTGTTAAACTGTGACCGAATGTGAATCCATTTTCTTGTGTGTTCTAGTGTCATTTTAAAGGGTTACCGTGTTCCGTGTGACTAATCATCACACTGGTCTTGTTGCTTTAAAAACTTGTCAAGGGAGATCATGTGCAGCAGTTACGGGCAATTCCAAAGTCACACCATATCCTCACTTAAGATCATCAGAGCTCAAGCACGAGGCAAAGTCAGAAGACAGTGCTGTGTGTCTTTAATAACTGTGGAGGAAGGGGAAAACAGCCAAGGTTATTTCTTCCAGGACAAATGCTGATGGCTGGCTGCAGGGTGCCAAGTGTGGCGGACAGAGCGTGAATATGAATCCCGTGCATCATGCTTTTAGACAAGGGCCTCTCTGTGTGGGTCGATTATTAGCGCTCGCACTCTCACAAGGCTTCTGTTGTGTTTGCTGTTGGGTCAAATATAGGATAGCCATGTGTGTACCTAAGGATGTAAAATAGTGTTTGGACAGTATCCCCACCTTGAATTCCCCAAGATTTACAAAGAATTAGGCAGTTGTCTATAGGGTCAGGTTTGTTTTAACCTTGTTACGGTATAGTTGTGGGTTTGAAGCTAGTTTAGACTTGCTTTATTTATTGAGTTACTCTGGGTTTAGAGCTGGTTGAGTCCTGGTGTAGTGTATAAAAAAGGGTAAGTCACAGTTTAGACTGGGGTTTAGACATTGTCTTGGGTTTAGACATTTTTTGGACAAATTTATGTCCTTGTTTTAGTCCTAAATGTATTGCTCGTATAGATCCGGTTAATCCTGGTTCAGTCCTTGGTTCAATTGTTGGTTTAAATTAGGTTTAATCAGGGATTAGTACTAGTTTAGTACCAAATTATTTTTGGTTTGGTTTAAATTTAAGGGGATTGGTTAATTGGATACTTGTCTGTGAAGATTCTCAGTCATCCCGGTCATCTTGTAGAAACGGTTAAAGGTTTTTTTTTTAAGGTTATGATGTGTTCTTTCTTCACCTTAAAAACTAAGTTCAGAGGCCTTAACTTTAACCTTTTATTTAACTGGGGAATGTTACCATCAATGGCCATTAAACACAAAGCCTTGTGTATTTGGCTTTGTATTAGAAGCTGTTAAGTGGACAACCTTTGATAAAAGCCACTCCAGATCAGCCATTAAAAATAATCTTTCTAATAACTCCATACATTTGTTATGTTCTTACCAGTTTTAACTCTCCAACACTAACAGGTTTTTGATTCGTCTTATTAGCAGCTTTATAGAATAATTCGAAAGCTCTTTCTGTGGCAGCTTCATCATCCTCCTCCTCCTTCTCCTCATCATCACCCCCCTCTGGTCTCCTCGGGCTTTTGGTCTCCGCAGCCCGCAGCGAACAGCGTCTTACCGGTCTGCATTAAATGACGTGACTCCAGACCAATCACGTCGTTTCTTCGGCTCGTCGACGCCAGTGAAAGAGAAAGGGGCGGTGTCCAACCCAATGACGAGGGTCGTATGTGTGTCGGTGTGCTATACTTCGCCAGCTCTCCTTTGGGTTTACACACGGAGTTAGTGCGAGATATTCAGCTGTGAGAGTGAGCGCGTCAGGATAAACGGAGCGGACGCGAGACGCTGCGTCGGTGTCACATTCAAACAGCGGTGGAGATTTTCACAACTGGGACCGGACTTTTGAGCTTCTTTTTCTATTTTTTTTTTTTGCCTTTACCCTGATATTATTTTAACCTTGATGCAAACGGAGCTGCGTGAACTTGAGACATGACGGGACACGAGAGTCTCCAGCTTGCCTTCTTCTTAACAGGTAGCCGGGGATGAGCAATGATTGATTTGGGAGCCTTTTCCCCTCTTTAATGGAAGCTACCACAAACCACTGACCACCTGGCTTCTGCTCTAGACGCTCACAGAGAGAGCTTGATCACCGCAGTCACCGCCAATTAGATTGCACTCTCCATACGGGAAAGTTAAATGGGAATAAAGGCAGCTGCGACGTATCCAGCCTTTCATTTACCCCAGTTTGTGCCACCAGCTGCTCTATTCGTTTTCAGTCTGATTATTCCCGGACCCGGAGCCTCAGAAGGATATCTTACCCCCATTAAGCTCCCGGGCATTACTGGATGAGACGGCTATGAGCTGACAATACACAGTTTTTTTCGTCTTTCTTCCCTTTCAGCGCAATTTGGGTATGTATGCCTGAAAATAGCTCTTACTAAAATGTTTAGTTGGCTTCATTCATGCATTTTTAGCCTTAGTTTGCGTGCATAGCTTTTGTAATTTGAGTGTAAATGAACAGTGCAGTGATTTGTGAAGTTTTGCGGGCATAGGGTTTTTGAAGTGATTATTACTGACCATAAAATGTGCAGGATGTAAGGAGGCTGAACATAAAAGGCTTCCTACTTTCGCTATGAATTCATGATAAGAGACAGTGCATAATTTGAAGTAGCAGACTTGAAGCAGAACTGTTTGTTCATGTAATTATTTAAAATATTTCCACTGTTGTGTACTCGTAGGTTTGGAGCCGTCATATTATGCAAGGAAAGAAATTGGTTGAGTTGTGAAGGCTGGAAACGTAATAATCATGGATTTAAAAGACTATTACCTGTTGGGCACCTTGCTCGCCTGCATTTGGCTTGATCCTTCAATAGCCCAGGAACTGATCTACCCCATCCGAGAGGAGCTGCCAGAAAATGTGCTCATTGGAAACATACCAAAGGACCTAAACATTTCACATACAAATGCTGCCACCGGAGCAAGTGCTAATCTTGTGTACCGGCTTGTCTCCAAAGCAGGCGATAACCCGCTGGTGCGCGTTCTGAGCAGCACTGGAGAAATATTCACAACATCAAACCGAATTGACAGGGAGAAGTTGTGCCCTGGTCCGTCATTTGAGGACAGCGAGTGCTCCTTTGAAATTGAAGTGGTCATCCTGCCTAATGATTATTTCAGGCTGATTAAGATCAAAATAATTGTCAAAGACACAAATGATAATGCCCCCATGTTCCCATCCCCTGTGATCAACATCTCTATCCCCGAGAACACGCTCATTAACAGCCGCTTTGCCATTCCTTCTGCCACTGACCCAGACACTGGCCCCAACAGTGTCCACAAATACGAGCTGATCAATGGGCAAAGTGCCTTCGGCTTAGACATAGTGGAAACGCCTGAGGGGGAGAAGTGGCCTCAGCTTATTGTGCAGCAGAATCTAGACAGAGAGCAGAAGGATACTTATGTGATGAAAATCAAAGTGGAAGACGGTGGCAGCCCTCAGAAATCCAGCACTGCGATTCTACAAGTTACAGTGACAGATGTGAACGATAACAGACCGGTTTTTAAAGAGAGCCAAATAGAAGTGCACATACCGGAGAACTCTGCTACTGGCACATCTGTCGTACAACTCCAGGCCACAGATGCAGACATAGGAGCCAATGCAGAGATTCATTATGTATTTGGGACTCAGGTGTCTCCTTCTACAAAAAGACTATTCGCATTAAATACAACCACTGGCCTGATCACAGTGCAGCGGCCTCTAGATAGAGAGGAGACTGCTATTCACAAGCTTTCAGTTCTAGCCAGTGATGGCAGTTCTAGTCCTGCCAGAGCTACTGTTACAATAAATGTGACTGATGTTAATGACAATCCACCTAATATAGACCTGAGATACATAATCAGCCCCATTAATGGGACTGTTTTCCTCTCTGAGAAGGATCCCATCAATACAAAAATAGCTCTCATCACTGTATCGGACAAAGACACTGACATCAATGGCAAGGTCATATGTTTCATTGAGAAGGACGTGCCCTTTCATCTCAAAGCTGTCTATGACAACCAGTATCTGCTAGAGACATCTGCACTGCTAGACTATGAAGGGACCAAGGAATACAACTTTAAAATAGTGGCATCTGACTCCGGGAAGCCGAGCTTAAATCAAACTGCTTTAGTTAGAGTGAGGCTGGAGGATGAGAATGACAACCCACCTGTTTTTACTCAGCCAGTCATTGAGTTGGCTGTCATGGAAAACAATAAACGTGACCTGTTCCTTACTACTCTGAGTGCCACCGATGAAGACAGTGGCAAAAATGCAGAGATTGTTTATCAGCTGGGACCTAATGCATCATTTTTTGATTTAGATCGCAAAACAGGGGTCTTGACCGCATCAAGGGTTTTCGACCGAGAGGATCAGGACCGATTCCTTTTTACAGTAACGGCAAGAGATAATGGGACGCCTCCACTGCAAACACAAGCAGCTGTCATTGTAACTGTACTGGATGAAAATGACAACAATCCTAAATTCACACACAACCACTTTCAGTTCTTTGTGTCGGAGAATCTTCCCAAATACAGCACCGTGGGGGTGATAACTGTCACAGACTCTGATGCGGGAGAAAACGCTGCTGTTTCCCTTTCAATTCTGAATGACAATGAAAACTTTATTCTGGACCCTTACTCAGGGGTGATCAAATCTAACGTGTCATTTGACAGGGAGCAACAGAGCTCGTACACGTTTGATGTCAGAGCAGTGGACAGCGGCAGGCCTCCTTGCTCCTCAGCTGCCAAGGTGACGATCAATGTCATTGACGTGAACGACAACACACCCATTGTCATCTACCCCCCTTCCAACACTTCCTTCAAGCTTGTCCCGCTGTCCTCTATCCCAGGATCTGTGGTGGCTGAAGTGTTTGCAGTTGATGGAGATACGGGAATGAACGCAGAGCTGAAATACACTATTGTCAGTGGAAACAGCAAGGGTTTGTTTCGAATTGACCCGGTCACTGGGAATATTACTCTGGAGGAGAAGCCAGCTGTGACTGACATAGGCTTACATAGATTAGTGGTCAACATAAGTGATCTGGGATATCCGAAGTCTCTCCATACACTAGTGCTGGTGTTCCTTTATGTCAATGACACTGTGGGCAACTCAACTCTCATCTATGACCTCATACGCCGCACCATGGAAACGCCAATTGACCGTAACATTGGCGAGAGCAGTGAAACTTATCAAAGTGGGGACTATTTAACCATAATGATAGCCTTTGTAACTGGCGCCCTGGTGGTGATTATTGTCATCTTTGTCACTGTGCTGCTGCGCTGTCGCCACGCTTCAAGGTTTAAAGCTGCCCAGAGGAAGAAACAAGGGGCTGAGTGGATGTCTCCCAACACAGAGAACAAACAGAACAAAAAGAAGAAGCGTAAAAAAAGGAAATCTCCAAAAAGCTCTCTTCTCAACTTTGTTACCATTGAAGGAAACAAACCTGACGACCCTGCACATGAGCCAATTAATGGTACCATCAGCCTGCCCACTGAGCTCGATGAGCAAGGGATTGGACGCTTTGATTGGAATGCCACGCCCACTACCACCTTCAAACCGAGTAGTCCAGATCTGGCCCGGCACTACAAATCCGCCTCCCCACAGTCAGCCTTTCACCTTAAGGCCGATACGCCGGTCTCAGTGAAGAAGCATCACGTCATTCAGGAGCTCCCGTTGGATAACACCTTTGTTGGGGGCTGTGACACCCTCTCCAAGAGATCCTCTACAAGCTCAGACCACTTCAGTGCCTCGGAGTGCAGCTCCCAAGGAGGGTTCAAGACCAAAGGGCCCATGCACACCAGACAGCAGGTAAAAGAGCACTTTTACTGGTCTATAAGTACTGCCTATAACTGCCCTGTTCCACAGTGCTAAAGTGCCAGTCTAGATTAGAGACTCACTCTTAAGTTACTGTGAACCTATCAGAAAACATTGGACATACTATTTCTGCAACCTCTGCTTAAAAGTAAACTACTTGAGCTGTTAAAATAGACTATACATGCTTACATCTGGGGAATTATTGAACTCTTGATTGATGTTTTGTCATTGCTATAATTAATTGATATTTAAGTAAATGCAAGTGGTGAGTTATTACCCTGCCTTATTTTGTTTACTCAGTACCCAGGTTAGTTGACGGGTAAACTGTACCGACATAACTTAATATGTGACTCAATGTTGTCTGTGAAAGAAACATTTTTTTCTTGCCTATCTACTCAGATTACTATCTCATCATAGATAAATGCTGCACACATAATCCCCCCAAAATAGCCTACTTTTCACCTCTCATAAACTCTTGAGTGTATTCATGTTTTGTTTGTTTCTTTATTTTGGTGTGTATTGAAACAAAATCTTGCAACCTTTTCAACACCTACAGCATTAACAACAGTCAATAATAATTAGTCCGCTTTAGTGCTTTTGTGAATGCCACTGTAGGCTTTGACACATCATCCAAGCTTGAATTAAATGCCTCCTCTCAAAGCGCACACAAGCAAACCGAGTGAAGCAACTTGATACACATCCAATTCAAAAAGGATTAGCCAATAATGAGCCTCAAATTTCAACGTAATCCATGCCTCTTTTTATCAAAGCCTTATTAATTTTTCTGCTAATAAAGCACCCCGACACCACAACACATGCGCACACACACACACACACACACACACACACACACACACACACACACACACACACACACACACACACACACACACACACACTGCAGTGCAACACATGCACGGAGTGGAGAAAGAGATAGTGTTGTCAGTGGGTCAGGCTTGGTTTAATGGGTGGTACTGAACCTTTAGGTGGCAGTATTGCGCTACATCGCACAGTGTGGCATGAAGCCAAAGCTGCATTGGACTTAAAAATGCAGGGGAGGAGAAGAAAGGAGTGAAACCTGTGTTGGTGTTCTTAGTGAAATACTGGGGCCTAATGATGCAGAGGCTATGGGGGGAGGGGAAGGGAAAGATGGATAATGGCAGTTAGAGATGTGAGTGATAAGATCTATCCGGACGGAAGAGTGGGATTACAGGGGCTGACACTGTGCCGACTTTTATTGACACATATACGTTCCCAGGTCACTGCACTTAAGGCTGTATCTAATTGAATTATAATATTCAAATATCCATTATCCATATCTACGTATTGCCTTTTCGTGTTAATGGACATATTTCAGTACTTGAAAACAAATTACATTTTCAATAAACCTGTATATATTTTTATTTAATTCTTTTCATAGAATTGACAGTCAGTGCTGACTCTATCTCTATGGCCTACAATAAAACTCAGTTTATGACGTGGCAAGTCATTTCAAACCAACAGTGAGGGTAGCTGGGTAGCTGACCCCTAATCTAAAGTGTTGCTAGCTGTTAAGATGCATTCAGTTCAGTGTCATTTGGGGTGTGTGTGATTTTGTGTGTGTGTGTGTGATTTTTGTGTGTGTGTGTGTGACAGTGAGACACACTGGGGTGAGAAGGTGATGAATTGGGTGATGGTGTTAGTATGGTTGTGGGTTTGCGACCTTAGACGAAGACACATGAGATATGACACCACAGTCAAATCACAACTTCATTGATTCTCTTCACAATTCCACATAAGATTTATCGTAATCAATAGTTTTAACAAATGAATGTGTTTTTCTATAAAGTGCCACAGTTAAAAAAAAATGTTGCAGATACTTTTGCTTGCTCATCCTTAGTAACGCTTAAGGATTCCCTAAGATTGATAAAAATACACCAAAACTTTTCTGCCATACCTTGGAGTAACTTAACCTAAAAATTTGCCATTGTCTGAGCCTATAATACTGTCCTACAAAGCAACACAGTGAACTAACTACTAATGTTGTAATCAAGACCATCAGCTGAGTATCCTGTCAAAACCACTGAGACCAAGACCAGACCAAAACCAGCTTCAGTCTCTCAAGTTCAATCTCTTTGTCAATGACAAACTCATGGGCCGTTTGCCAGCACTTGATGAAAGAACCAGAAATGATCTCCTTGCATTTGAACATAGATGAATATTGATGTAATTACTGCCCTTCCTTCCTTTCTCTCTTCCTTCTTTTCTTCATTCCTTCATTGAGCAGTAGTTTGTATTGGTTCATATGTTTTTGATCTCCTCTCAGAATTGCATTTGCTAACATACTGTATATGTCAGCTCATGTTCTCTTATCTACATTTCTTATGATTAAGCTTCAGACATTACCTGATATTGTTATTTGGTAATGAAGCTTGTTGATGTGGTTTCTTCTAAGACACAATTATTCCAAAACATTTCACTATACAAACAGTTTAGATTAAGGTAAAATGGTAGCCATTGACCGTGGTTAAGTGATTAGGCTTGGCACAGACATGTTGTACAAGATAAGGTGGTGGATGGGGGGTTGGCATCAGTGTTATTGCCACATCCATAGTTTGATTTCCAGCTTTGTATTGACATGACTTGTCATCTCCATTTCACAATCATCGATACAAAGTCATCAAATGCTCATCCACCCTGTCATAAACTATCTACATTCTGCTTCTGGGTTGTATTAAAGGACATCTCAGGAGATTAGCTGTGATTTCTGAAAAAAGACAAAAAAAGAAAATCCTTTTTGAATGATAAGACTTTATATCCAAAGTAATATCGCTGATTTATCAAATCATATTCCCTGCAGAGTAGCTTTGGAATATGATAAGACTTCCAATATTAAGGGATTAATGCGCTTTGATGTACTGTGCTGTACTCAAGTTATGATATTGGTACGGTGCATAACGTGTCAGAGGTATAAAAATGTATATTGTTGCCTTATGAGTTAGAAAGCAACATCAATCACCTGCTGTTATCAGAAGCTAAAATGAGCAATTAAATGGAGGCAACATTAAAGGTGGAAAGGAAAGCTAAAGGGAGTTGCTTTTTTAAAATTAACCTTCTTTTCAAAAGCATCAAAAACCAATTTGGTCTCCTTCTATGCTACATCAGCAGCAATCAATACATAACAAAATAGAAAGAACATTGATAATGACAGAAATGGGGGCGAAGCAGGGAGAATATAGGCCAGGGAATGTGTGATATCTGTAATAGTGTCATCATAAACTAAAGTCTCGTAGAATCAGCTTTGTAGACACCCCAAACTTTGCTGATAGCAATAAGAACAATCCCTGCCTCCCCGTTCTCTTTTTCAGTTATTTACCCTCAAGGGACCTACATTAGTGTAAACAACACTGAGGAGGGAAGAGAAAAAAAGCATGAAAACACTGCCCTAGTTTCAGACGGCAACACAAGCATCTAAGAAACCAAGTATAATCATTGCTGCTTCACCAGCCGTCTAAGTATTCTGAAAGGGGCACAGATTTGAACAGAACATGAGCCCTGTGGCTACGCTTTAACCATGTAGTGTACATCACATCTCAGCATCATTCTGTGAACATGCGTGTACCCAAGGCTTGGAAATGCATTGCCTTGTAATCAATTATATCCATGCTTGGACTTTGGACTAGAGACTGGACTTTATTTATTTCAAGACCAAGAACCCATTTACACAATTTTGCCAATAACGCAAAGATCCTGTTGTGTACACAAGGGAAGTATTAAAAAGTTACAGCAAGTAGAACAACAAAACAACAATATTATGTTTAGATTTGAATGAAAACATGCGTTATAATTTTAGCATTATAAATTTGAATAAACGCTAAGACATTCATCAGAAATAATGCAACTGTAATAAATAACTAGCATTGATATTTTCTCTAATAAAAGAGCTCATCTTATTCCATAAAAATTATAAAAACATGGGCAACCTTATGTAAATGATATGTTTTCAATGTCAGGGTATGTCAGCCCTATTTTGTATATCAGTGATTTCTGGAAAACTTACACATTTGATTTGAAAGACTGGCTTGTTCAGTCTACGGGAACTCTTGTGATAATTGTGAGTAAAAGTTTTTTCCTTCTGTTAATGACAATAAACTATAACAATATATAAAATACATTCTTGCAAAAGCACACAATGAGAATTATTTCTTATTTTGATATGGTAAATTAAAAAAACACATTTTATAGTGATGTTCAGATGCACAATTGTATGCCTCGGGTCTCTGTGAGCAGTAGGCTGCACTGCACACCTCGTGTAAAAAGGCTTAATTGCAGTTAGTTTAAAAAAATAAATAAAATACTGTCACAGAAAAGATGCACACACAGAATGGAAAGTTATTCCCACTGTTTGTTCCCAGCACTGCTCTAATATGCACAAATCTGTCCCTATAGCTCTAGGGATGGTCCTCTTGTACAGCTGTTATAAAGCGTACATGCATACAGGCAATAACACTTGAATTTTGTTTGCATTATTCAGCAAGCAGTCAGTCTTATTTGTACAATAAAAGAGGATATGTTTTACAGTATCAGGAACTTTAATAATTTGTGGATAGAATATTATTTAAATGCACGACAGAAAAATGAGTAAAGACAAACAAATCACCACAAATGTTTTTTTCTGCAAATCCCACAATACATGGCATATCACCATTTAGAAAAAAAATCTTATGAGTTCTAGCTGCTTAGTGTGATTATTTCATCACATTTTGGTCAACCCAAAGGTAATATGTGGCCACTGTGGCAAAATCCTGACCACATAATGCACATTATGTAAACATTTGCCACATAGTGGTGAGTTCAGTTTTTGTTTACTAAACTAAACTACAAATAAAAATAAAAAAAATGATAAGATGAGACTCAGGAGGGAGGACCATTATGTTCCAATTTTTACCTTTTATTTTATACCAAACAGAAGTATCATTTGAATAATTTTTTTTTGTCATGGTTGCACAGGGTTCTATTATTATTATTAATAATATTATTATTATTAATAATATTTAAACTATTTTGGATTAGTAAAAAACATAAAACAGCACATAAACTTTCTCAAACTCTACCTACACTGCCAAAACACAATTATAAAAGTCACACACGTATCTTGGAATGTAGACATATGTAGGAGTTCCAACTATGAGCATGGGACTTGCTCATAGGGGACTTGATTGGAGAAATGACAATAGTGTTGTAAAATCCTGGTCGGGTTGCGTCAGTGGGTTTAATGAATGGACATTCTATGCAAACAGGAGTTTGTACAGACCATTGTAATTACGGAGCCTTGGGGGAGTCGTCCTTCTTGTGCAGGTTCATTTGCCACATTAATAAGGGGATTAGTAGCACGTACGGGGGCTGATGGCAGCACGAGAAGTTTGAGAAGATTAATGAACTATGACAATGTTGCACCTGAGGGGAAAAGTCTGTGCAGTATCTTCTGGGTTGTGCTGACGCAGTGTTCGGCTCAAAGATGAAAAAAATAAAAAGGAGATGGAGTGAGGCCAGTGATTGTTGCCGACTGCGATCAGACATCTCACTCCTCAGTGATCCGTCATGTCTGTGTTCACGATATCTCACACTTCTCAATCCTCTTAGATACATTTTAAACCTCCGAGCACCAAAATAAGTGGTTAAACAGAATAAACAACTGTGAAGATCTTAATTAACCATATCAGTGAGAACATTTTTCTCTTATCTACTACTGGGTCTGTTGCCAGTATCAGTTAAATAATTAAGCAAACTACTTACAAATGCAAGAAAAATCCTGACTGCTGCACTATGTTGCTAACAATGTAAAATGTAGCTGCTCCTCCAAACAAATGTAGCCATCAGGGGTTAGTAAGCCAATAAGTCTGCAGCGAACATCCTATCAAAGCTTTGAATGATCAGTGAGGGATTTGCTCTTACTTCCTGACTGAGAACATTGTATTTCTGTAAAAGACGTGTCAAGTTGTGTATGTCTAGGTGGGTAAAAAGGAAATGAAATGGATTGTGGGTTATACTGAGGCAGTGGGGGTGAGTACTACCGGAGTAGATTATTGCCCCAAGGGGGATCCATTTTTTTGTCTGCACAAAACAACAAAATAAATCAAAGCTCCTATTTGGTGCACCAGCTGAACAGTGCAGTTCATTTATGTTTTTTTTTGTTTGTTGAGAAAAAGGAAGTGCAACTGATTTTTTATATTTATATTTTGTTATGTAGCTTTTCTGTTATTTGTAGAGAAATGCCCAAACACAAATGGCAAATTACCAGGAATGACATTTACTGTGAATAATATCTTTCATTACATCTATTTAAATGGCTGCCATTCCCAAGGCTTATAGTGATGTTTAGTCAATGGCTCAAATGTACAATATTTGCTATAGACCCTAAACACACCTGGAATCTCTATTGGATTTCCTGGGTGAGACCCCTCTCTGATTTCAATACTTCAGTAGGCTTTAGTAGGCTAAGTTACAATTGTATTTTTGGTTATATTTATTTAAATAAGTATTTAAAATGATTTGGCTTATTTGGTCTGGCTATCCATTCTGGGTTAAAATAGTGTATCATGTCGGATATTAACTGTATTCTATTAGACAAAGCCAAATTACTTTTCTCTAACCACAACCAAATGTTTTTTGTTTAGACATAACATGAAACATGAAAGTCAGCTGATATTGTTGCAATATTATATTTTTCAAAAACGGCACTAACTATTAAACTTAACATAACAGGTGCACTACAAGATCAATGGTTGCCATTGGCAAAATGTCAGTATATCACATGTCGGGTATGACTGGTTGGTGTATTTGTGCCACAGTCCTCCCTGTTTTGTTTTTATCTGTTCTTTTTCACATATGTTTTGATGTTTCTCTTTTGTTCACAGCACATTTATACTGTACATAAACATTTAACATTATCTACATGCATTTATTAAATGTACTTGACTTCTAATTAATCTCCATGGTAACCCGGCATTGGCATAATAAAACTATGCATGCAAAAAAACATTGTCATTGTGGCTTTTGTGTTACTGTCACCACTACATTCATCGCCATGTTTTCCACTTAATTCACATGACACATTCCCATTCCATGAAATAATTAATCAATGTTGACGTACTAGTCTTTTATTCCCTAACACTGCATGATAGCGGGAGACAAACTGCAGCTCCGAACACTTAACACGCTATGAACCAAAACCAAATGAGTAGAGGGTGGAAGAAAATGTTTCTTGACTGCTTGCTTGAAAATGATATTTAAAAGATAATGAATCTTCATTGTTTGGATACCCCTCCCTCTCCAACCTGCTTCTCACCATTTCTCCACTTGTTATCTCCCCCGTCTCCAAACACCTTTCACCCATGTTTTATTGGGGTCAGTGGCTTTACATGCAATGCTAAATCAACTTTGTGTTATGATCATTTGTGAGAGACAGATGAGGGCACTTCAACAATTGCCTCCCCAACTTCCCCCTTTATCATTTGGGTTGTAAAAGATGGCCATCGCGCCGCTCATGGGGGGAAGGGGGGTGTCCTTGTAACTGGGTTGTTGTGTGGAGTGACGCGCGGGAGCCACTCCGTCACTAGCGTGTGCCACTGTCAGGACAAATAGTTGTGATAATGGCATTGCTAGGCAAGAAAAAAAGCCCCTCAAGCAAAGAGCCACACTTGAAATAAGAGTGCTATTGACTGCTTCGCCGCTGGGCCTCATAGCTCACAAGACTCTATGTAAATCTCTCTGTAAATATGACATGTAAAATGAACTCCTGGTAATCTTGCCTAATGTGCTGTGTTAAACAATGTTTTTCTTTTTTTTTTTTTTTTATCTTTTTTACTTTAGCTTTTTAATTTGCTGGTTATATGAAATAAACTCATGTCAGTACAATGCAACTCCTACTTTTTCTGTTCTGAAAAGCTTTATTTCAACAGTGCTATACTACCTTTTTAATTTCATAATAAATGTTTTAAAGAGAAAAATACTTTCCTGGGTTTTAATTTTACATTTGGTCTCCATTGTGATTCTTCCACAAGACACAAATCTGGGGAATTTTTTATGTTTAGATGTTTAGACTGATAATCAGTTAATGAGAAGATGCATATTTTCAGAACAAATTAGACTAATTCTACACAAGTAGTGTTTTTTATCAGCTTGAATGTACTGTTTAGATTAAATGAGATAAAAACACACCTTATCTGAATTTTTTTGTTGGATTTGTGCACTCAAAGGTTAAATCTAATTAAGCTTTAATTCTGATAAGTGGAGCGATCTAAATAGATGGAACTTAACCCTGAGCAAATAATAGAGATACAATGAAAAAGAGCAGCCAGCATAAATATGTCATCATGCCAGTTTATCTTCAATAAACTTAAAGATGTATAACACCTCCATTTTCATCATGTTCATCATCATCACCAGCATTCTCATAACTGCTTTAACACTAAAACAAAGCATACATTTTATAGAGCTTTTTTTCCTTCTAACATCTGACTCAAAGTGGTTATTCTCAGAGAAGAAAAAGAGTAAGAATACATACAAAAAAACATTTGGTTGTTAAAGGTTGTTAAAAAGCTGCCACACACAAGGAACACAAAATGCTGGCATCTTAAATTCTAGGTGAATCATATGTTAATCTTCCAGGTATCACTGTTTTTTGGACACATCTAATAGACACATCTAATTCGAGATACTGGGTTTCTGTCACTGACATATTTTTACAGTTAATCTGCAGCTACCCTCCTCTACTTTAAGAAATGCAGCGGTGTGTCACCTCTGAACCGTTTTTTTTGCAGCACTGTGGCGGGAGGGGAGGAGACGTGATGATTCAGGAGTGTGGATTTCAAAGTGCCATGCCAACACATCTATGAAAAGTAGGGCCTAATCTGTCCACTCCGTTTGAAAGCTAAAGGCACAGCTTAGTGTGCATCTGAGGTGGGCCAAGCAGAAAGAGGATAATAAATAAAATAAATAAATACAGGCTTTAAAGTTTGACCTCACCCATTCGGTCACTTTTCAAAAAAGCGGTATGCACTTACTTAGTGGAGTTTGAAACCTGATTCTTAACCTAAAATAAAATCATATTGCTTACCCTCTCAAAAATGCAGTTGGAATTTAGCACTTCATGCACAGTTTTAAATGTGTTGGTATATTCATGCATTCATGGGATGATGCCAACATAGATCTCATAGATCTTTGAATATGCTTTTACTAGCACATACTGTTTACAGTGACTATTTAGTTTATCTGTATAAAGACCCAATTATGTAACCTCCAAAGTCTAAGAAGAGAAATAAATAAATTGCTTTGACTGTGTCAAAGCTGGTTTCAATAGTGCATTACAAATCCATTCATTTTTATTCTGACCTGCAGATTTTTAGATAATACCGTCAGAAATCAATTTCTAAAGCTTTCCTGGTGATAGCTATTTTCAGAAGTATGTCCGAATGCCTGGTGCCTACAGATTAAATATGAATAGCTCTTTTACTTCAGCGTCAAGACTGCATTTGTTTATAAGGTCTAGCTAGCATCCAAAACACAATCTCTGTCTCACAGACGGTATAAAGTAGGACTTAGTAAAGCACTTTAGCGGCAGATGCATACAAGTCCTTGTAGAGTTCCAACATAGAGTTTGTGTGCACAACAATATGCACACGCAGATACTGAAGCATTTTTAAAATCCATGTGTTTGCATTGTTCTGTTATACAACTTCATCACGAGACTGAGCGCACATGACAGAGCATGCTGCCCAAAGTGTGAATACATACACATGCACAGAAGTGATTTGTTAACATTTTTTGGAGAAGAACCAGACAAATCCTGTTCATGACCATGTTGTCAGTATAGCCTTTGTTTAACTATTCATCGCCTGATTCGTTGGTATGTATAGTAAGGCAGTGTAGGTCATTAGTTTATGACTTACAGGTCGTCAAACTTGTGATCGACCTAAAAAGCTGCATTATTAAAATTATAAAGTTGATACAAGTCGCTTGATTAACATAAACATAATAAATTGCAAACTGATTAAAACACACTTAGTCCTTATATTAAAAGTAATATTCAGTATAGTTAGTGAAACAAGACTTAAGCAAGGCACAGTATGTCTTACCATACATGTACGCTACATTTGCCTTGACTTAGTAAAGTAACCACAAAACAGAGCAGCTTGGTAACAGAATGATAAGAGGATTCAATATTTAGGCTTAACTTATTTAGTGGAATAAATTCTGTAACCATGCACATTTAGAAATGTTATTGAACTCTGCTGAGACACCGGAGAGACCTCTAAAGTGCTGAAAAGATTAAGGCTCCAAATAAAAGAGGTCCCTCTGTGAGCTGTTGCTTCCCTTTTTTCTGCCACAATGCAATATCACACACAGCAGAGACAGTAAAGACACATAGGAAAACAGAGTTACGGGCTTAAAGATGTGTATTTGATTGTTCAAATGCAATGTGTATTTAACTGAGAAGTTAAAATTGGTTTCATTAGTACATGTTTTTAAATGAATAAACATCAACCCAGCCTCCCAAATATATCCATTATTTCAACTGAGTGGTAAAGATCACACTAACCAAGATCAAGTCATTATTGAGACCAGAGTTTCACAGTTTTTCACTCTAGAAACATTTTGAACGAGTTTCTCATATGTAATAGATATTGTTATATACTGGCTTTGGATTGTATTGTATTTATTTTTGGTTTCCCAGTTCAGCTTATCCATAATAAATGAAAAAATAAATAAAATGTAGCTGGTTTTCAACATCCACGGTCCTTTTTGTCAAAAACTGAGGCAAGACCAAAATGTTAAAATGTTTCTCAAGACAAATACAGTCTTCTCCAGATACATAACAAAAACTGAAAAACATCTCTGTTAATAATGACACACGTGAGATTGTCGTCTGAAAAAAGCACATTTTAGTCTTACCAATCAGCGTTAATAGAAATGCACATTTTTCCCTGAATTGACAGATGTCATCTGAACATTGTGCTGGCTCAAAGCTTTTCTAAATTAGTCACCCTTTCAACAGCATTGCATTGAATTAAAATCAGTCTCAGTCAGATGCTTAAGGAAAGCTCATGAGTCGAGTGTTGTAATATTGTCTTTTTTTCCTGCTGCTGGTGTGCGCGCTGTCAGATTTCCCTTTAGTGACAGTGTGGTCGAGGCCAACTGACATATTCCTCTAGTGTAATCTTCCCTTAACCAGGATCTAGTCACTCATACGCTCCCTTTTGGGAGGAAATGAAAAAAAGGTGAGAGGATTTCTTAGATTAAATCCCCAAATGTATTTGACTCCAGACAAAGAGAGAAACTATTTTCCTTTTTCCCGTAACAGCACAGAATCCTTTAGGACAGAGGCAAATTATGCAGTGATGTTTGAGGGAATGGGAAAACCAACCACTGTGGTGGATGTAAGATCTCTGAGCAGCAAAGATGCAGTGGTCACACCTGCATCTCTATACAAAGTATGTTTAGCTAATGAAAAGACATGGAAATGCCTCCCGAAGGTTCAAGGTGTGGACTCTGAAGCTGCCTGTGGACAGGAAGGATAAATTATACTCAGACAGTATGGCTGTCTTTATTGTCTACACAACATTAAACAGAACCAATGTTCCTGTATTTTAAGAAATTAACAAAACTGCATGAAATAGAAAATGGAAAAAAACTAAAACAGTTTAATGCAGCAGCTGTACCTCCTTTCTTCATTTGGGCGTCTTGAAGAAGTTACTGGACTGGACTTAGACTGGATACTTGGACCAAGCCTCTCTCATGGAACCACTTAAAAGGTCCTCAAGTAAGGGCGCCGCCATACAGCATTATACAGCGATATACAGCCTGGTACAAAGTATGGCTCCAGTCTCTAGAGCTAAGTTTTTACTACATGACAACTTTGAGCAATGGGCGGAAGTTGTCCACAGTATATACTGTCATTGAGTCCAACCCATGGTGGAAACACGGCTTTTCCTTCACAATAATAATATAAATACATATGGTATATATACATATACATATGGTTCAGAAATATCCATCTTAAAGTATTGAATGCACTTTGTCCTATTTAGGTCCACAAAGTCATTATTTTACAACAAAAAAAACTATCTTAAAGCTCATTTAATCTTAAATTTGTGAATAAACAGTCTACAAATTGGTCGGTACATCTCTCTACTGTATAGAGACTATTAGATCCCATTTTAATTTACTTAAACTTAACGGAAGTAAAAAGAAAAAACAAAAACATTATTGACAAAAAACATCTAATTGTGGTGACAGATTTTGTTGAAAGTTGGTTCTGTTCTAATGGCTTATTTAATATACAGAAAGCACACTAAACTCAAATCATGGGAAGTTAAAACATAAATGTTCTCCTACAATCACCAAACTAGCAACAAACTACAGTGAGCTCCAAATCATCCTGCTCGTTAAAATAATAATCACATCATTAACAAAGAAAGTCCACTAGGTGCGTGTTGTTTCAGATGAGAGCCTTAGCTGCCAGGCTATGAGCACTGGGACATGTTTGATCCCTCTGACTGAGCTACAGAGGATCATAGACTTAAGTATAAATTATTTCCCATTGTGGCTTGAATAGAGAACCCTAATTAATTGGTGTTAAGTCTAATTATATATTTCCTTAAATCTGTAGCGCATCATTAATAGATTCCCTTCATCACGTCAACAAAGAGCAACAGTGCTCAGCTTGGATAGCTATGATTTCCCTGGCAGAGTACAATGAGGCATATTATATATTAGTCCCCGTATAATGCTCTAGAGGGAGCTAATTAGATAAGAAATTGTGATGTATGGCATTTGGAAGGATGTGTGTCAACCCACTCCTGTTCAATATATAGACAGCAGATTTGTATTGATTGTACACTTTGTCTTATGCCTCAAGCCTGGGAACGCTACTGTGTAAGCTGTGTGCCTTGCTTTTGTCTGGTGCAGATAAGGCTTGTGATAAATCTGCCTGAGAATAAGCTGTCATAGAGGTGCCACACATGGGAATATTTAACACAAACATAAAATATGGCTTGTCTGTTGTTTTATTGTCCGGGGTATAAGAAATGGCAAGGTTTTAAAATACTCCCACCTTCTTATTTTTATACTTTCTATGTCTGCAGCATATACACAAAGTTACAGTAGTGTGGTAGCGGACAAAGGGAGGAAAGGAGTGATGCTTTGCGGGGAATGTTGAACCAACCGCCTTTATCGCGCTCCTGTAATATGCAGAGGTGTAAAACATTTGGCCAGCTTATTTAGATGGAGTGATTTAGTCCTGGTTGCGTGGAGTTAGCGAAGGCTGAATCATGTAGTGTGTTGGTGGATGAGGAAGGTGGAGGTGAAAATTGGTTTCCCCTATCTTACACTGCACATAGAGACCGGCCTGGTTCCCTCTCTCTCTCTCGCTCCAAAGTCTCCCGATAACGTGTCCTGATAATGGAAATATGCACCCAGATTTATTTTCTATTTCCTGACACAACTACTTTTCCAGAAAACCTCAGAATCTCTTCTTTTTTATAAATGTATGAGCTTTAGGTGTCTTTCATTTGTGATATTCGGCAGCCAGAACTCCAGCACCATTGTAAGCAAAGGGAACTTTTGCAATGTATAAAAATAAAACATGGTGCCTTTTCAGAGTTTTTACTGTAATACAAGCGGAAATCCAAAAGGTGGGGTAACTTTATCCACTCACTGGGTTTGTTTGTCCTGGTTTCACACCCACATATATATATATATATATTATTTAGAAGAAAATAGGGCACCAATTTACATCATGTTACAAAAAAAATATTAATTTGATGACATTATTATTTTATCAATATCATTTAAAGGTCAACAAAACTACATTGATCAACTAATATGCACTTAGCTTAGCATCTTATGCCTACGTGTCACTGAATGTATTTCTTCATGTTGCATCTTTTTTATAATGTATATTGCCTTAGTGATTGACTAATTCCAAATGCTGTTGGACTTTTTTGTGAGGTTTCAAGGTTTTGACTGTTTCTGGCGGAAGACTGTGTGAATGATTAAAACAGTCTTGTCACCCAGGCACATGTATTCTCACACCGGCCACTGCTTTTCTAAGTTTTAAAATGTGTTTAATTCAATACAAAGTTAATTTCCAGATATTCCTTTTTTTTAGAAAATGTACTGAGAAAAGCACTTATACTTTAATCAATTATTTAATTAATTAAATACATTTTTTTTATAAAATTTAACTTTACCAGGAATTGTGATTATTCACCAAGCACAAAAATTCTAATAGTTTTTACAGTTTATTCAAAATGCTTAATAATTACCATGTTACACCAAATGTGAAATTTATAATTGGATGTTGCCTCTTAAATACATGTAATAGTTTATGGTTCTGTGCTCTAAAAACAAAGTTATGAAGGATATTTTCAGGTTTATAATATTCATATATATATATATATCTCATGATGCCTTTTTCTTTAATGCTTCGGTATAACCACTAGCGCTGTTTGCACTACAGTTAGCCCCTTAGACCTCTCTTTTAAAATCAATGAGCTATACAACATTGCCTTATTGGCAGTGTCTCACAGACACAAGTGGATACAACAGCGCAGCCCTTCGAAGTTTGCCCCTATTTCCCCCATTCCCCTCTAATCTTTAAAAAGCTGTGGCTCCATCTGTCATGTGACATGTGACCCCGCCACATTCATGTAGGGTGTTTGAGCGTCCCAGAAACTACTGCAGCCTCTGTCCGGGGAACAATGAGGTTCCTTCATTGCTACAGATTCTGGACTAAGGCTGCCCCAGGCCATACATCACATGGATTCCCCCATGAATTGTGATGTGTCTATACACAGGCTTGTGTTTACTGTATATGTCTATGCAGGGCTGTGGGGATGATGGCACTATATATTCCCCCAGCAGTTATTCAACACTGCTCTAAGCTGTTCCCCCTGTAGAGATCAGTGGCTGCCTGCTCTGGTCCCTGTCTGTTTGTGTGTCCACTTATTAATAGCCCCGTGCTGGGATGATATTCATAACCGGAGCAGGGCAAAGGGGATTTAATGCAACACAGTGGCTAGATTGGACTGATTAATGTCTTAGAGCTGTGTGTCCTTTGATCTTGCGTTTGCTTGGGAATATGCTGTTTGTAGCCATGTGTGTCCTATTGACATCCAAGGATTGGTTCTTGTTATTATTGATTAGTGACTGCCATGTGGGTCATGTCAAGCATTCTTTCATAACATTGTCCGTTGTTATGTTATGATGTATGCCTGAAGATTATTATATTTTCAGAAAAGTTTGATCACTGTTTATTATTTACTTTGTCACAAATGATGTAACCCTAAATGCGACTTGGGTTGATGGTTTAACAATAGAAAAAAGTAGCCTGGCCAGCCGCGACTAACTCTTTTCCTATTCTCTACAAAGAAGTCAGTCTGGTTTGATTTCAAAGGCGGGGTTTACGAGAGGAATGTTAACCAGAGAAACGCCAGACATCGCACAAAGAAAGGTGACACTACACAGCCGGTTGTCAACAAGGAAGCCACGTTAGTGCCGCTAGTTAACATGGCCAGCAGTAAGGCGGACACCAGATCGGTTTCATCGTTTTTATACTTTGCTGGTTATTCAAAACCAAGGAGAAATAAAGTAGCAGTGTCCGCTATGTTGAATGTTTTGGACAAGAGTTACTTCTGTATCCAGCCAACAAACCCCACCCAAACGACTTGTGATTGTTCCGTCCGCAAAATCACAGAGGAAGGGATTTTTTGCTGTTAGAAAGTGACTGACCGTCCTTCTTTAGAAAAAAGGAATAGTCTGGTAAACCAGGCTAGGAAAACAGTGGGGTTATGGCAGGTGTCTTTAGCAGTGCAAGCAGGGGTCAGTCTGTCTCTTTGCATTTTTTTGCATGACCACCCTCACACTTACTGTATGTTGTATTATTAATATGTCCTTTCTTTGGTTCCTACTTGTCTATCTTTACAAAAACACACAGTTTTAACCACCCATTACGGCTAAACCAATAACCTAATAACTACTCTTGTCTAGGGTTGACATTGTTCCATTCAGTTTTAACGTTTATATTTTTTATATCATAAGATTAATTCATTATTTAGTCATTAAACCAGGCATTTCTTGTAGCAATAAAAAAATGCTGTAGTCCAAGCTTTGCTATCTGATTCCTTTCGGCAGCTTCCAATAACCAGTGAGATTAAAAGCGAAAATATAAAGCATCATTTGAAGTCGGAGCTTTGTATTCTGCACCTGGGTGCCGGCATGGGCTTCACAAGAAGGAATCCTTTCTTCTTCATGGGCGTGTGATGTGTGTGTGGAGGGGCTTTGGGGAGGTCACTTCCTTAATTGAATAATTGACTGGAAAAACTCTGTCTTGCCAGAAACGTACTGACATGTATAATAAAAAATGGAAGTCACTGGCTCGGAAGGCAGTCAAATTGTCAATGAACCCTAAAGCTATAAAAGAAGTGTTTGCTAATTAGTATCAGGGCTTCCTCCATCATTCGTCAATGTGCGGATGATAATAACACACAGGTTTGTATTTAGTTTTTTAATTCCTTAGGCTTTTCCAAATGCCATGTCTAATTTTCGACAAGAATCGAGCCCTGAAGGCCTTGGTAATATCAAGCACAAACAATCAATCCTCGGCCAATCTCTTGAGGCCTTAATGGACTTGGAAGGAATATTAAGAGGTTTTGTCTGCAGAGAAGCTTTCTGCCACAGCAGTCGTCCCTCGGCTAATTTGTGTTTGTGTGCCAAGGGAGGCCACACACTGGGACTGCTGTAACAGCCTCTCAGTCCTACTTTCTAAGGAGCTGCTGCCAGGCCAACAAGCACACATGCATGCTCAAATGTGTGCCCCCACGCAGACAAAAACATAAATAAAAACACAGACATTCATTTACATTGAATCCACCCATTTGAACTGCAACTATATAGTAAACATGTCTTTACATTTCAGACAAGGCTTTGTTATCAGTGTCAGGCTCTTCGGCAGATCAATATTCATAATGCTAATTATTTTGTTTGTGAAAAGGACAGAATGGGAGGGGGTGGCATTTCAGCATGCCAGGCCGAATGTGGGGTAACCATGAGAATTCGGGACAGATGCCCAAACGGTGCGTGCTGGTGGTCCAGTTGTAAATCTGTCTATAGTTGCCAGCCACTGCTAATGAAACTAAACAGCACCAGCAGAAGTGTCACAGCGTCTTATCCTTACCTCGCTGTTTAGCATAAGAAAAATCAGTGGCCGGGAATCTAATTAAAAGAGCCTATTGTGAACCTCCTATCCTGGTTATTAGGTTTTGTGGAGAGCATCTATCTGCATATTGAGAGGCCTCGTGCAACATTGGAGCTTAATATCAGCTTGGTATTTTTGATTTGGCAGTTCCTTTTTTCACCCAGATGTCTGTAACAAATCATAGTATTTATACTGTGATACACACGGTTCATCCATCTGCATCTCATGCATTTTAACCCTCTAAAACAGCTCAATATCTTCATAATAAACATTGTGTGGAACTGGACAAGAAATAACATAAGAATTGATGTTGTAACAAAACAAAGTCACACATGATAAAATGAGATGTGCATATTACTAAGTGTGTGTGTATATATATATATATATATATATATATATATATATATATATATATATATATATATATATATATATATTTATATATATATATATATATATATATATATATATATATATATATATATATATATATATATATATATATATATATATATATATATATATTTATATGTATGGTTTATTTTTTTTTATTATTTCCGAACCATCTCCCATTTCCTGTTTTGTAGTCCTTACATTTTCTTGTTTATTTCTCCCCTGCTGCTCTCAATACTCATCCCATTCTCCCTGTCTTTTATGCATGCATTTCATTCTTTTTCCTATGTGTTCCTCATTTTGCTCTAATTTTTTTCTCAATATCTATCAGGCGCCATCTGTCTGTCAATTTCTCCTCACCTAACCTTTCTCACTGAGCTTGTTTGTCAGATGGCACCATTTCTGTCAACCTTTTTTAATGGGATTCTACATTTTCTTGTTTCCAATATGCACTTGTATGCACAAATTGTACAACACAGTATATACCTGTTTGATTGCAACCACCTGAACCTTTGTTCTAAGTGGCTGATTAGCTGACTACCAATTTGGAGTTCAACCTCAGAAGACGGCTCATTGCCAGAGAGGCAGATGGTCAAGAAGGATGCAAAGCAAAAGAAGGTGGTAAATTTGTCCCTTAACCTGTAATGTTTATTTTTCACTCTAGTCCTCTCCCATGGTCCATGACTGTGATGACACTTAACTGCAATGACCGTATGAAATCATTAAAGTTGCTGAACTGAGTATATGGAGCAAGATTTGTTATTATTTCAGAAAAAGTGATAAATGTGATGGTTGCACAATGTAGCTGGCAATGCTAAAACATTGTAAAGTAGTGTCACTTCATAATAGTAGCCTCCACAAGACAATTTTTTATTTATTTTTAGAAATAATTACATTCATTCATTCATTTTCTACCGCTTAGTCACGTTAGGGGTCGCGGGTGACTGGAGCCTATCCCAGCAGCTTTGGGCCTGATGCGGGGTACACCCTGGACAGTGGCCAGTTAGTTGCAGGGCTAACATTTAGAGACAGACAGTGACAGACAACTATTCACTCTCACATTCATTCACTAGGACCACAGAGTTGCCAATTAACCTACACTTGCATGTCTTTGGACGGTGGGAGGAAGCCGGAGTACCTGGAGAAAACCCACAGTAACAGTAGTTACGATAATGATGAAAAGACCAAAGTTGTTTTTAAAGTTGTCTAAACTGGCCTGCTCCATGAAGCATCAGTAGAACACACTAAGTGCAGTTGGAAACAACACCAGTTTTTTACACGAGCAATTATTTGAAGACATTATAACCAGAATTATAAACATTCCCATCAGCTACTGCCTTTATTCATGTGCTACCATGAAACAGTGAGTTTATGTGGGTGTGTTTCCAGGGTTGTGCGCTGCTTCACTTTGTGTATATATATTTCACGTCCTACCTGCATATTTTAAAGCCCCTCATGCAATATTGCTCCCCGGTCTGTTGTTTTTTTTTTTTTCTTCTTGGCGCTCTCACCAATTTTCTGCCTCATTGTCATTCATGTGCAATCTGTTTGTTTGGCTAACCTCCTCATGTTCAGACTGTCTCTGCCGAGCTTCTTTATGTCCACATGTCAGCGAGTGTATTGCATGCTTTCTTTTTGTATTATGTGCATTGCCTTGGTGATTCACATGTCCTATCCAAAACGCTGCTGGACTTTTTGTACAAGCTTCAAGGTTTTCACAGCTTTTGGAGGTGTAAGGCTGTACGAATGATTAAGGACAATAACACCGCCCAAGTATTCTCACACTGGCCATTCCTTTTCTAAGCTTTAGGAATGTGTTTAATTTTGTGAAAACGGATGTGTAGGTTTTGCTTTTGATTAGATTTACGGAGGTCACACTTTCTAGCACATTTGGATATTATTTCACTGCTTTTTCAATTAAAAATTGCCCAACCAATGTTAAATTATTAATGCACCATGCTCAAGTACATTACAGTGAAGTTGAATATTAGAAACACAAACAATAGGCAAATGTTCTTACACATATTAATTGAAAAACTCCTAAAGTGATTATCATGCTTATCTATATCATTTGGTAAAAAATCTCTCTGCATTACTTTAAATGGTGCTCTGGTACCATTGCTCCACTTTGTCTGTCAGAGCCTGTATAGTTTCCAATGGTAACCAGGCAGGATAAGAGGATAAAAGGCTCATTATAACCCTACTGAGTGAAAATTAGCCCCTCTCTTTCAATAGTGCACTAGCTTCTCCTTCACTGGACAGTCCTACATGTCTGTTGTCATGATAATAGAGCTCTTCTCTGCAAGTGGGGAGGCCATTTTCTGCTCTATAGGTCTTTTTTTCAGGATGTTGATCTTCAGCGGGGAAGATTGTTTGTCTCTAACTCTTGGTGTGTGGGTTTGTTTCATTGAGTGTGCCTGGGTGAGTAACTATTTCTTTAATGTTGAAGCATGAATCATTTTCCATCTGAGAGATGTGTGTAATTAAAGTGCAATGCTAAGAGTGAGCACTGTGGACTTATTGGCTGATCCATGGTCCCCTGGTATTGGTATGCTAAACATCCAGTGGGTGCTGCTTTGTGACCTTGGCCCTCTCCTTAAAAAGAAAATCTTCCTCAGTCTTTTGGTTATATAAACTATGCTACACTGGCAAGGAAGGAAATGAATATGTAGTATGCATTGTAGCTTTATATTCAGAGTAAAAATATACTCATAATGTTGGTGTGTTTGTCATCCTGTTACAATGCTTAATCACTCTCATTACTGTGACTAATTATTCTGTGAACAGAGAATAGTTTTCTGTCTAAAAATCCTGCTTAACAACAGCCTATTCCTCACCACTGAGTGTTTAATTATTGCCATTATTAAGATGTTAAAATAAAGTTAAAGTGATGCAGTGCAAATCCTACAAAATAAACCTCTGCAAAACAATAACTCATGAAAACAATTATATATGTTTTAGTGGATGGAAAATATGCTTACAGCTGAGAATCTTTGATTAGTCTTAAGGATTCAGGGAAAACAATGAGGATTTGCTTACAGAACAAAGTACCACATTAAACACCCAGTATAGTTGGTGACCTATCACCTGGTAGTGACCCTATGTAGAATAGTGAACCAAAAACAAAGTAAGGCCTCTGTCACGTGTGCAACTTTAATTGGCTATGAGTGGCAGCCTGAAACTTGTCACAGAGTACAGTCGACCAAAGTGAGTGTGTTGTAGGCTACGGTTTAACTGTAGCCAAAATAAAACCAGATATTTTTCATAGGCAAGCTTTGGTTGTACACCTGAAAGATCGCTCGTCTTTGATCTTGTCACACAGCTACCAATTAAAAGCCACAACATACAATTTTGATTTGTATTCTCAACCAGTGTATGAATGCAAATACTACATGTCATACTTTAAAGATTAAGAAGTGTAGGGTAATTGACCCTTTAACCCCGTACAATGTCCTGAGTAAGGTTGCTAGGTTAGACCAGGAGTTCCCAAACTTTTCAGACCGCGACCCATAAAAACATGCAAAAGCTGCGCACAGGGCACAAGGTCTATATAAAAACAGGCATAGCAAACACAAAGAATGCAACTGAACAACCATATTTTTGTATTACAAGAGTGGTGAACACATCTGTAAAAGGAGTCCTTGTGTATAAACTGAAAGTGAACACAGTCTGCAGGTACAGGACCAAAACAGAAATACTTATACTATATCATGTCTTATACTACCTGCACCTGAAACTGTTGTAAACTGGCAGCAAAAAAAGTACCTGCTGCATGTGTCACTGTGCTGCTGTAAACTGATGTGTGACTGAAGCTGTCACTCATCTGTTGTAATCACCTCCAGAGCAAAACATTACAAATGCTTGTGTAATATTTTTGATTTGCATGGTTTATTTTGAAATAAACTACATAAACTATGACTAACATATGTGTTATATTTAATACAATTCTTTCCCCCATTTTTTTTTATGATTTTTGGAACTCATTTCCCTTTCCCCATTGGAGTCTCGCAACACCCCGGGGGTCCCAACCCCTCAGTTTGGGAACCCCTGGTTTAGACAATCCTAACTTCATTTACTACTTCAATGTCAGCATCTGATTAAAGGCTGAAACACAAATGATTTATACATAAATTAATTAATAGTAACTAACCAACAAGGCCTAAGTCATAGTTCAGCAGCCACATTGCCGTCCACTATTCAGCACTTATACGGCCTATGTTAGTGCCATTTTTGTGTCTAGAAACATTTGTTAATAAGCACATTTCTACATTGTTTTTGTTATATAAATCTTAATTGCCGATATGGAGCTGTAACTGGAACTTATTAATCCCCTCATTTGGAGCGGGGGGTCAACAGCCAGTGCAGAGGAAATTAGAATGCAATCTTTGCTATGGAAAATATTTTTATGAGAGTCAGGTGTCGGTTTTATAATATGGCTCTGTGCTGATGAATTTTTTATGCATGAAAATGAGTGTTGAAAAGAAATACATACCGTAAACAAATGACTGAATTGGGGTGAAATTAAATGAACAGGCTCATTATAAGCCCAAAACATAATCAAGTTTCTAAAACCTCTCCACATTGTTCCTATTGCTAATACTGACAATCACTTTCCCAAATTGCTGATCCTCTTGTTATTTTGTGTTTTTCGCAGGCTGTGACCCAATCAGTGCTCTGTGTGACATCTACTTTATTTTTGTCCTTTGAAAAGTTACAGCTTGTTTGCTCTGAATATATTCATAATACAGTCAGCCCCAATGAATTGACTGAAAATCCCACCGCAATTATACTTAATTCATAATTAATGCAGAGCAGACTGGGGACCTAATTTACACTTGCACATTGTCAGTTACCCTGCATGTGCTTGTCATTCTGCATAAGAGTAAACACGGCTTGCTTTGGAAAGAGGGTGGCTCCATCTCCCTGCCATTACCTTGGCTCTGGGGAGCACTGAACTGAGCCACACAGTTGTGCCATTAGATGATAAAAACAAAGGGAATGATGTGACGCTCCAAACAAGAGCAGGTGTGTGTTAACAATTGGGAGAACTCACTTAATACACTGTAGGACATGTTGTTTATTATTGTGGAACACTTTTAAAAATTAAATGACTGACACCTTCTCTTTAAGTTGTCTATAGTTGTCTCCTGTCATTTTAGGACCTGGCTACTAAGGCCAAGAGCTCCACACAGGGGAAACAAAATGATGATGGATGATCTGTGAAAAAAGATTTTATTCAGATGGATTTTTTTTAAAAAACAAAGGGAAACAAATGAAATAAATATATTGGTCATGTTTTATTATATGATGACAAATAGGTTCAGGCAGCTTATAAGGTGTGGGGAATGGCCTGCAGCAAGCATAATGAATTAAATTATACCTTTTTAAAAATATAGAAAACAAGTATTAACTCTTACACTTAACACCAATTAACATAAGAAAAAAAGATACAATTGAGACCTTGCTTATCACAAACGCTATAGTCCTCTCAAATTAAAACCCTGAAGTATTTCAGTTTCAATTATTATGTAAATGCAGATGCATAAGAATGCATTTTAATCAAAGCTGAATGTTGTGCACATTTCAGTATGACGTCTTGCCTGATATATAAGTGCAAAGATGCGGGTGTGGGTATGAGACACTTCATGCGTGTTTTAAATGTAGTGAGTGAGTGAATGCGAGTGGCTGTCTTCGCCAGTCTTTAGGGATGTCATTTTGAGATACTGTGGCTCTTGATCTTGGTTGTTTGTGCTCTGTAGCTGTATTGTGCTGAGCTGTGCGTTACTGTATACAGAGGTATTTCTGATAGAGTTTGACACACAGAAAACCGCTGCTGAAAAACCACAGAATATTAGTCCAGTCACGGCACTAGCAGTCAAGCTGACACCCTGGATTTGTTTTTTGGCTTCAAGCTTGACTATTCCCTCATATACCACCCATTAGCTGTTTGTGTTGGATTAGGTTGATCTCCGTGCACTTACAAACAAACTTAGTGACATGGGCAAAGGCTGCTGGCATGGAAACTCTTGTTAACTCAGAATAAGATATTGATTTATCAAAGGCAACTGAAAATATTAACTGAAAAAGTTATGAAAAAGTCAAAAAGGTTCCTGTAGGTTCACCCAAACAGAAGATAAACCATATTTGTTGACAATATAGTAAAAACAGTAAATATAACAAATACAATTGGACTATGCTGTATATAATATATTGAGGCATTGTAAGTAACTTATATTAAGTAGTTCATGTATTTCTTTCAGTAGTGTCCAGTATCCTTAGTTTGAGGAAGTGGTAAGGATGAATTGTATTTGTAAGGGATTTAATTTTTTTCTTACTCTGCTCCCTTTTCAGAATTTGTTTAGTTAAGCCCCTGTGCCTGGCTCTGTGTGCTTCTCCAATCTTGAACGTTAATGATATACAATAAACTAAAATGCCATTGATCCAAATAACTCAACTGTGCCTTGAAGTTGTCACTTTTTGTTTACATTGTCTGACACTGTAAAATATAATCTTCTATTCTGAGTTCAAAATAAATATTCAACAAATTCTATGACACTTGCCATTTCAAATAAGGAATAAATATCTATATTTATCATCTTATAGCTGCTAATGCTGCATAAAACCCCACACATGCACCATTCAGCACTGCATAAACTGAAATGGTTTTTCACAGAGGGAACTTTTAAACTGCTATTTGTAACAGTCTGTTTGGTTCTAATCAGAGAGTAGACGCATAGAGAGGCAGTCATTTTAATTTCATTATCACTGTTGTAGTTATTTTTAGCTCTTTGCGCTTGTGATCCTTCTGCTGCATTGTAAGACTTCGACAAGTCCTATTATTCACACAGCTGCTCATCTTCTGAGCCAGTACTTTGCAGAAAGCAACCTTTCCTGCGAGTCATCACACACATTTCACTGGCTGTACATAAAGGTAGCACGTTTTTGTGATTTTACAAGCAAGCCCATTTGCTGCAGTTTTGTGGAGGATTAACTCACTCAGAAAAAAAAGAAGCTTTGGGATTAGGTGTAATTAAAGCATAATTGAATAAATATAAAAAGAAAACTAAAGCTGGTAATTTGATCTTCATATTACAGATATTCAAAATCACACACATTGCTGTAAATACCATAATAGCGAGAGAGAAAACACAACATTAAAGTTAGTTTTAGAAGAAGAAAGTGTACATTGTAAAGGGACGTTCAGCCTTTTCTTTAAGAATTCTATGAAATTAAGAAAGAGGTGCCAAATGCCATAATTTAAATGAAAAGTTATCTTGAAGAACGTTCTTGTTAATAGTTTCCTACTGCAAGGGAGTATTCTCAAGTTTCTGACTGTGCTTCTCATCATCATTAAAAACTTGCCAAAGTGTCTCAGTGGAAATGTTGGCAAGGAACTTGCGAGAATAAGAGAGTTGACTATCCGGTCTAAGTCGAGCATTTGGTAAACAGTCAAATGGGTCCTGAGTGAATAGAGTTGATATGGCAACATCACAAGGAGCAATGTAAACATGGGAACCCAGGAGGAATTAAAATGTATTGGATTCCCAAGCAAACATTTAAGTGACTTTTTTTGGCATGCACATCGTTTACACTTTATTAATTTGTCCCTTGCACATGCGTGGCCAAGCACAGGCACAAGAGCGTCACGAGGTCGGAAATAGCACGCAGGGAACATATGTGAGCAGAAGAGATCAGAGAGAAGTGAGCGGTGACCACAGAGTCATCGATTGCTACAGGACAGTAAGATGTTTCCCTGGGCTGTAGGAAAGCTGCACACTGTGGGCCATTTTTGTGCCTGATGACTCACAGCTGATGTCTTATCTTGAGCGGTCCATACAGAATTGAGCGTGAGCACAGGGAAACAAGGGCTGACCTTGAAAAAAACAGTGATCAGTTATCAGGCTGTGCGACAACAGATGCTACAGATCTGTTCCAAGGGATTCACAATACAGCTCTTTATCTGTAAAAATACTACTGAAGGTTAGGAATAGTGTATAGAAGTAGAAGAGGTGTTTTTGAATGATCTTGTTTATACAGTATATACTGTATATATATATAATCCAATCAAACACAAAGTCTGAAGGTGGTAGTAGGAAGGTTTCAAGTAATTGCTCAAAAGGTGTGATCATTTTACCTAAGGAAAAGCTGTCTTATAAAGGTGAAATGCACAGCTTTTGTTTACTCTTTTATGGAGCATGTGGAGATTCTCAAAGCAATCATTAGGATAACTGTAATAACTCAGTGCCAAAGAATAATTTAAGAACTCTTCAACATTTTTGTTGAAGCAAACAAAAATTACTGGAGGATTCTGCACAGGGAGTAGCAAGTGCAGGTATTAACAAACCCATATCATTTTCTATTGCACAAAGCTGCCCCGAAGTACTGGCTGATATAATGACAGCCACATAAGCAATTTACTTTTCATGAATTACTTTTATAATAACACCTGACCTGAAGTATACCTACCCACCTTATTATGCTTACATACATAGTCTCCATACTGTGCAATTACTCATATTAAAAAGTTGTGACCAACAATCAGTACTGTGGTAATGTAAACCTGACATTGACAACATTGGTTACTGTTAATGGAACTAATAAATAAAATTTAGCCAGTCTGTCAATATTCTCACTGATAATTGTCTCTAAGATGACTCTGCCAGATTGAACTGCTCAACATAGTCAAAGCGTTTGCAAAAGGGCAGGTAATACCTGCAGCATACGTTAGTAAAGTTAAAATGTACATCTTCAAACATAAACCGCCCAGACCTGTCAGAGCTGGTCACAATGAGCCGGTAAAGCCAGGGTTCGAACCGTGAATACTCTGCTTGTATCAGGACAAGATGTATTTTTGTGAGTTTGTAAACTTATAAATCTTGTGAGAATTCAGTTTGGCTATCTCTGCAGTGTCCCACTCTCGAGGCTGCTTGTTATTGTGACATTTACAAGGCAAGTTAGACATGCAGGCTGGTAGAATCAGAAAGCACACATGTCAGTGTTTACAAGCAGCTATTTTTGTGTGACAGCTTTCTATAGAAAATTAAAGAAATGGACAAAATTTTGCTCATGATTGTCTTTGTCCACATACATTTTAGATAATAAGTAATGTATGGCGCATAGATTCAAGGTTGTGACCAGCACGTGTTCTTTCCCAAGTTGTACTGTTATATAGTGATGCTTGGTGACTGGCCCGTCTTGTGTGACACTGATGGAACCCTTTAGTGTTCTAGGCTGATGCAATGGGTTTGCCACAGACTCCATTGTTAAGCCACCTTCTTCACAAGCGGACTTGATGGGTCAGACCCAGTCTTCAATTTATGAGTTTTCATTTTTCAAAGGTTGGAGCAAGTGGGGCAATGGTCACCAGAGACCAACATTTCTATGCTTTCAACAAATAAAGTTCTCACATTCACCAAAAAACATTTCATTTGTTACATATTGTGAATAAAATAAGATGGGACAGTGCATCCTTGTTGTTAAAAACAAAACCTTTTTCAGGCTTTTAGCATTCAAAAAAAAGAAAAAGCTTTATAAGAATGAAAACAATCAAAAAAACAAAAAAAAAAAGGTACAAAAGCCCTAAAGCTTAAAAACAATTATAAATTTGTATTATAGACATTTGGAAACATAATTATGAAAATTATATTGATTATGTAATTAACCTGAAAATAAAGTCTCTTGAATCCCACACACTGCACCTTTAATTAGACTTAATTGCAATCAATGACTTTCCACCTTGGATAAACTCTATACAGGGAAATGTGCTCCCACACCAGTCAAACAAAAGAGTCAGTGACAGCGACTGCCGCCCAACTTATTAAGTAACAAAAAAAAAAAAAAAGAAAAAAAAAGTTGCCTGGGGAGCTTCGTAATGAGTGAACAGTCATTTTCATTCTGACCTTTTCCTGCTAATCTTCTGTCATGGCGCTTATTTTCTTGCTGAGTGTCAGAGTAACATTCGAGCATTATCTTCTTTAATGTCATCGGGCTTAATGTCAAACCCTGCAAGAGCTGAAACTCCAAGGACAGGAGTAACGGTGTCTCAGTGACTCATCCATTATTATTTTGTCACTGCATACAAACAAGAGCATGCATTTTATCCATCTAATATATCTAAAATATTCCAGCTTCATATCCCAAACGGTGGACTTTAAATTCATTGTTTTCTAGTTACAGTGTAAATGTCCAGACTTTCATTAGTATATTGTGTGTCAAATTTATGAAAATTTTTCATTAAGCTTTTTCCAAACTGTCCAGTGTATAGGCTACCTGTTATGATAAATATAGAAAAGTGTGTTTTAACAAAAATATCTGTAGTGTTATTAATATAAAATGATTAATAGTTGTACGGTAATAAATGGCCACAGTTTGACCTCTATTAAAAGCTTAAATCCTACGTAATGCTACTTAAATAAAATGAAGGTGGTATGTGGTTAAAGAGTGTGTTGCAGTAGCTTTTATTGAAGCCAAAATGACCTACACTGGGACTGAGGACCTCCAAAGGTGCAGTGGCTCATATTATTATCGGATAGCAGCCAGAGAGTCAGTCAGGTGGAAACGCAATCTGCACCATGTGTTTGCAAAATATCTATTGACTGGACATAATCATTATTATAGTGTGATTCAACAATGTCCTTTACTATAGGGTCTTAGACAGCCCCTGAACCGTGGTAAACCACGCGCAGTACATTAATAGCAGCTCTCCAAAGACACCCATGTATGTTTTTTGTTGACAATACACACACTTGGCATCACTTCACCTCTCCCAGTGCCGTCCTGCTCTTGCAAATAAAAAAGGATCTAATTACAATCCTAACAGATGCCAGCACTGAGTACTACGTCTAATAGCAAGGGCATAATCAGGGTGCCCTATGTCCATATAGCGTATCCAGATGCACTTTTGTTTCAGACGTAAATCAAGCCTTGGTTCATTCAACCCTTCAGTCTGAGTGCTTAGATTTTGCATGAGCATTGGAGCAAAACAATGGGCCTGGTTCACATGGATAAGTTTTGTTTTTCATCATGTAACGGAAGGTTGATCTTCTAAACCTAATGAGTTTTATCCATGATTGACAGACTGGATAAAACTTGTTGATGACATCTATTTATTTGGACCACATAGTATTTAAACAACAAAGGAACATATAGATTCAAATGATTTGTTCTTTCATCTTGTTACCATTGTATGCATCAGAGTACGTACACATTCAAACCTTGACAACAACTCATAATGAATGCATGCATGAATGGATCCTGTATAATAGCATTTATTACTACATTTTCCACCGCTGCTCCTGTATCCATCTCATTTACATGTTATTGACACTTAAAAAGAGTTTACTATGGACAGAAGACAGCTACTCATCCAAATTAAGGACATTAAATACTTTTCTTCTCATTACCTACTGTATGTCTTTTTGCAGCTGTAAGATCAGCCAAACATTTTTTATAGCTTGACAGACTGAAAAACAAGGGAAAAAAAAAACATTTATATTTGTAATGATTGTTAGTTTCTACTTGTTTGTTCAGAAGAGTATGGTAAGAGTATGTAACATAAAGATAAGCTACTAATGTCTCCAATAGCATTTACAGCATATTCGAGGTGAAAATAACATATAACTAAATTTTATGGACCAGCTCTGACAAGTCTGAGCTCCAATAATTGGTTCCAATAACATGGATTATTTTATTCTATCTTTTTATACTCACATGAGTCAAAGTGAGTGTAGCAGCTTGGCGGATATCCGGGCACAAGCTTTAAGACAAAAATGAACAATTTTGTATTTTTATTTTTCATCAAAATGGCATTGTGACAAATTACTCGTGTTCTTTTATTATACATCTTGTCTCCAATGAGAAGACAAATATTTTATGGTCTCTGCTAATGTACACTGTAGCTGTAATTTATTTGTAATCAGAGCTGGTCAGGAGGGCAAAATCTGTTGGATTGGAACTGGACAGGGTTGTTGGACAAAGTCAGGGACAACCACCCACTGGATAATAAACTGTGGCAAAGGGAATCTTTTAAATGGTGCACCTTATAGACTTTTGTGCCAAGAGCTTCAAGAGTCTACAACAAATCCCAAATCCTGCTGTTTAAGGTAAACTTTCCCTGTAATTGATATTTGAGTGATACACAGCTGACTCACTAACCTGACTACAAATAGAACTGTTTCACAAAAGGGCAAATACTTTTAATGAATACCTGGTTGGTGATTGTATTTACCAACCACAGTTTTATTCAATGAAGGCCCAGTTCTAAGAACCCAGTTGAGCCTACCCAGGATCTGTCTCTTCTACCCAGCTGGACAATCCCGGTCTAAATAAGTGTATCAGCAGTGTACAAAGCCGGTTATCAACTCGTTCAGTTAATCTCAACATAACTGACAATAATACCCATCATTCAGGTGTTTAAACCTCTAAGTTACAAAATGACCTCACTTTACAGTGTTGCTTGGTTGTTGTACACCATATTTGTGCTCCAGTCAGCGGGCGCTTGTGCAGACACTTCCCTTTTTTCTGCCTCCGCGCTGCGTCTTTCCCTCCTCCTCAACACCAGGAGCTTGTTTGTTGTTCCTGATTTGTCAGTCATCGGCATTTATATCATCTACCTGCAACTAAGTTACCACAGTGATCTACTTCAATAGAAAGTGAACGTGAGCTTTGTGATACCGAAAACCCAGGGTCAACCCTGAACTTGCTAACCTCCTAATCTGGCTTTGTAGTACAGGGTCCAGAGACTTGTCATGTTGTTTATGTTCATAACGTCTATGAAGGTTCTCAGTCATCCAGGACATCTTGAAAAAAAGGTTTAAGTAAAAGCATCTGGAATCAGTTTTCAAGGTAAAGACGTTTGGCTCTAATTCCAAGAGACTTTATCAATTCTGAGATCAACTGGTAAGAGAGCTGAGCTTATAGTATCTCTAGAGGGAGAGATATACAGTAACCACCTTGCACCTGAATGGAGTAGTGTCACTAATGACTCTCCTGAGCCTTAACGACTCCCACATCAGGAGTCACACTTCGCTTTCATGGCTAACGACTGTGAGACCAGAACAGCCTGGTCCATCAGGTTTGGTTTCAGGGGAAACTCCTCCCTTTAGAGATATAAGCTCAGCTCTCTTACCAGTTGAACTCAGAATTGATAAAGTCTCTTGGAATTAGAGACGAAACGTCTTCACCTTGAAAACTGAGTCCAGATGCTTACTTAAACCTTTTTTTCCATTCATAACGGTAAAATGGATGCTACATCTTCAAACCAAAAACACGTCCAGACCTGTTAGTACTGCCACATCATTGGACACAATGAGCCGGTAAGGCCAGTGCTATATTTGAAGAAGTTTGAAGAAGATAGATTTTTGTGAGTTTGTGAGACACACAAAAACGTACAAAAAATTCTGACCTTGTGTTTAGACATTCTTGATTTACATTCTTGTTTATCTGAGCATTTCGCCAAAACAGGAGCTTGTAATTGTAGGATTAATGACTCACACACATTCACAAACACTTCAAACAATGACGAGTTTAAAAAATATATTTCTTATTCTAGTCCATGACAAATCCTTTTATATCCTTAAATGGCTGTCCTTCCACTGTAAACAATAATAAATAGGTGAACACCAGTAGAGAGAACAAACTGGTAGGATCACCCTTTTGAAATGTAGGTCTGACAAAAGAACGGATCTCCATGGCTCTGTTTGGCAGGATCATCCTCACAGCGGCTCTTTGACACGCATATTGTGGCATTTCCACTTGATTGACAGGTGTGTCATAGCCAGCGACGCAGTGGGCAGACCCCCAACTGTCGTCACCATTCCTGTCAGCGGCATTGGTTTGAAGCTGTCTACATGGATTGTCTGGCCAACATGGAGAACATGGTGAATTAGAGAAGTTGACATGGTAAATCAGTGGACTTGGCTCCACAGTGCACCGCTGTGAGCCATGTTGTGTGCTGCCACAGAGGCGGCATTTGAGGCGATGTGTAGTGCTTATCAACCAGCAGCTGCCACAGAAGGTATTTGTCTGTGGGGTAGGCTTGTGTTTTTTGTTTTGTTTTATTAATTTAATGGTTTCCAGTCCACTATTCTTACAGTTCAATATCATGAAAGGATTTGAGATAATACTTAAAAAATATGTAAAATGTATCTATATTTGAATGTGTACGTTGGATGGTTTTACACATTTACTTCAGTTTAAAGACATTAGATAGATAGATACTCCCTTACAACAACATAGACCATGTGGGCAAAAAATAATAAATATACCAAAAAAATAATAATAATACATACAGATTTAATGCCACATTTCAGTGCACCCAAGGACACCTTACAACACAAGCAATTAAAATAAAAAATAAAATAAATAAATAACAGATACGTTTTGTAATTTAAAACTGTAGATGAAGTCCAGCTGGTGGATATGGATGGGTAATAATGGAAGATGGAATTTATTTGCTATAAAATTATAGCTCAGGTCCTTTCCTCTATTTTCAAGAAAAACATCATCACTTGCATTCAAATCTAATCTGGTCACTGCATGACACACTAGATAAACAATCACAAAGTGTCATTTTCTTAAACTGATAGTTGTCATACTGTAGCCTAATACCGATTGGTCTATAAACTTAGGGGATGTCAAATGTAGCTTATTATTTAAAACATATAGGTTGAATCATATTGTTAACCCCTAGCAAAGCAGCCCAGGCCCTTATAAATTGTGTGCTTTATGATGACACAAGGATTTAAATAATAAAGGCTACTGTGCAGCTTTTGCCAGAGACTTAACGAGCATCTTGTTAACATGCAGCTTGTTAATGCTGTGAGCTCATAAATGTATATTTTAACGCCTTATTATTGCCATTTAGTTTTCCTGTGATACACAGCTCAGTGTTAACAATGTTACTGATGACACTGTTTCTCACTTTCCAGCCCCAAAATGTAAATGTATGACAATTAGAGGGTTAATTGTTGGAACTAATGACTGCAAATTGACTGGGTGAATTCCTAGAGTGTGATGGCCATGCCAAATTGATAATAGCTCAGGGCGCGTTATCATATGCATTTCATCAGGAAATCACTTGTCAATTCTTTCTCAGAAACCACTGGATATACAGACCCAAATAAAGATGGGCATAGTGCTGAATAATAATATAAGTGAACGTATGTGGGTTTTTATCTTCTCTTAGATTTACACAGTCTCCCATCATCCGCTGCACAAGATAAGCTGTGAAAGAAGCAAGCAAGAGTGACCCTAATTTTAAATAGCTTCAGTCACCTGTAGTTCAGTGCCCTCCAGATACATTTTGGGTACCATGGATACTGTGTAGAGACTAATAGCATTATGGCAAAGAGGAAATAGAGACATACAGTGGAGTGTGTGTGTGTGTGCGTGCAAAGGAGCAGAGAAAGATAGTGATTCTTGGAAAGAGCGTGATAGCGAGGTGCAGCGACACAGCAGACAAAGTGTTATAAAGCGAGAGAAGAAACTGCAGCATTTTCATTAAGCCTGTCGTACAGCACTCAGACCATGCAACATTTCAGACGCTCATGCTTGGCTGTCTCTCAGTGGTCAGGGCTGCTCACTCCCATACTGACCTTCCTATAGACGGAAGCTCTAATCACTGTAAAACCGATTCATTAAAATCAGCTGTTAGTGAGAGGACACACACGTGGGTGAGCAAATGGACCTCAGCCAATTATGTGACTCCCTGCCAGTTAGAAAAAGGATTTAGGCATTACGTATCTCTGAGGAGGGAGACAGTGATCACTACAGCCAATCTGCATGTGCTGCATCTTCAAAAGCATGTGCAAAACGTTTAGAATGATGAAGGTGGGTTGGCACTCCATTGCAAATTTTATTAAATTGGAAAACAAAAAATGCATTAAATAAGGCAAAGATACAGAGAATACAGATTGTATTCCAACAATATTCATACCTTCAAACCTTTCTGGTTGCCATTAGTGTGACTTCACATTTTAATGATCTCGTCAACAAAGAGTCAGGAATGTTCAAAAGATTCCTCTGTGCACACATACACTTATAAGTGATTCATTTTATTCTCTCTTCAAGTAAAAAAAATGTTTGAAACAAAAACATTTTAAGTGCACCAGTTAAGTGTAAATCCATTTTTAATTAGGCATTTTTAGACATTTGGAGCTACTTGAAGCTAGCAGATGCAAGCTCTAAATGAGAAATCAAAAACAGATCAGACACTGCAATGCCAATCAGTGTTCACTGTCCTATTTAGCTCATTTTTATTGACTAGTTTGCTTATTATCAGTGGGTTTTAAGAGCTCTTGTTTTCAATCTTGTATTGTATTATTTATTTTTTTTAGAGATCACAATGTCATTTTAAAATTGAACTTTGTCTCATGTTCTACTTCACATCCCATTGTTTCCACACTTAAAAACTGTTGTTGTTATCCACATTGCCTTTTTCCTCTCTTGCATTTTATGGATGATATTTTGGATTGCACAAAGATGCTTTATGGCACATAGCTGAAAGCAAGTCCAGGACCTGTACAAAAGATTGTAATAGCAGATGGTCCAACAAATGAAAGCTTTATGGCAGCTTAAGCGCATCTAGCTTTCCGTGTAACGGCTCTGAGTGAACTTAATTTCTTCCCAAAGGCCTCTAAAAATGGGATCTTTCACTTTTATTTTCTCTTGTTACCTTCAGGGCATAAGAAATTTTGCCCTAAGTGTCAAGGAAAATCAATAGTACCATATAAAGTGGGCCTCTGTTTCACATCAAACTGTATTTTTGCTGATCAGAAATTCTTGATCCTGACTTTGCTATGTTACTAAACTGTAATGTCGAAACACATAAATGTAATTGGATAAAATTGGTGTGTAGAAAGCAGAAATGTTTCGCTGGTTGACTTTATTCTTACATAAGTAAAACAATGTGAACCTTACAATTTTAAGGCAGTGAATGGGCATTTGAAGCATATAGGCTTCCACATACAGGGCCTATTCCAGAACCATGATTTTATGCATTTACAATTACAGGACAAAGGTGGAGCTGGAAATTTGGCATGTTTTTATAAAAGACATACAACAAGAATTTGGGTAAAGTTGTGGAGCAGGGTAGACTTTATAAAAAAAAAATACAGACCATCTTTTACATGATTTAATAGATCTCGGTGTAGGTTCTCAGGTCATCTTGAAGAAAAGGTTAAAGCAAAACCTCTGGACTCAGTTTTCAAGGTGAAGATGTTTTGTTTCTAATTCCAAAGACTTTATCAATTCTCTTGGTTTAACAGAGGAACAAAAAGCCATTCAAAGTCTGAGATCAATTAGCTGCAGGGTGGAGTATCATGTGGATCACACAGACAACTTTTGTTATTACATTTAATCCACAAATAGAAACATTGCCAGAGCCGACAACACCTGATGCCGTTACTTTATTAATAGTTGATCTTCTAATGTGGCAATTCTGTTGACTCATTTGAATTCCTTGTAATATTTCTTATTGCATTGTGATGTATTACTGGCGTTGGTTTTGGCCCTCGGCTTTAGGATGAGTCTATCAGGTTCACCGGTGATCTGCATATTCATGAGAAGAAGGTTCACTGCAAACCACAGATGAAGCTGGCAGATGCTGCTTTGATACAAGAAAGTGTTTAATTACATTAAATTAAGCATTTCTGACATTCAAACCTTGAAGGGGAGTGAAGAGGATAGTTATCAGTGATATTTCAACCTTTAATATTAATAAGCAGCTTCACAGTTTGAAAGAGCATTTCACCCATTATATCTGCATCTGTATATTGTTGCTTTTCCAGCGACAGCATTGCAAAGAGATCTCTCTGTGCTACTGTACTCTGCTCTGCATAATAATGAGAAATAGTGGGGAGTGGATTAAGAACACATGCCGCAGAGACTGCATTGTAAGGTCACACACCTGCAATAATATGATTACAGCAGCTAAAGTGGAATAATTTGTTTTAAAAGTGCAACATTAAAAGACAACCTTTTAGAGCCACATTTTCTACTTAAAAGTATCAGATGTTGAAAATCCAGCTACTGCTTTAGATTGATTTAGATTTGGAGTCCTATATTTGAACTGGACAATGTGAGTTATGGCCTTGTGTTTATTGGTTGAGCCAAAATGTCAATAACATTAAAGAAGAATCCTCCTTAAAATGTACTTTGTAAAGTTCTGAATCAAATGTGCTGACAAATATTAGTATTTTCTCCCACAGTCAGCTGCAGTGCTCTTTAACATTTAAACATAAGAGCATCCAGCGTGCTGACAGACACACATCCATAACTCTTTTCAAGCAATTGATGAAATTTTAATTGACTATCAGTGTCTTGTGCATCAGGCTTTTGTCTGCGCCTCATGGGTAACGCTTCACATTCAGAGCCCAACTGTGACAAGTAGTGTCTGATAAGAAAAACCACAGAACAAAACAACTGCTTCCAGTAGCAAAATTCAGTGTGATATTATTACAATTTCATGATCCAATAGAATACCTTTTTAACAGAATAAAATATGTGTGAGAGCACTAACAAGTGAAAAGAAAATAGATGCAGGTATGCAGTCAGTGTCACTAACTTCTTGTGAATACCTGTTTTATTTATGTTTTTTATTTATATAGAGTATATATTTAGTTGCTGACCTTATTACTTACCCTTGTTTTTTATGGTTTGTTCAGCTAATTCTGGTTAATTTGCTAACTGTAGAACTGGGAGGCTAGATTACTACCTACCAGATGTATACAAAAATAAATGGTTCAGTTATTTAAAATGGCGTTATTATTTATAAAACCAGGTCATTGAGGGCTTGACCAGTCATGGTCCACTCTTTTGTCTGATGTGACACCAGGAACCAATGAAATGACATAATGGTGCACAGCTGCAGACCTCCTCACATGTAAAAAACGACAAAGGAAAAATGATCTATTTTTTTAATAAACTGCAATTACAATCAATTACTGCAGACTGTGAGCAAATGTATAGGTTGTTAATATAACAATGCTTATATATAGGAGGAGAATGCATGTTTCATCAGAGAATCCTGAGGAGCTGCAGTGTTATAACCACTCTTTCTTGGACTATAAAAAGGCAGAGAACATTTTACCTCCTCCCAGTATTTCACAGGGACAATTACAGGCACAGCTGGCCTTTCATAAGTACACACACTTGGACAGCCTTTTCAGACTATGCCAGTTAACAACCTGCAAAAGTGTGTTCTGCCTTTGGTAATAATACGACACCATTTATTTTCTTGTTTGTACTATGCATTCAAAGCCTGGGTAAGGGTGAAGTATAATAAAGAAGCAAAGGCTTTGTCAAGATCATTTTAACATATTGTTGCACTGAATAATACATTTTGTAAAAAAGTTCAAAGTATAACTTGATGGTGGGAAGGCTATTTTTAAAACTTTGCAAGAATTAGCCCAAAAGTGTCCCAAAAATGAAGCAAACAGACATTTTGTTTCCCATATGTGTCTTATGTCCCACCTGAAGGTTGTACAGGATTCAGTCTTGGAGCCTGTATTTTAAAGAACCTAAGAATCCATATCAGGAACTAAGTACTGTCATGAGCAAGAGGTTAGAGAACAGTGTCTCTCATTCTATAGCCCGTCCAGCCAACAGTCTCTCTTTGTAGCCGTACGAGGAAACACAAATTGGATACCATGGAGTTAGGCTACTAGAAATTCTCAGAACTATTCTCTCCTTCATTGTGTAGCATTAGATATAATAGGGTGGGGTGCAATGCTGTGAAGGTGGCTGTGCACCTTGTAAATTGGACTTACGGAAGTGAAACCATTGCTGGCCTCAAGGGAGAGCTCTCCGTTGACTTAAACACAGCACTTTAACTCTGACAGCTTCTTCAATTCACTGTGTGGAGATAGAGCATGTGAATGTGGGACAAGATATGTGTCACTTGAAACAAATTATAACTGATTTATGTGTGAACAGAAGCTGCTTGTTATATAGATATCATTTGCTTAGTTTATTGTAGGAAAAACACATTATTGGTCAAAAAAATTTAGCAAAACTGAGGACTCCTCTGAGAACGCTCCACTGACTCTAGTGTAAACATACAGTAGATACAATGTTGAAAACACATTTGTGAATGACAAAGCAGCCTGTTTTGTTCACATCTTGTCTTGTCTTTTGTGATTTGTCCTTTACATTACACCTATCTCTGATCGTATTACAATGGTATTTTGAATCTTTTTGGAGTTTTAAAATCACTCACCACAATCTTTCATTTGAAAATTTTTTAAAATAGGTTTTCATAGACCCACTATACCTTTTAGTTCTCTCATAGTCAAAATGACCTGTGCAAATATCAATATCTAGTCTGATGTACAATACTGAAGGGTTTTAACCTCCATTGTTCTGCCCAACACAGAACAATGTTTAAAAAAAGAAAAGATGTGAGTTCTGACTGCTGTAAAAAGATTTTGTGTCACCTGCTGTTCTCCACAGCTTGTGTCTCAGTAAAATGCGGAAGGAACTGCACATGAATTGTGAATGAATAGCAGAGCATTCAAGTATTCAATAGATGCAATATTAAAATTATTATATTGCATATTCAGTTTTAAGCTTACTGGAATTACTTACAATTTTAAATTCAGGTTCTCTTTTTCCATATACAATTAATGACACTGAAATTATTCAAAAGATGTGACTTAGATTTATTTTTGTGAGGCAATTAAGTTAGGCCATTCAAATTCACACATAAATGATTCAGCGTCTGTTCCTAGTGACACACATTTCTGCCCATCAGCAGCAGTTTCAAATTAAACACACAGAAGTCCAGAAAAAGATGGAGCTGTATGATAGAGACTGAGAATGACTGTTGTAAAAAAAAAAAAAAAGTTTTTAGTTTTGCATAAAGCAGCTGTCACTTGGTGCTTTGACAATACGACAGAAAATTATGTCTTCATCAGTCTCAGTTGATTTTCTAAGACTTCTTGTCTCGGCTTTTGTTATTGTGAATGGCAACGTGTTGGAGAAAGACACGGTAATGCTTTGAGGTTTGATTTGGAAATTGTACATGACAAAACAGAAGATTTGTTATAAACACATAAAGGAACTGACACCACAAGCTCACGGTGTAACATTATTTATAAAAACAGTGCATGCTGTTTTGTGTACTCATCATCGACAGTAGAAACTAAGGAATTAAAATGCAGTGACTCACAATAGACCTGTTAAGTTGTTAAGTCAGTTTATGGAGCTATACGACACTGAAGATTAAGAAATTGTTGTCACAAAGTATGTCACAAAGTTGGCTTTCTTAATTGGGATTGTTTTGTTTTGACAATGTATCTTTAGAAGCTATTAAAGTACCCCACAATTTCAACAGATGGTGTAATGTGATTGAGCTGATTGTCCCAAGTCATTTTCAGAACATGGCAAATTTAAAGTCACTATTTTAGTAAGTCTTGCACAATTCCACATAGAGCATTTGTACTCAGAAAGGCCAAGAACTTGCTTGCTTCCTGTTACGTGTTAGTGCCAACCATGCAGTGGCTTTGGCCAGAGTTTTAATGTCTCTAGCAGAAACTGCAAGACAATCAAAAGATGGCTAGAAGGTCACAAAATCTTTTAAACTGCATCTTTTCAGGTTCTAAGAAGATATTGTTCCCTCAAGAGTAGCAAGCAAAAACTACACTGTACAAAGCATGAAAGTTGGAAAGTGCACAACAGAGAGACCAAAAGAAAGCAATGTGATCGCAGACAAAAGTGCTGGACTGCAACAACTTCCTTTTCTTTTTGTACATGACTCCTTGGGGATGAATCCCTGGGCAGCAGCAGCATTCAGAGTGCTAGTGCACAAGCAGACGCCCAGTATGGCGATGTCCCACTCTTGAGGGATGAAAGGTGCTCTCGCAAAATAGATGAAGGGCTCAGAGGAATGACAAGAAGAAAAGAGGAATTGCGCTGAGGTAGTAGTTGGTGAAAGGTAAATGGAGCGGAACAGCTTCTGAAACACACACAATGTTTGTTATACTCACTGCTATTTCAACCTGTTACATCAGAAATGCTGACCCCTCGTTCCCCTGGTCTCATTTTGAAAGGAAGTAATTCTAAGTGCGGAGTAATGGAAGGGAATTGTTATTGTGTTCGCCGGACAAACCCACAGCATTTTGCCTTCTCATCCTTCCACTCCAAATGTAGGAAATCTGCTTATTAGGATTCTGCCACTAGTGGGGCTGAATTCCTTGAAGCCATTAGCGGCGGTCGAGGATGGTTTGAGTCTTGGCCTCAGAATTGACTTTAATGACAAGGACAGGCTACTAGGGAGAATCGATGCTTGTCTGTGGCTCACGAATGAAACTGTAACAGCGGGCTTGGCCCCATTGAGCACCAGACCGCTGTCTTTTCAAACCACTTAATTGATCAAGGCTTTATTTGTCTTGTCACAAGACTTGAACCTAATTTGTTTCCAATTGCTCACAAAGCACCCCAGTTGAATAAGCACTTAGAATCACTCTTTTTTTTTTTTCTCTTTCTCGGAACGCACACTGTGTTCATTTGCACGTCTTATTAATTATCATATAACACTATCTTTAAATCCACATTCTGCTCCGACTGCGAGAGTGTTTAATTAGAGGATTGTCTTTGTATGTATTTAAATGCAAAGAGGGTGGAGGTGAAGAGGGCTTAGATGATTGTCTGCCTTTGTTCTTTCTGAACAAAGTGAAGGTGCATCTTGCAGGCCCTCCTTGTGCTGTAACAATGAAAAAATGTCCCTTCAATTGGGTGATATTTTTACTGTAATGCCTCTGCTTGCATTTCCATTACATTTCTGTCATAAAACACCCTCCTCAGTGTCGTCTACTTGTGTGTGAAATGGGAGAGCGTGGAAATGGGCTTAACATTGGGTCCCGTAAACATTAAGTTTAATGCCACCACCAAAGCAAGGGCCAATCGTGGCATGGCATTGCAAATCAAATAATAATAATCACAGATTTCCTAGTCCGGCTGTCTCAACAGCTTAATATAAATAAGTTAGTAGCAGACTTTTGTGTGCTTTCATATTCTAATCAGAACCAATTTCCCTCTCTATATTCCATTTTTATTGGGTATTTGGCCTCTGAATCTTACACTCGTACACTCACCCATGTAGTGCACTTCTCATGTTTCCCTTTAATTCTGAGGGAATTAGGTTTAGCCAAACCACAAAAAGCAGGGTTACAACAAAAAACAAGTTGTTTGGGATTAGATTCCAGCTTTTTAAACAACACTGCTCAGCTGATTTTATCTCATGTCCAGAGGGAGATTCTCCACACTGGGCCACTTCATGAGCTAATTTGCATTAACTCTGACTGTAACTCAGCAGGCTACTAAGAAGGAGACAGCCGTGCTAGTGCTGTGTGATTATGGCTATAATATATTAACCCATACTGGGCAATTTCCAGAGACAATTCAGATGAAGCTGTGATTGATTTTAATGTGCTGTAAGTGTTAACTATTAACACAACTACATGTAGAATATGCTCAGTTATATATATATCACAAGACCACTCTCTTTGGTCTCTCAGGGCTGTTTTATCACCAACCAAATGGTCATTCAACTTTTTTCTCATTTCCATTGTCTTAACTAGCCAAACTTTGTACTCTGCTTTTTATAGATCTTCAGAAATGCAGATGTATTGGATTAGCCATAGAAACCTATGTTAAGACAACCTTGTCACCATTAGGTCCAACCCTGTTGCGTTGCTCTTAATGGGATCTTTGGGAACTGTTTTGGTTAAGTTTGGTTAAGTTTAGAGGACAGACATGGATGTGGTAGAAAAAGAGATGTGACTGAAAAACACTGCTAATACATTTATTAAAACTTAAAAATGTATGTCTTTATAATTATTTTTTATTTATAAAGATTTTTCTGTCATTCCAAAGCCCTGGTAGCTTAATAAAAAACAAATGTGGTGCATTCTTAATAATATTAATAAAGGTATCTTTAAATAACACTTTTTAAACCATCATAAACAAAGCTCTGCTGAGACAAACATCATGTGGAATGTATGAACCTCACACCACAAGTCACAGGATAACACACAGTTCTTTTCTTAGCAATACACAACACTTGTGATGTCAAGGAGTGCATACAGTGGTATCTCTGAGGTAATTAAATGCAAACTAAAGGTCTTTGTGTCTGGGAAGGCTTGGCAGTGCCAGACTAATGGTAAAGCTAATTAAATTGTGTTTCATCCATCTAATGAAACTCATCTTCACTGCCCACACTATACCTTCAGTGTCCAGGTTCAAAAGAGTAACTTTACAGGTCTGTGGTGACTTAAGGAGTATCATTTTTATGATTTTAATTTCCATTTCTCAGTTGAGAGATGATAATAGAAAAGACAAACTTTATGGGTGCATCTTTTTAAATTGTAGCTAATTTAAGAGTGTTCTTTAAACCAATTATGTGTGAAAACACAAAAAAGTGATGATTTGCCAGTGTTTTATTCATCTGTTCTGGTCAATTCTCAGAAACAGTTGTAAGACTGTAAAATTTTGTATTGCACTGCATTTCCGCAATTCAGTGGCTGAATAGTCTGTAATGTCTTTTCTCTGTGTTTTTCATATTTTCTTTAGGCAAGTGTAGTACCACATTTAAGAAAGTTAAAAGAAAAAACAGTAATCAACATAATGGTTTTAAAAACAATAGTAAGATGAGATTTGCATCAACACCCACACAGTTTTTAGTTTGCTGGCGCACATTCCTTCGACCGTCGGCTGGAGCTCTGCTCTGTGCTGCATAATGACTAAAAGCCACTTCTCCTTGTTTAGATTTTGCCGCGGGCACTACTAGCAGTCCACTCCCCGGTGATCTAAGAGGTTTTGCTGGGTGATAACGCTCTAGCATGTCCACCATATATTTAGGGCCAATTCCATGTAGAGATTTATAAATAAGTAATAAGGCTTTAAAATCAATTCTGTGGCTTACTTGCAACCTGCGTCGAGGTTTAACAGCTGCATAGGGGATGTGTGATTTCCTTTTGGGCTTGTTGCACCTATTGATTTGGAACAAGTTGTGCTTTAAAGTCTTTCGTGGAAGTTCTGTCGAAAGTCACTGGCAGTAATCAATTTTGTTTGATATGAAACCATGCTTTATTTTTAAAGCTTGTTTTGATACGAGGTCTTCCACGTTAGCTGTGATTTAAGATGATCAAATTAAATATGTGCTTATACTGTTAAAAGTCAAATAAATCAGAGTCAATTCAATTTCTACAGTTCTTGACCTTCTAAATTGTGTTTTTGCATTTAAGACAAACAGAAACCATGAACCCCTTATTATTGCTGAGAAAACATTTTTAGTTTGTTAATATGCCGCACAGTCTAAGGCAATTTCATAAGATTATATATTGGCTAAATAATATAACATACCTTAAATGCATCTAATGATATTTTCAAAAAGCAATGCTAAATATGGCCACAATATTTTTGAGTGTAGTTTTTACATTAAAATACATTGCTTTTTATTCATTATTTTAGTATTACATTTTTTTAGGAATTTATTTATTTATTTATTTTTTTCATTAATGTGTGAGGCGATGATTTAAAGCTGTTTCATCTTTAGACCTTAGACTTGGTTTGTATAGACAATAGTATAGCCCAGTGGTTCTCAAACTGTGGTCCGAGGGCCCCTTGTGGGACTCAAAGGTACTGCAGGGGGGGCCGCCAGATGTTGTACACATGAACACATAAAAAAAAGTTTTGAAATGCTAAAATACTATTTGCATATCTTTTGTTCTCATTAGATATGTTCTCACAATTATTTTATTTGATACATTTTTGGGGATTGAGACAGTGCATGTTGATGAACATACATGAAACACAGCCACATGAATGTAAACTTGCCAGATTGTAGCCTAAAGGCCCGTACACACCGAGACGAATATTCGCGCGCGTTATTCCCCAGCGTTTTTAAACGCGTTTTTTGTGTTCACACCCAAGCGATTTTTGCTGACGATGAGCCGAGTGAACATGCAAATTCATTCCCTGACATTAGATGGCGCTTAATGTAAAACAGAAATACCCATAATACCCAAATAATAAGGTGGCGCTGCGCAACTTTACGCTTCTGACACTTGCTTTTCACTCAGAAGAAGAGAGCAAGTAATTTTTGTAATCAATGTTGCATTCGTCATAAGTTTTTTGTGTTCCGACACCAACGAGACCAGCAGCTCTACATTCATCTTGCCTTGCACCTTCTTCGGCAGTGTAGACGCTACTTGGCGTATATCTTCTTCGCCGTTACGTATGTGTGCTCGGCAAGACCTTTTTGAGTTTGAGTGCCCCCAAGTTGTGTTTTACTGTAACTTCAGAAGCTCCAGACACGTGAGCAAAAGCGCTAATCTCATTGGTCGTATAGTTTTTGACGCAGCGCGTCAAACCAAAAAAACGAACTCGAGGCGTTTTTTAAAAACAGGTTTTTTCGCGTCGGTGTGAACACATCACATTGGCGGCCATTGTTTAGTCGCGAGGCGTTAAACGTCGGCGAATAACATCAGCGAAATTCGTCCCGGTGTGAACAGGCCTTTAGGCTAATTTACTTTTTTAATTTACAGTTTTTAATTTGAACATATTTAAATATTATTTGGTTTTAAATTAATATGCATTTATTATTCTCGTATCAAACAACCTGCTGTAAGCAATGATATCTCTCACTTGAATTGTCTTATGTCCAAAACATTCAACATTAGCATTTCAGGAAACTGAGAGTGAACTGAAGCCTTGAGTCACTCTATCAATCTCAATAACCTGCTGTATTTGTGCGGCTCATTTCTGCTGTCACTGCTGACAGTTGCTCACACTCCAACCAAGGATTTTACCACAATCACCTCAACATTTTTGAGTGAAGAATTATCAATTATAAAGTTGCCAACTCTAACTCCCCTCTGTATCACTTCTCACTCTGGTGATGAATTGTGAGGTACTAATAAATAATTTCTCATTCGGGGCAATTTATGGAGATAGACTTCCATTAATTAAGGTGAGAGACAAGTGGAAAACATAATAAAAGATGTGCATAAAAAGAATTCTAAAGTCCAGACTCACCTTTTTAGTTCAATTTATCCAATTATTGGAACAATTTGTGAGATGTACTTAGGTCACTTTTGGCAGATTTACAAAGCGTTGACCTTTTGCTTGTACAACCAAGGTAACAGCAGTTCACAACTCTTTAATTAACTTTGTACAGAGACCAAAGAAGTAAAGTATTTTAATTTGATTTATAAACTTCAAATCTTTTACAAAAATTGTGTTTATTTATTTAAACAGGTGGTCTGACAAAACCATTGGATGAAATTTGCACAATTTACAAGTTTAACAGAGCCACATCACTTTGCATGATTCATTCTGCTCCAGTGTTGACCTTTAGTCTTACAGTACAAGATCTCCGTTACACACGCTATATACATACATGAATACATACACGAATCAACTAAAACTATGGATAATAGTCAGAAGGTGTATGAAGACGTGAACTACAGGTACTTGAACAGTAGCTCAAAGATGCACACACGCCAGGTGAGGGGAAACTGCAAGAGTAAAACAGTAGCCTTTAAATTCAATGCTACTTGTCACAGCAGAGTACAAATATTAAGAAAATAGATGGATAAACAAACTAAAATGGAAGCAATTGCATTTACAGAAAGACAATTTTATATTCACTCACAATAATGATGATCATGATAAATAAACTCACATTAATATCACCTCATTAATAATATTTATCATCACTGACAGCTATCAGAAGACATTCTCTGATGCAAGGATAAAGGCATTGAAACATGATGCTGTACCATATTCGACCCAGACATAGATAGCTTCTTACTGTAGAAAAAGTCTCTAACATGTTTCTAAATGAAAGTGACCTATTACCTATTTACTTTAGCCTGTGTGCCTATTTATGGTCAATTACCTACTCAGGCTTAGTATTATTTAGAAACGTAGTTGTACTTAGAATCTCGGTATGTTGTATTTGTGCTGCTGGGGGTGGAAGATTTGGTTTGTTTTGGCGCTTTGTTGTTGTTTGTGTGAGTCAGACAATGAAAACTGTTTTATGCCAGTGACAGCAGACAGACTGGCATGATGCCATTCAACATAGATGCAACTAATACAACATAATGTGCGGTGTAGCTAAATAAAGCATCCAGTCGTTAATGCATTGGTAGCCAGCAGTAAACAGATAAATAACTGTGAATAAGTGCGAGTGAGTTGAGTATTTTTAGCATACTGTTTTAAGTAAACACGTTTGCCAAACAGTATGGCCTGTGCTGATAAGAAGCAGTTGGTATTTAGTAGTGTTGCAGATAACCTGTCAACTCTCTTTCTCTTTACTTATGCTCTGTGTTGTTGTTGGTCATCTAGAAGTCAGTTAAAGACAGTGATTTATGCCTAGGGCTTCATGCAGCATAGCCTCATTACACACAGCCATTTTGAGAATCAGCAGATAATTACAGTATACATCATAGACCTCATGGGGCCCAGCAGATTCAGTCCATTCCACCGGCCTGTCATTTAGGCCATAGAGCCTGGGGAATGAGAAACACTATGTAATATATTATGCCCAATATCATTTTTCGGAACTCCTGCTGCAATTTCCTAGTGTGATGGGAAATGGCATTTTTAACACCTCTACAGTGAATAATCATTTGAATTTTTTGCTTGAGGTGTGTCTTTATCAAGTACAGCATCCTGGATGGCACTTCTGAGGGCAGTAAAACAACATGTGCAGGAACACAGTGAATGAGAATTTTACAGCATTAATATGTCTGCTTTTAAATCATATTCTGTTTTCTTGGCTTCTGCAAACTAACATTTTTTGTCCCCCAATAACAGTTGTTGCAAATGGACCCGGTTTAGTCTTGAGTTTAGGGTTTACTTTACAGGTTACTGCTTTGTTCTCATTGAGTACTGCTTTAAGCTAATTGTTTAGTCATTAGTGGTAGTTTTAATTGTGGTTTAGTCCAAGTACTAAACCAAGTACAGGGATTTAGTTATGGTTTTTCTCCAGGGTTGGTCCAAAGTAGACCTTCTTTATTACAGGAATTATTCCTAGTCCAAGTTAGATTAAGTCCTCGTTAAGTAGTTCAGATTTACAAATTGTTTAGTTGTGTGTTTAGTCCTTGGTAAAACTTTTAGCTTTAGCTTTAGCTTTGTTTTATTCCTGGTTTATTTTTGGGCTTAGTCTAGGTTTCGTCTTCAGTCCTTAGTTTTGTCACAGTTTACTTGTTTGTAGTCCTGGTTTATACCTAGGTATAATTGTGGTATCAGTGTTGTGTTTTGTTCTGGATTAGTCCTGGTGTATTACTGGTTTAGTTCTAGTTTGGCTACAACCTTGATACAAAGCATAAACAAAGTAAATAAACAACAAATAAGTTTCTCTAATAGCATTTTTTCGATTTTCCACAAAGGGAACATTAACTCGTGCCCGAACTGAACTCAACCCTGAGTATCTGGACCTCCGTCCTCGAGCTGAGCTCAACCCTGAGTACTGGACCCCTTGCACCCCTTTAGTGAGTACCCTTGATCCCATTTCTCTCTAAGTAATCACCATCAATTCACCTAATGTAGCGTGCAGTAGACTCAGCTCCATGTTGTGTACCATTTGTTTTTGCATGCAACGCACTTGTAGCTCAGTTATGATTTGCCGGGTGAATGCAACTTTCTCATTCATGACTCTTTTCATGCTTAGCCTGCCTCTGTGTGCCACCAAAACTTTTACACATTTAATTCCCTACACAATGTTTAAATATTTTTGCCCTTTAGCCACAGTGACATATTGTGCTTACAACATCATTAAATTCTGGGGCCTAATGTGATGCTAATATTTGTGCCATTTGTACTTGAGTAATAAGTATTTGTCTCATTACCTCCACGCTTAGAAAACACAGTGCCTGATAGTCATCTGGGGGTTGTGTATAGCTGCGCGCGGGTGAATCTTAATGATGTCAGTTTTTCTTACTCTTTTATCATCTGCAATATATCAACATGGGGGAGGGCTCTTGTAAACTAGAAACCCATCGTATGTCTATCTATCTTTATTGATGAAGATCATTTCAGACAATCAACCCACATGGATATTGCCAAGAAATACTATATGTATTATTGGGTCTATAGTCAATATCATCCTATTGAAACAATAATGTCCTTTTTCTTTGTAACATAGATTTTTTTTTGTTTGTGCCATTTCATGTGTTTAAGTAAAGAAAAAATATATATTTAAACTGAACTTATTAGTAATGGGACTCAAATAAAAGTAATTTGTCAGCATGAGAACATAAGCCTGTGTTTTATGTTCTATCCATCCATCTAATTTCCTTCATGTATAGCCCTTAGTAAAAGATGATACAGATGGATTACCAGTGGGATACATTTGAAACTTTGCACATCAACATTTAAGGATCCTACTGTGACAGTAAACATGGGCCAGTAACCAAACATCTACTCCTTGGGATTAAAAATGCATTGGTGCGTTAAATATCTTATGTATCAGTAAGTTTAGTCTACAGTAGTCTTCAGTAACATTTGCATCTCAGTTCAAGGTCTTTGCATAGTCATTAGTGAATCCAGTGGGAGCTGATTTGAACAGCATTATGTCACACACATCTATCATCCATGTGTCAATCTGCTCAGTTAAAGCTATTTTAATGCAGTTGCTGTTAACCATGGTTGAAGGAAATGTATTCTTTTTTGGATGAAAAACATCATTATACTATTGATGCTTTGTCTTCATTTTAGCTCAAGTCCAAATACTTTTAGAAACTTAATAGTAAATTAATTGATCAATAGCAATGCAGCTCACAATTAAAAATACCAGAGACGAGTTTCAGAACAGTTTTATTAAGCATTTTGTAGTTTGTAGATAAACTCATATAAGCCTGCTGTGCCTTGCATTAAAAATTCATCACCTGTTGTGATCCCCTGGGTCTGCAATTAACAAATAGGGAAAACAACACTGAGGTGCAGTAAACACAGCGATGCTAGGAGATTAAGCTCCCAGGTACAGCTTAGTGCTGCACACTGATTTGAATGTACTTATTAGAGCCTGCACAGCATGTAAAATTTATATGAAACCAAGGATGTCATTTAATGAGTTGAACACTTTAGATACATTGCATGAGTAAATGAGTTGCAACATTTCTCTATATGCATTGGTTATGTGAAAGTGTGACATGTTTTTGTGTGTTTATATGGGTTATAGAAAGCTTTGTTTTTTTAATTAATTGTCTGCTACTAAATGTCTGAATATGTAATTTACACAATAATGACCACAGGCATAATCTGTCTTTTGACATGGGTCATTTGTTTCTTCATGTCACCAAAATAAAAACACTTGTTCTTTATGTCGTAAAATATTTAAAGTCTGGCTCAGGGGCCAATCCCAACATGGGAAATAGCTCAAATAGAAACAGCTGGTTGGTAATTTCTGTGAAGCAGGTGCAGATGAAAGGCAGAACTACACTACGATGCTGTAACATTTCTTCCACCAACTTACTTTGCATTGGAGGTTGATTTCCATTTTACCATCTAAAGATCAAGGCAAAGAATAATATTGACTCTTTAGTGTCCAAAAAGCCTTTTATAAGCAGCCTTCCTTCCTTTTTTAAGGGCAAAACCAATGCAGAACTGTTGAAAGGGAAACAAAGTGTTCGAGCAATTTTTCTGCACACATTTTCTTAAATCTGTACTCTGTGCAGTAATACTTTCTTGAGGCACTTTCCCTGAGCATTGAGAGAACCAAGCAACCTGTACCATGATATATGGAACAGTCTATGTTGTGTGCCTCCCTAAAGGTTACAAAGTCAATATTTGGACTTTAGCCTGATTTAATGAAGAGAATTTCTTAGAGATCTCTCCTAAGCTGTATTCAATGCTAGATCTCTCTGGCTTCGTTAAAGCACTAGATTGTTTACTTATTGGCCCTTGCTGGACTAAAGGAGCTCAAACGCACAAATACACAGCATTGCCACAGAGGAGGCCTTTTCCTTTCAACCCAAGAGGGAATGATGACTCTCATTAACGCCTCAACGCAAGATGGCCACAGCGTCCCTACTCAGAAGCCCTATTAAGTTACCAGACAGCTTTATTGTATCGGTGTTTGATCATTTTTTTTTCCCTGCCATTGCCAGTGCATCAGGGAGTTGTTCTGTGGAATGGGGTGGACAGAAAGTGGCAAAATTCAATGTGAAAAAGCCCAGGTGGCTAAAATGATCTCTTGTTTAGAAGTTTCATGTTGACTTTTGACCAAGCCTCTCTCATGGAACGCCTTAAAAGGTCCTTGAGTAAGGGCGCCATCATGCAGGAATATACCTCCATCCACCAGAGGCCAGGCTCCAAAAGCGGAAAGATAAGGAAAAACCCAATTACGACTTTACAAGTGTAAAAATCATGTTTACAACATGTCTACATGACAACTCTGGAAGGGGTGATTTTTTGGTTAATATGTCTATTAAACTATTGTTTTACTATGCAGTAAAAGCCGAAAAGCCTGGATGTAACCTCCATTTTATTGCCCTGTGGTAACGACAATATTGGTTAATGGGGGAGCAATGGGCAGAAGACGTCCATATTTCTTACAGTCATTGGTTTTGACTTAGCCGATTATGTGTAATATGTGTCACATTATTAAATTGGTTGGAAAATAATACAATCATGTTACAACAATTCTCTTGAACTGCGTTTTTTAATAATTTAGTAAAAGGTCACCTCACACACCATATATATATATATATATATATATATATATATATATATATATATATATATATATATATATATATATATATATATATATATATATACATATATATATATATAAAACCTTTGGTTTTTTTTGGGGTTCACCTGTATAAAATATTGAAATTGGGCAGTTCAAAACAAGCAAAAACACATAGTTTCAAAAGGCTGTTAATAACTCCCATTCTGCAGTCATATGTCCCAACTTTGAGTTCAGGTGTGCGCTGATGCGTTATAGCGTTTTCTTGTAATGTATATTCATCTTCTACCGCTTATCCGGGAGCAGTCTAAGCAGAGACACCCAGACTTCCCTCACACTTCCTCCAGCTCTTCCGGGGGATACCGAGGCGTTCCCAAGCCAGCCGAGAGACATAGTTCCTCCAGCGTGTCCTAGGTCTTCCCCGGGTCTCCTCCTGGTGGGACTTGCCCGAAACACCTCCCTAGGGAGACGTCCAGGAAGCATCCGAAACAGATGCCCGAGCCACCTCAGCTGGCTTCTCTCAATGTGGAGAAGCAGCGGCTCTACTTTGAGCTCCTATCGAGTGACTAAGCTCCTCACCCTATCTCAAAGGGTGTGCCCTGCCACCCTGCGGAGAAAGCTCATTTCAGCCGTCTGTATCCGGGAACTTAATTTTCCTGTCATGACTCCTCCACTTGAGGCAGGAGCTCTCCACCTTGGAGGAGCTGATCGTCATCCCATAGTATTTTCCATTGTTGTACCTTTCCTTGCTCTTCACCAGAAGTTGACATGTGAACTAACTCCTTATGTATTGTTCTCATGTTATTAAGGCTGATCAAAATAGTTCACTCGAGCCTGAAGGCAATCTGTTCAGCTGCCATCATTTCATGACAATTTCTAATGTATATAAGACCAGTGATAATTTTAGAAACTGTGACTAAGTTGACATTCGTTATGTTGTCAAGAGTAATCACCCCATGTGTCACTATGACAGCTGGAAGAGCATGAAGAATATAGTTAAAGGTTTAGACAGGAATAATATTCAAAGTTGCTATAGGTTTACATGATAAAATAAAATCCTTTAAATCTTGCACTGTAATGTGTTAGACGTATTTAAGTATGTACAACCATGGTTTTTATTTTTCAAAGAAGAGCACACAGCACAGGAGCACACTACTTCTCAGTTAAGCTACAACTCATTCTTGTCTTCTTTAAAAGGTGCGTGTGTTTTTCTCTTTAATTTGTATGTTTGAATATAAATTGCTGCAGTGTTTGGAACAAAACTAGATGGGGTTAAAGTGTGCATCTCTCAAAGGCAATGTTTTCTCCATAACTTGTCTCATTTAGACACCCAACGCGTATTCATTGGCCCATGTGTTAGTCATAGGTCTCACATGATTCCTCACTAATGCTTTTTTGTTCTAGTTGGGATGTGGATATTTTGCTACCACAAATGTTGTTTGCAATTAGACAGGCCACATTAATGATCTTTTTTTTTTGAAAATTAAAACAAATGACTAATTATATTTTTGTTTAAAGCGCTGAAACTATTCATGTTAAATGTTTACATAACGCAAGAACTTTCCCTCTGGCCTTTCTTTGAAAAGTTTGTTTTGTACAGTATGCCTCTATTAATGCTTTCAGTGGCCTTCTGTGAATCAGCTAAAATAAATAACTTTCTGAGCCAACAATGGCCTAACAGAAATGTTATTTTCTGCAACAAAGCTTTTTGTTCACATTTTGGGGAGTGTGGCATGTTTTCCAGGATCTGTTGACAGAGAAACAGGTAAGATCCAGCAGCGATGCTAAGAGAGGTGCAGTTGTCATTGTATTGGCTCAGAATGTCTCAATCAGGTGCAGTGCAGAAATGCTCCACGGACCGCAGAGTGGAAAAATGTGATAAACCCAAAGAGGAGGAGGAGAGACCCTTGGCAATAGGACTTTATAGAAACACAGTTCTGTTCCATTTTCAAAATCTAAATGACATTGCCTCCATACATTACTACGCTTTAGTCTGCTCTCGGCTCCTCCAGCTCAAGCGCGTCAGGATAGAAAAGAAACACTAGAGTAATGTGTTATTGTAAAAAGCTTTAAAGCAAACGCATTACCCACATAAGTTTTGCCTAAGGAAAGGTTAATTTGTTTACATTACACAGTCACAAAGTAATAAAAGCTTCCTTCCATTTCAAAGACCACATAGCTTCCTTTACTTTAGCCCCATCTCAGCCCTCATCACAAACACTGCTTCTTGTGTTTCATTGAAGATTATAGATGTCCACCAGTAACAGACAAATCAATACTTCCCATAAATTTTTCATACACACTCTTGCTTGTGACAGATTTACGTATTGTTGTTGTTACTGGAGACAGATGTGCAGTGTTTGATTGCAGATTGTGTGTCATTCTCCGCAAAAGTTGGACAAACATGGGGCTGTGGACACTGGCAATCGCAGAGCAGGGGAGCATGGAGGGCAATGGCACATACAACAAGAACCTGATAGTGAACAAATAACAGCTGTCTCATCAAATCAAATGCATCTATAATTTTCACAAACTACTGATTTGTGGAATGTTAACATTTTGACAATTTGTTCCATAAACTTTTTTTTTTAATATGGAAGTAATAATGAATTACATTTATATTCATATCATCTCACACATTTAACACTTTTGTTTTACTGAATACCCATAATAACTGTTCTTGATGATGAGGTCCTATGTCCCATCAACTGCCTCAACCTACAACTATATTAAATATAACAATAACTGTATGACTTATTATTACATAACTTATGTTCCTGACATTTGCTGAAAGTGGTAAATAGCAGCAAATTAAACAAGAGTGATTGAAAATGGACACAACTTTTAAGATAATAAAAAGTGCAAAGTTAGCCAACAATTTGAGTGGAGGGTATTAGTAAAGTGAGGGATAATGGCAACGACCTGGATTAGGCTGCAAAGGCTTTGTATGACACACTACTTACTCTTCTTACTGTTTGACTTTCTCTGAAGGTCAGTTTGGCCATTAGCTAGATCAGCCTAACACCGTGTGCCCCACCTCTCCACTCCAATTCTTCTCATCTCCCCAGCTCTCCACTGCTCCCCACACTCTTAGGACGGATGCGATGCGGCTAAATTTATCCTCACACAAACCAAAGCTAAGATGTTTAAAGAGCGTTCCTGCCAGCTCACTAAGTGTCTGCTTATCCTCATCAGCTTCAACTTCTACGACCCTTTCTCCTTTGCCCTTCTGTCCATCTACCCGTCTATTTTTTATCCTCCTTTTCCCCCCGTTTTATTAACAATGGAGCTGGTGGCTTGTGATAACTGGTCACTCCTCCAGGCTCTGAAAGGCAAGGACACTCTATTATCCTAGCTAGATGGATGGCTTGAAATATTGCCTGCAAGTGGTAGAGCCTGCCAAATCCTGCAATCTTAAAGCCCCTTTGTCTCTGACAAGTAGGAACATTAGTGTGAGGGCTTGGTTCTTGGAAAGGAATACACTTTTCTGAATATAACGTGTAGCCAGTGACAGACAGCACAGTGCATAGACGTGGAAATCCAGAAATTCAATTTGTTCTAAATATATAAAAACATATATGGAAGGCTTTTACCAATAATAACTGTTGTGAAACTGTCATTGTCCCCACGTGTTGCGGAGAATGCATTAGATGACTAACATGATGCACTCAGACAGCTGGTTGGCCTGAGCGCAGGGTAACATATTAATTAGTGTCCTAATTATTTGTGACCTTAACCTTGTGGCAGTTCCAGAAATGTCTCAGCCTCTGCACATCAGCCAGTTGATTTAGGAACATGTAACCTATTTACAACTGGCATGTGTCAGTGCACCATGTCTTCAACAAATGGAATACGTAGCACCCTGGCTGTGTCTATGAATAGACGCAGGAGGAGGATCAGGCGTTGATTTCGCAGAAGTGTTTTAGGCTGAGGTCATGTTAAAAAAAACTTGATTCATAAAAGAATGTTTGTTGAAGATATTTTTACTATAACATTTAAGCAAAGAGGCATGAGCTAGGATTTAAACCTGGTAGCTGGTGCTTTGGTGGCTCACCTGGAGAGAGTACACATTAATTGATCATTGTTAAACTACTTTTAAAAGCTGCTCTCACATCAAGGTGCCAGATCCCACAATCTAACTTTGACTGGTCAGTGCTGTTTTGCGGCAAAGACTTACCTACACAAATGAGCATAATATAAATAAAGTCAAAGTACAAGGTTGTTTAAGTTTTAATTGATCCTCTTTTAAAGGAAAAGAAAATCTCATAAACTCTCCAGCTGGCGTCTCTCACCAAAGTGTTAAGCCATGAAGTTTATCACTGCCTCAAGGCCCTGTTTCCACATGCCATGCTCATCGGCCATGCTTTTTTAATTGAATTAAGGAGCACTGAGTGTGGCATCTCTGTTATTGTTATCTTCTAGGTGTACAGGGGTTATTAAGGAAGGAAGCATGTTAAGTCATTCGTTATCCGTGGCATTCTAATAAACATGTTAGCTTAAGGCGAAGCCCACAGGTTGTCTGTGTTCCTCAGATTGATACTGCTGCCATAGCTACAACTATCCACCTCATTATAGTAAGAGAATGCTTAGGAGGAGATTAAATTTCAGGGAGGGAGTAGAAACAAAGCCCCAGAGAGGTAAAAGCGCTAGTTTGTCTTTCAGGAAATATAACATGAGCTTAGTGATTTAAATATGCATTTATTCAGATTTTCACTAAAAGCAGCCACAATATTTCACTAAAAGCAGACCCACAATATATTCAGGCATAATTTTTTAGAGAAACACTCATAATTGCCATGAATTTAGAAAAAAAAGAATAAGAACTAATAAATTAGTAAAAAATTAATAATTGTAGTCATTAAAATTCAGCAAGCCTAATAAACCGTCACAAGGTGCGACCAGAACACAAGTCTATTTTTAAATGGTTAATAATGAAAATATTTTAGGAAATGATTACCAGCTGGGTAACACTTAATAATAACTCACACTATTAAGTATTAGTTGAGTATTTGCAACAATTTAATAAATACTTGAGTCATCATTTACAAAGCTTCAATCCAACATTAAAAAAACATTATATAATAAGTTATAAACATTATTACACATGTATAATTATACTAAGAATTGATATTTCAGTGTGTAAATAGTAAATTAATTAATGAATTAATTTGATATTAATTACACATTTACTAATGCTTTTGTTCCAATGATGTACAGATCACAAAGTTAGAGAAGTACAATTGATGAATTACAAAAACACTATACACAGCTTTGTGAAACATTGTGATTTTTTACTACTGTTTTTGCCACTACCCAATCATATTTATTAATGTTTATTCATATTCATATTAAATATTTGGGACTGAAAACATTATCAAGCTTTCAAACTTTGTCCTGAAACTTACTTTTGAACTGCTTCGATATAACACAGTGTATGAGTCTATTGAGCTGGACTACTGTAATACACAAAAATTTAACCTTTTGTACTTTTATCCTCATTGTTTATTTTGTGCTTATGCTTGCATTCCTGCCACACATAACCCCATGGGTCTTTGTCAGGGAAGGTTTGACTTTACTAATTGGTACCAAAGCTGTTAATTGGAAGTGTGCAAACAAGAATATAGAGAATCTGAGAAGTGTCTCTTGGGAAATATGTGTGTTCAACCTCATTTTCCACCATAACTCTCTAAATGCAACTAACTGTTTGTTGTCAAGACAAAATGCCCAGCAGAAAAACACAGTATGCAAACAATCGGCTCTGCATTTTATTTGTCAAAGCCTTGGTGGCATGTTATTTTGAGTATTTTTTGTACATTAATTACTATCCTTCACAAAGCTATAATACGCCATTTGTGCTTTAACTGATTCTAATCTCTGCCATTATAAACATATAGTAGCCTATACATACAGTACCAGTAACATATGGTGAATTTTATGGCTTATCATTGTCTAAAGAGTAAAAGACACTCTTTAGACAATGATAAGCCATAAAATTTGAATATTTTGTGTCACCATATGTTACTGGTTTGTCATTGCATTACATATTTGTGCATTGTCAGCACCAATAACATCTTTAAACTCTGAGTCACTTTGTGCCATGCACCTGCTGTGCACCTTGGGAAATACAGTGAGCACAGTTTAACATGAGATCATCATCAAAAGCAACACAAACACAAAATATGTAAAAAGCAAAAATCCACAGAAACCAAGAGAGACATTTTCCTCTGCCACAGCAGGTCATGTCATTCCTTTTTATGTGTGTGTCTTCACTCTAACCTGATATGTTATTACACCAGCAAGCAAACATTTATCATTTATCATTTATTGTATTTGTTTTTTAACATTTTCTCAATGGTACACAATAAACCTTATTAGAACCATGTAAGTCTAGGTGGTTTTTGTAGCTTCGCATCAATTGAGACTAAGACATTGTTTTTGAATGACCATCCATCTGTTCTACATTCATAGTGGTTCCATATGAAGACATGTACAAGCAATTTCATTTTAGTTTCATATCTGTATTTATCGTGAGTGACCGAGTTCCATCATCAAAAAGTGTCCAGTGACAGAATCCAAGTTTCATCGGCAACAGATGCTGTGGCAGCTTTTGATGTGCTGCCCACTTCAGAGAAGTCAAGCAGTCAAAGCCTGGATGCTAACAAATTTTTTTGATATGTACAACATCCCCACATGAAGAGAGGCGCGCCGTCAGCGTGCTGGAGCACTTCCAGAGTAAGTTGGAGGAGGCTTGACCTGCAACAGTGAGCAAGGACCATTTGTTAGATAAACAAACTTTAATAAGACAACTTCAAAATGTTTTAAAGTATTGAAATTGATGAAGGCCAGTGAAGCTGTAAAATACTTAGGTGAAAATATGAGCATAAATCTTTGGATCTTTAACTTTACTTTTACTATTTAATAAAGTATTAGTTTGCTGTTTGTTTATCTCTAATGCTCTTTATATACAGTGTTTAATGAGCAAGACATTTTTGATAGCTTACTTTAAAGCACAAATAAATCAAGTCTCTGTCTTTACAATAGTTTGCTATGTAATTTATAAATGATCACATTATAAAGTTTATCACAAGCAATCAGCAAAGGTAGAATTAATCCTCTAGCAGCCGAACCAAAGTCAGTGCATAAGACATCGCTGAGCAAGTTGTATGAGTAATGGTGGGAGAGAATTGTCTCAGTGTTTTGCATACTTTATGAAATTAGATGATGATGAAGCCAAAGTAAAACAAGTATTGCATGTCAACGCATTAGTTAAAGCAACCCTCTAGCTAACCATATCTTAAAGTTATGGAGCTTTACGTCTTTAAGAGCTTCAACTAATTGCTTGTCTATGTTTTCAAAATCGTTATTATGCATTATATGGAGCATTAAATGGGGAGAAATGCATTTAATAAGCCAAATAATGGTAATGAAATTGGGCCTTGTGTTGTGGCTTTTAGACTGCATTGTCAGACTTGTGAGGGACTACATGCACAGGTTTGCTGAGTTTGTATTTTATCTATTTGAATTCAAGACCGCAGCAATAATGGATCATTATTTGTTACCCACAGACTGCACTCTTCTCTGGATGTCTTTAATGTTAAAGGAGAAAACAGGGGTTATAGTCTTACGGTAAATCTCTTCTAAATGCACTGTTGGGGAAGTGTAAGCAGAGTTAAGAGCGATACCACTAGGTATCATGCAGTAAGTTTCTTTTATTTTAAAAAAACTATTTACACTACACAGCCTACTAACTTTATTTTTTAATCTATGCAAGGTATATTTCTATTGGGAATATCACTGTACTTTATAGAATTAATGCTTTGATTTGCCCTTTGAAAATCACCACAACTGGGAATAATCTCCTAGTCATTTCCCAGGAACTGTGTGAAAGAAGATCGTCAAATTACATCGTCAAATGAACTATGTGGTTAGAAGGTAGGGTTATAAGCCACATATGCTAAATACAAAAGTGAGTAAAGTGGGTTTCAATAACATTTTAAAAGTGAAGAGGGGACAGGGGTTTTACAAAAAATGGTAGTCTTTGAAAGTGTAGATTTAAACATTTCACTTAATTAATGCATCATATGCGATCTACATCCAAAGTCTAATCTTGAGAGCAATCATGTAGTATTTTATTTCACTGACTGTAGATGTAATTCACAAAACTACAAAAACATGAGTGACAAATGACTTGTTCCTCTTGAGTTTCAGGACCTTCTGCATCACGTGGTGATTTTAAACAGTGGAGGCCAGCAACGTTAGGAAAGTAAACCCCTAACCCCATGTCCATTAACACTGATTTACCTTCTAAATTTCCGCTCTGAGTCCTTGTATAGAATCTGGCTCACAGCTTGTCTGTGAGTAATCCTTGGCTGATCAGAGGCTCCAGAGACCTGCCAAACAAAATCAACTCGCAATTTGAGCAGCGCCTGTTGATGAATATTAAATGAAAAGGGTAAAGAATTAAGGTAAGGTGTGGGAGATAAATAAATAAAAATAAATGGGCTCATATATATTTATAAATACAGAAATAAAAAGTTGAATCTCCTGTGGTCAGCCTCCATAGATCTATTGGTCTTTGAAGGCATCATTAGCTGGTTTTATCAGTGCATTGACCCTAAAACTATACCTGAGGGGCCTGACTGTGGTAGTGCGGGCGTGAGCATACGAGTCTTGGATGGATGAAATAAGACTTTGAAGTGGATTTTTTTATTTGAAGGATTATACATCAGGGATTTTGATTCATATCCATTTTTGTCCTCCAGGCTATCTTGTGTGGGTGGACAGAGATATTGTTCAGAAATGTATTAATGTATTTATTTCTTTTCCAACTATGATATTTAGTTAATGTGTGGATAGCTTGCATTTCTGGGGGTGGATGAAAACTACAGAGTACTCACAGAGTGGGAGAGGGTGATTGACTAACTATGTCCTCTGGAGACTGGCATGCTAATGATATTGACAATCTTTTACACAAATAACATAAAGATTCACAGTCACTAGATAACAAGTCTAACAGAAAAGACTGCAAAAATGGGATGTTGTCCTCTAGTCTCCAAAGCCTCAATAATTAATTGCATTGTCGTTTTGGACTGTAGAGAAAATTAAAAATATAAATTCCTTCCAATGCAGAATGGTTATTTTAATGCAGATGAAAATCAGTGGTATTTTTTATGGATTTCCCTAATCCCAGTGTTGTCATGACCTACTTTGGTTTTGACATTTTGTGAATACCCAATACTTGGTAATCCTTAAAAACAACATCTATAACAAGGACTTATTAAAAAAAAAAAAAAAGGTTGGTTTAAAAACAGTCTCAAAAAACAATGCCTTTAGGAGTATTAGTCTTGTTACATATAATTCACTGGGATTTGAATTATCATTAATTATAGAAATTGTGCTGATACCATCTCTTAATGCCAAGTTATGATTGCTCAGATAGGTTTCTAAAATCAAATGCATTGTGATGTTCATGTGATATTTTGGCCTTTCATTACACATTAATTAAAAACAAATTAACACTGAAATGGTTCTGGTTTTGGTGGAGTGACTTTTTATTAACTTTTATCAAACCAAACATTTTAATGCCTACATTTATCAAGTTATGGGTAACATAGATAACACATTTTTTCATTTATTTGCAATACTTAAACATTGTAATATCAGACAATTACTTTTCTAAATATTGGTTACAGTAGGATTTTTAAGACTTGCAAAGTCTTCTGAATACATGGTCTTCTTTTTGACACACTATTTACATAACTGCCCTCAACCTTGTGTGGATGTAATCATTTTCATACTGGTATGCTATCAAGGCAAACATCTTAATTTCCTTTAATAATTTCCATAACAATAAAGTCTTTGTTTTGGAGGTTATTGTTTCCAATATGATAATGGTGTTTTTTTCTTGCCTTCTTTGAAGTAATCTCTCATGGGAACCTTGTTAAACTTTTTCAATTTTTATCCCCCCCCCACTTGTGAATTATCGTTCTACTATGGTGGGCGCTAACCTTGAGCCGTCAAAACAGATAAATCTGCACAGATTGTATTCTGATTAGATTATCCGCCTAATCTGTAACACATGCATGGAACTGCAAGTAGCGATGCCACTTGCTAGGCAGAGCAAATGCAATAATAGCTGGATGGTAATACTTGCTGGCAGATCAAAATGATACCAGGGGCAAACAATAATAATAGTGCAGTGATCCGGCTGCTAAAGGTTTTATGTTTTTGTTCCCATTCTCTGCACTCAGGTTTTATATCCTGCAGGAAATGTGGAATATGCAACACTACCATTAGCAAGTGCTAACCCATTGGGCAACTTGTTTACTTTTCATTCATTACAAGACATGCAATATTTCTCATCTGGCTATACACTTTTAGACATTTAATTATACTGCTTTCCTCAGCAGGAGAAGGTTTGTATATATTTTGAGTCTTCACATCTCGGCAGACATTTTGAGCTCAGCTACAAAGCTGTCAGTGACTGATTTTTGAGCCTTTTACAGTTTAACTGGCTTCAGCAGACAGCCCTCTGCTTATTTTTTATTTTATTTTATTTTTTACCTTTGATTAACATCTGCTGCAGTATAATATTGACACCTGCAGCTATTCTATATGACTTTATCTTAGAAAAAGTTCACTAAAATAAATGTTTTGATCCTAGATATGGCAGCTATTAGGGTCTGAAAACCTTTTCTAAGACAGTAATTTAAAGCTCCACAGTTGATGGAATTGAAGCTAAATGATGTGTTTGCTTGTTATTTAGAAATCTCCAAACTGTCATTTTGAACAGAATGTTTCCTGCTCATTATTTTGGTGCAAGATAGACACTTACAATATAATGGAGTAGGAAAAAGGATAGGTTTTAATACAAACAGTATGTGCCTAATACATTGATTTTTGATACTGAACATGAAGCAATAGCAATCTAGTTGTAATCCAGTTTGAATGGATTAAGATACAAGATTAAGATCCAAAGCAAACCAAAGCAAAATCTAAATCTTGTAAAGATTGTCCAGTCAAAATTATTTTAATACTGTAATGCAAAGATACATGTTTGGTAGCTGTCTGTAAGCAAAGAACAGTATTAACATTAATGCACCAAATTTACCCAACATGAAGATATGGATTATGTTTAAAGCCACCATAACCTTTCAGCCAGCAGAGGGCGCAGATCCCTCTCTGTGCAACTGCAGCGCAATCTATTTACTTTAAGATGGCAAATGTGGAAGAAACAACATGTCTTCTGAAACAGCAGAGCCATTTTAGTGTATTTTGTACAAATATGACTCTTCTAGAGTCCAGTGTATTGGCCCATTTTCTTAATATTCTGCGTAGTGTGGTGAAGCGCCTCACTCACGTAATCTCTTGCAATATGCATCATCCCTGCAGCAGAAATGTTTTTTCACGGTTTCAGGGGCAAAATATGGCTCGGGGGCCACATGTGGCCCATTGGGCTCTTTAATCTGGCCCGCATTAACTAAAATTTTATTGATAATTCAGCAGTGATCAGTTGATTCCACTACAACATGCTCCAGATGGAAACAACATTTACTAAAGCTATCTCTACTTTCAGAGAGATAGTTTGCCCAGGTTTTAGAACAAACAACATATTGTTTTGCCTACAGTTTAAACTTGTGTTTTTATTGAGCATCAGTGAGTTCACCGTGTTGGACCCGCATTTCTGTGTAATTTTGATTCACAATAATGCTGAAATTTTATTTAGAATCTTACTTTGGTTGATTTCAGATGATTTTATGACTGAATAAATGTTAAAGAAATGCACACAATCCCTAATTAATCGTAAAATTAATTCCTTTATGGAAAAATTATTTATGTTTATTTAGTCTTTTTTATGCGTTTGTCCTGTGTAAGAAAGCATTGCACCAGAACAGAACCATGCAGCCCAGACAGAACGTCCACAACAACAGATAGAAAAATGATGGAGCCTAATGGAGCTCAAACTCACACTCATGACCATTCTGTCACTGTGCTGCCCAACAGGCAAACCTAACAACATTAATACTACATGTGTAGACACAAAAAAAGAGGCGCAAAAGTTTGCACACTGCCTCTTGCACTAGATTAGATAGATAGATGCATTAGATTACTTTTAATTTAGTTTGCTGAAAAGTGTTATAAAACCCTGAATTAGGCAAATGGACAAATTATAAAAACAAAGCTGGCATAAACATTTATTTTTACTTACTTGTGCATCTAAGAGTTAAACAAATATCAAAGTCAAACAATTCAAGCTACACATTAGTTTCTATGGACATGTTTTACCTTTATACTTGAATAAATGTTAAAATTATAATACAAAAAACAAAAAACAAACCTTAATCACACTGTTTTTTTTTTCCTTTTAGTTACACTTATAGGTCAGACACAAAAGCCATCAGCTTTAATATACCCAGCATATTTTATTTTTCCAAATAACCACCAGTCCACTCATTAGATCGCCTGAATGAAGCAATAGAGATCATTATGGCTCCTAGCAAAGAATCACTGTCACAGTTTTGAGAGAGATTGTGATGCTTTGGACACAGGCCTATACTTGGGATTAGCGACGCTAGCCTGGTGCTAGCTTGTACCTTGTGATCTAGTTGTGACAAATTGCAAACAATTCATTTACACGGACATGGGTTAAAATTATTACTATTCTATATACAGCTCTGTGTATACTTGTTTATAGGTTTTTTCACAATTTTAAATCCCCACAATTCAAATAAAAGGTTCACAAAAAATAAGTACATTTGGTGCATTCACTCTTAGATTTAGAACATGTTAGAAATGTTCTTGTATTTGTGTTGTGAGAATAAAGGACTTAAACTGACCCTTGCTGAGGCAATACAAAATGAATGCGTTTCCACAAACAGGATGATGTAAACCTTGCATGAATCATGGTAAAGTCATTTTGGAGAAACATGTTTTTCTTTCAACATAATTAATATTATTAATTCTGCAGCCATTCTGATCTGTGATTTTTTTTTCTCTGCCCAATACAATTCAGCAAATACAATTAGTATTTCAGTAACCATGAACCACAAAGTGATTAGCAACTCCCACACTGGCACCATTGACAAGCGTCACTATTCATATCCAAAGCAAATATTCAATCTTTACAATCGATGCAATTTAACTTAATTTTGGACTTATGGTTCAAAAAATTGAAACAGTAAAAAATGCATAACAGAGTTAAAAAGACATTTTAAAACTGTAGTAACTGTGGTTAAGTATTGCAGTAAACTTAAAATTTGTTAGACTCATTATAATCAAACTTACAGAATCATTTAACTCACAGATAAATGTATACATAAGATTCTGCAACACAGATTGTAAGGTCTTAATGTGTGCAGTCACAAACATTTCACTTGCACTGGTCCATCTAGGTCTCCTCAACAAAACTTGCAGAGCATCATTATATACCACCTGCAGTCTTTGTAAACTGGCTTCCTTGTAGTTGGTCCATAACTGCACAGTGTACAATGGGGCACAGTGTGTTCGGAACAAAGTCAGCTTCCCTTTATGGGGTGAGGAAGCTGTGCATGACCCAAAAGTACGTGAAAGAACATGTGCCTGAGCATACAACATACAACACTGTCTATACATATCGTTGTTAACAATATTTAAGATATTTTAGTTTTTAACAAGGTTTTTTGTAATCAGCATATTCATGTGTAAGAAGAACAGAACCGTAGGACACAATGCAATATTTATCACATTAATTGACAATTTCTTATTTGCCTTAATTGCTAAAGATGTTACTCTCATGAGACAGTATGGTCTTTATTATTAATTTAATTGAATATAGACTCTTCAGTTCACACAAATCCATGACTGTGTATGTGTGGGTGTGACCCAGACCAGTGCTTCTCGGGTTCAATATGACACAAGGTCCAATTGGACATGTGTGGTTAGAGTCAATAAGTGAATATGACAGCTTGTGTCAATAATAAGGACAAGAGGGAAAAGCAGAGAGTGGAGCTGAGATTCTCCAGTCTTTCATGACATTCACAGAAACACAACCCTGAAATCTAATTTAGTTTTCGACGAACAAAATTGCCCTCACAAAAAGATATATGATTCTGGAGTAACTCAATAAAGAACAAGAGTGAATGGTGCAGGCCACAACAACAAAACAATAATTTAAAGATGCTTAAACTTTTTGTATAGCACTGATTGGTGAGAATGTGGTCTGCAGGTAACTCTTCCAACCCTTTACAGGAGACTGTTTTGTTTCGTCTTAGGAACACAGACAGTGCATATTGGTCATTTTCTACTGCGCAGAATCTACCAGGGAAAGTGAGAAAAATCATATTACAGATAAACATTTTAATGTAATAAGAACAACATTATCATTTATTTCTCAGCAGCAGATTTCAAGGAATCACACTAGTATTTGGTTTTCATGTCTTTTAATTATGATAAGAAGACTACCGTCAAAGGTATCATTGTCTCTGAAACGCTCTTACATAAAGGTTTAAAATCCTTCCTTTAGCGCCGTTTTGTGACAGCTTCAATAGCCCCATGCTGTGACTGATGAATTTGTCTTATTAAAGAGTAGAATTACTGTATATTTATATATATGATGATTTGATTGTTTTGATAATTATTTAAATCCCAGAGCCCTGACTACATCTAAAAAGCATTTAGTGCATTTTTTACACATTTCAAATGATACATTTTGATTATCACTTAATGTTTAAGTTCAGGATGTGCTGCTAAAGAAAAGTGTGAATGTAGAACTACATTGATGTGTCAGGCATTTGGGGGTTGATGAGTTGGTTTTATTCACACAATTTACCCTGTGTCAGACCACACTGTCAACTGGAAAACGATCTGAAACATTTATGAAAATTGTAACAGTTTTAAAGATTAAAATCCATAATCTGCTTTTGATTATCAAAGCTCTACCAGCTGTTCAACATAGTGTTTATGATTGCTGGTACATCTTTTTTCCTTTAATGTTACATTTCAAAAGTCATATTTTTTGTCTTCTCCTTAAAGCCAACCTAGTCTAACATGCTGATTCCTCTCTAACCCTTCAGGAAAATATGTTGAGATATTTTGAGGTGAAAACAAATTATAGTCTTTGCCTCATGTAGCTTTTTTTTTTTTTTTTTTTAAGTGCTAAAAGATTGTTTTTCCTTCTTGCTTCATAACTTTCATTACACACTCCCCGGGGGGCGAGGAGTCAATTTGAGAAGCTTAAGCGTAGATGCATTGCTGAAACAGTCACTATTTAACAAACAATGAGACATATACAGTCAATTTAAATCACAGTATGAGTCATGTGGACAGTAAATCACTGTTAGTCTTTATTCATAATTATGAGCACTCAATAATATCCTTGGCTGGCTGGACATTTTGTCTTAAATATGTAGTTTTTTTGAATTCCCTAGTTATACATTTTATATTGTATTTATCTTCCCATATGTCATAAAGCATCAATATAACAAAACAATATTAAAACTTAGAATAATTGCCTTATATTAATAGATTTGTGAAAATATAATAACATCTGATATCTCTCTTAGGTGATTTTTTTCCCCCATCATTTAGTCTTCTTCTGATCTTATGTGTAACTCTATAGTAGGAGATGCTGCTGTGCCAATGCAGTCTCAAAGTCTCACTTAAATGAGAATACACATATTAAGGATTTGTTTTAAAAGAGGTAATTAAAGTGATATGTTTTGTCTAACTGTAACCTTATTGAGAGTTTGATGTGATTAGTCTCAAAATGTGATGACAGTGGCGTGAGTGGAAATGTTTAAGATTAAGAAAACCAAACAATGCAATTTGACAAAAAAATGGCATTTAGTCCATGAATTATTTGTTTCTTGTATTCCAAATGTTTCCCAAATCTCATTTTTTCTTTCTCCTTTAGAAAGCCAATCTCTCACAAACTCCTGCACAAATTCCCCCCTAACTTCACTCCATGTAAGATTTTTTTTTTCTTCTGGCTTTATTCCATTCACTATTCATATGCCAGCTTCCTTTTATTCTCTGTTTATTGTCTTCATCTCACTAAAGTTCCCTTTCTACCCCAACCTCCATTCTCTCCTGTCTCATCTCTGCGCCTGCTGCTGTCTACTTAGCTCATTCACACTGACGGCTGCGTCTCTAATAACTATTGAGGATGGTCACAGATTCCTCTTTTCTTCTTGACTCGTACCTACCTCTGGGAGTCTATGAGGCCCACCACGCCAGGGATAAATGGAGGATCAAATGCAATAAAGTGTTCTCACAATTAGTATTTCCCAGCATTCTTACTCACTAGAGATGAGCAGCAATGGTATGAAGAGAAAATCTGTTTGGATCTTCTGTCACTGCAAATTGTTTTGAATATATTTTTGTACATGACATAAGAGCCCTTGCAGTTGAGCACAGGCTTATATGTTACATTTATAGAGAAGCTATGCTGTGTTCAAAACTGTGTAGGTCAACCATCAAATAACTGTGAAAGGCACAAAAACAAGCATATGGCACTGAGTTCGTCTCACAGTGAGCCGGTAAATGGGCTGAGGTTCTTTTCAGGTCATCACATACATAAATGTCACACTCTCGGATAGATTTAGCAAAAAAAAACCTAAAAAGAACTATTTTATTTCAGTGTACAGCTGAATGAAATTGTGTAATTATCACGAGTAGGTGATAATTGAATCGCAGGAAAAATGTTTCACTATAGGGCACTGACAGTGTGAGCCTGCTCTATTAATCGTTGGTAATTTGTAGATTGTGAAGCTAGCTGGCTGTTGTCATTATCATCAAAACCGGCGATAAGACACTAAGGAGCTTCTATGGAATTCACAGGTACAATGTTCAGAGTTCAAATGAATCAGCACTGAAAGCCTGAAATAGGTTTGTTCTTCCTGTTACACCTGAGACCATGACAGATATATTTTAACGCTTGAACCAAGCGCCACAAGAAACTTTTTATTAAACACATTTTTTAATAATTTATCTGCACTGACCCAATTGTAACAACATATATGGAAGGGTTAGTAGCTCTTGATAGTTAGCCGGCATCACTGTCATGAAAATGGTATGTTAATGTCAAATAGGGGCTATGTGTGAAGTTACACATTTATTTATAGCTTGACAGAACACCTATTTAAAAACATCTACATTTTACATTAATATATTTTATTCCTTTAGATTTCTTTTGCTGGTTTATCTTTAGAGAAGAGCAGTATTGTACAATTGTTTTTATTTATTCTTTCTTATAGCAGCACACTGAATGGAGCTGTGCATATACCACTTAAATAAAACTGATTACTAAGCATTTGTCTGCATGTAGACCACATTCCTTTCTAGCAGCTTAGTCAGTAGGCCTATGAATTCTTGTTCTATAATTCTTCTGTTTCTATGAATAATGGAGAAGACTTTGAGAGTGAAGGTGCATCCTGTGCTCCTGAAGCCCAAGGTTCCCAATTAGAAGCATGGATTGGTGCCAGAGCACATGTTTCTCCGCTGTATTTGTTGGCACTTTTGAGATACACCCTCCTGAAGAATTAATGAAACCAGCAAACAAAGCAGCTCTTGCCACAGATATTTCATGCTGCCTTCACAAATTTGCCACTGTGCGTTAAGAGATTGTCACATAGTGGGCCCTGTTCTCTAAATGGCTGAGAGAGCACAATGGATTGTCTTTGTAAATGTTTTTGTTATTTGATAGCATTAGGCTTTACATTTTTAGTCTTCAAAGGTTGCAGGTTGACTGTCGAATGTACCTGTTTGTATTTCTCAGAGAATCTAAAATACAACAATGTGATTACTCCAATTGCTAAGCAAAATTGGTTTATTATACCTTTGATTTGTACTGTCGATTTCCACGTGCCTGTGGTTTGCACAGTGTTGCTGCTCTAATGCAGTAGACAGAATAATGAGGCCTATGGAGGCTTGCAAATGCCCCACATCCTTTGGACTTTGGCGCAAAATCTGACCCAAAAAGTTTCTGTGAAGAACATTGAGAAAGCTATAATTAGTGGCACATACGGTGCTCATGTGGTGTTCTTTAAATGGCTGAGACGTGATATAGCGTCAAGCTTGACACCCCATCTACACCAAAGGCGATAATTGTTACATGGAAAAGGCATGACAGGAGTCTGATGTTAAATTAAAAAAAAAAAAAAAAAAAAAAAACTTTTCTTACTGGCAAAATGGATTTTAATTTTTAATTATTATTCTATTATATTTTTTTACCAAGCAAAGTAGGTCTAGTATGCTTTAGAAACAATAGTTAAATATAAACTGCAGGTTGACCATGACTGTTCATTTTATATTCATAAAGTAAACACAAGACATAACTCATGGAGACACTGTGGCAATGCATTATAGAAGACATTGTTTTTTTGGACAAGCTTATGTTATCAATTCATTTTCCAAGTAGAGTCTTGCATTTCAGCTTGACATCCTTATTTTTCATTCAACCCATCTTGCTACCTTTTTTATTTTATTTTTATATATGACATGATGCCGGCTGTTCTGCCAAGTCAAACAACAGCACCATTAAAAGCATTTGTGTGTTTAAATGCCTAAAGGAGATTAATTATTGAGACACTCACAACATTCATTAACAATTAAAATAGAGCTACAAAACAACTTTGCTGCTGTGAAAAGGTAAGCCATAGATACTTTTGATTGAATTTTAATTGAAATAGCACTGAACAGAATTACACAATTTTCAGTAGCATTGCACCTAATCTATGTTATTTATTAGAGAGGCAACGGTCTCCACTTAATAACGTTAACATTTGCAGACTGTTTAAAATGAACATTTATGGTTTGTTGCAGGGATCTAAAGAGGCTGGTAAGGCTTTCACACAAATATGTCCTCACAGACTAAGCACAAAGTCAATAAGACAATTAATATGTCCTCTGAGAAAGGGTCAGGCGAAGAAATGCTGACGCACAGTGTCCTGTACAATGCTGTGTCGCAATCTAATTAGATTGTAAGAAGTCATTGAACACATCATAAAATGTCTCTGTCTGTTGTTTACTATAATAAAAGGTGTTATGAAATCAGTCTCAAGATGGCCATGTACATCTGCTACCTCACTACCATTGTCTCAATGACGCCATGAATCTTTTAGAAGGATAGTGCTAGGCTTGTTAAAAGCACCACATGGAGCAGTTCAAAGAGATTTACTCATATTAATAGCTCTGTGAACAGATAGTAACCTCACCTTAAAAATAAGACCTTTTCCAACTTTCTATACATTAGCAGAAGGTGTAAAGATAAAAAAAATGTATGAAATGTTAATTCTCCTGTTATTTTTTTAAATAAATAACTGGATCATTTGGACATGATCATACTACTTCCTGATCATATACAGCCATACATGCTGTTCACCCTTAAACGTTCACTAGGTCTTGCTCACTTGTCTTTACCCTTCCTCTCTTGGTCTACCATCCAGGGCATTACTCTCAATTCCTTTACAGGCATACACATTGTTTTAAAACATATCTTTTGGTTGTGACATGCCATATTCACACAGTAACTTTGATTGTGGAGCCACATTTTGATCATGAGATACTTCTGTATGTGTTATTGAGAAGATCAATAAACAACAATTAAGAATTAACAAAGCAGTCTAGCATCTGTATGATTTCAAATGGTTTGTGAGATGAAGAGTCTGGCAGAGCAATGTGTTTTCTGTTTGAGCCTTTGGTTTGCTTTGTGTTTCAATATACCTCTATTTCTCTGAAGGCTGTTGGGTGTCCTTGAACGTCCAGAGGAGGTTATCCACAACAAGTCTTTCTCCTTTTCTTCTTCCCTATCTCCACATCCCCCCTCACCTCCCGTGCATGTTGGGATGTCTCCTTAGAAGGCCTGTGCTCTCCCTGCGACCATGGCAAATAACTGCTCTTGCCTTTGTAGGTCGGGCGAATTACACGACGTGTCATGTTGGTCGTGTAGCAGGTAGCAAGGCCCGTGGGAGATTTAGTGGCTTTAATTACATTTCTCTTGCTGGCCGTTGAGGAGAAAGGAATTAAATGGGACTGTTTTCTTAATCAGCTCTCACTCGGAGGGTAACCACCCTAGCTTTCCAAATGAAAAACGGCATTGAAGCGTGAACTCTTTGCTGCATCCAGTCATGCTTATGTGGTAAACAATGGCTCTTGCGTGTGTGTGTGCGGGGTGCATTTGGAGTTTTGAGGGTGGACATTTATTGCTATTTCCCAGGTCTGTTCGCTGTCGGCTTTACAGTACTTTATCTGTAGACGCGGATGGAAATATGTTTCTATTGATTGCTGTCCTTGGAACGTGAACAGATGCTGGCGGTGATGTTGAAATAGTTACGGTGTGAGGAACATGAACCTTTTGTGTGAGGAGATATATCTCTTACCACAGGCCTAGGCAGGACTAAGAATGCCTTTGGGAAATGGGATGCATGATTTATTGGATGGACAAAGCTTATTACAGAAATACAATAGATAATTGTAACAGTGAGAAAGCCCAGCCAATGGATACTCTTCCTTTATGATGTTTTCCCCGTTTAATACAATGTTTTTTAATAGTTTTCTTTGATTCTTTTATACAGACTCTGGTCACTAATTTATAGTCAGTGTCTTGCTGTCGTCAAGGCAATTTTTTCTTTCCATTTTCTTCCTTCCTTCAGTGCATCATCCATTTTTACTTGGGGATGCACTCTGAGATGGTCGAGCTGCAGCTGTGAATTTACTGCCCCATCAGGTGCTTCTAATGTATAAAGTAGAGCATATAATGGTTATTGAACAGGAGAGAGTTATGGTGCGTGGTATTTATATCCTTGGCCCCTGAGTCCGATAACATGATATTGAGATTGCGCTAGCTGCCAAGCGCTGGGTGATTCGAGGAAAGCGGGACACAGCACACACAGGAGAGACGCCAACAGAACGGAGATCCTATGAATGAAATAGGACCAGTGTTATAAGAAGATAAGGAGGTCCAAAGGTAAGGTAAAGCATTAATCCTGATGTATTATGACATGGTAATATCAGAAGTCAGGGAAGACGTGAAGAATGAAGTGGGGACCTTTAATGTGACGCCAGTGCGGAGGTTAAATTTGATGTGGCCCGACCTCGCTCCCTGGAGTAAAAAGGCAAAGAAGCCAATAAAAGTTAGACCTCTTAAAGGGACATTGAAGAAGATGGATATGACCTGCGTGTTCATGTGGTTAGAGACAGACAATAGAAAAGGAGGTTTTGTTTAAATAAAAGACTTAATTTAACTTTAATTTATTATCAGTAATTGTTTTACTTTATATATTTTTGAAAACATGTGAAGGCAGTGTTAAAGGTTTTTTGATCTGCTCATAATCTCAAACAACACAAAAAAACTGATCAAAAACTGCAGAAGCAGAAAAAAGTGCAATCTACTGGATGCAGTTATCTGTGCTTTTGTTTGATGTTTAATCTAAGCAAATTAAATACATTTTAAAGAAAAAAAGATGTGCCTTTAAAATGGTTAGGATTCATCTTATGGTTATTTGTATGCAAACCCTGAAGAAATTAAAAGTACATGACTGTACACTAATCAAGTAATTTTGGATAAAACTACAGAATACATGACTATTATTAATTACTATTAATTGAAAAATGGAAAATTAAAAATAACACAAATAATAATAATAATAATAATAATAATAATAACAACAACAACAATAATAATAATAATAATAATAATAATAATAATAATAATAATAATAATAATAATAATAATAATAATAATAATAAATAAACTAATTACAAATACTCAAGTAGTTCTTCCTAGTGTGTAGTTAGTTAGTAGTAGTAGTGTGCACATCATAGGCCTCACTAATAGTTGATTGTTTGAATCATTCATTCAAAATTCTGTTTAATGGAGCAATAGTCCACATGGTGACCCAGAGAAGTCAAAGTGTTAAATAGGAGTCAGGAGTCATAGAGTCATCTGTCACTCAGCTGTTAGATTCCCACTTAACCCAGGCTCCACTCTTTTTGGTAGATAAGTGCAAGTGTGTCCAATGGTAGTGGATTGTGTTTGTAAACAGAGAGAAACCTGAGAGGCTGGTGCTCCCATGTTCAGTGCTGACACTAAGAGCAAGCTGCCACACTGTGGATCAATAGCACAAAGTGTTAGCTAAGAAACACAAACAGAGCAGCACATAAAGAGGGTGGCCAGTTAAAGACACATCTTTGATAAATGACAATCACAAAAGGTGATCGGGACACATAAAAGAAAGCAGCAAGACTTCTTTTATAAAAATCTGGCACAGCTGGCTGCAAAACAGTACGATTTGTTCCAAAGTTGTTGCTAATACGCGGCATGTGCAACCAGCAGAGACAGAGTTTGACCTTGCTTGAAAGATTAATAGCACATGTCACTGGACACGTCGCAGGGTTTCAGTCTTTCGAGCATGACAAAGAGCCTGCTGGTGACACCTTATGGGTTAGGAAGATTATTTTTGGCAATGTATAGTGAATTACTCTTCAAGCAAGACAAAGTTGATGGCAGAAATGACAAGTAAATAGACATATTGGAGGTTAAGAGGGGCCCCTTTCATATTAAATGAAAACACTAGGGAGAAATAAACGGCCTTGCACTCTTTTGGCAGAGTTTCGGCGATTTGGCCTGAATCTGTAGTTGTAATTCTTGGGATCCTCACAAACAAATAATTTTCAAGCTCAAACAGTGATGTGTGTGCAGTGTTTTATGACTGCACAGATGAATATTTGCTCCACAATATCTTCACAAAATAAATCCAGGCAGTGACTCTTTCAGATGAAGAATGGGATGCCAAGCTTTATTGATTATGCTGAAATAAATAATACAACTATTATGTTTGCTTGTAGCCTAACAGTGATGTATGGATATGGTATATATGCGAACCAGAAGTGGACCAAAAAAACTGAAAATAGCAACCCTGTAGGCAACATTTTGATTCAGAGTCTGTCTTTGCTTTTGTATTGTGGATCTTTTTGTATATAAAACTGTAGTGTAGTGTGTGGGTGTTGGCTTGTATGTGTTTGCGTGGACTGGAGTGGAAATGGAAACAGAACTGGCCAGGCAGCACCCAATTTCAATCATCCTTTGGTCAGTTTTAGCATCTAGAAAATGAATACGCCCCCACTTTTTAAGAGATTTTATTGTATTTTGCCAGCATGCTCTGCACACAGTGAGTCTCGTTTGTATCCCAATTTCGCTTCTTCAACCAACCTCATGCCCTACCTACTCAAATACACCACCATTCATTTTTTTAAACGTGAAGTTATGCTTGACATTGTTAAGAAACACTATACAGAACCCCAGAATACCTCAAATCATTGCCAAAGGTATGTTTCAGAATCAAAGGCTATTTTCAAGGGAGGCTGGTCTTTTCCTGGACTATTTTTGTACAGATCAGAAATCTACAAGTAGTCTTCTTTCAAGTACTTTTTCTGAGATTGGTTGGTGTACATTTTCTATTCTATGAATTCCATAGTCTTTAATGGACACTTATTATTTGATTGCTTTAGAATGACCATATTTCCAGTGGTAAATTGTTTAGCCCTTGTTCCACTCAATCTGCTATAGAACCCAAAATCCCTTTAACATCAGAATGTCAAGGAAAATCACAAAGTCTTTGTTAGCTAAAAACTACGAATGAATGCTTCAAACAGAAAACAGCCTCAGTGTCTACTCATTTTAAAATTTGGCAGCAAATGCCCAATTATGTGTCCTGCTGTCATTGTTCTTTTAGATTTACAAAATTCTATTACGCTAAAATATGTCATTTTGCATCATCTGTGTTATTTCATGTAGAGTGGGTAATTTTGAAGCTTATGTAGTGTTTATCATTTAAATAGGATAAAAATAAAAGGTTGGGTCCTGTTAAATGAGGATGTTATACATCACTGGATCACAATGTACAAAATTGAAAGAAGTATTCATAATGGGATTTTGGAAAACTATTACCCAAGTTCTAAATTCACTGTCTACCAAAGTTAAAGCATGCTCTAAAGTTTGAAGTGTTGTATAATACACTTAACTTCTCTCCTGTCTCATATGTTTGAATAGCTTCTACTTCTGTGCGTCCATCTCTTGTCTATTCCTGCGTTAGATATTGAAGAGCTGGTCTGAACGCACGGGTCACTTGTGAGATGCAAAACACTGGACAATTATCACCACTTTTGAAACAACAAACAGCTTCAGCTTGTCAGCGTGCTGACCTGTGTTTGTCTGAAATCCCATTACTACACAAGATCCTCCTACAGCTCCAATGCTCAGTCACCATACTTTAGCTCATTTCCATTGCCCCAGCCTCTCCAGTGAAGTGTGTGCGTGACTGCCCACCTAAACTCAAGTGGGAGGCTCAGGGTGGTTCGCAGGTTACCTTGGTTTGGCTGCAGATTTGCACTGAGATTTAAATGTATATGCTGTGTGTTGTCACTACCTGCTGTGAATTCTCAACAAGACAAGCTCATCCTGTTCCCGTAAGCCCTATTGGACACAAATCAATACCATGTCTTCCTTCACATTGTTGACCCAAATTAAATAGAAAATCCATAGAGATGTAAAACAGACAAAAACAATACAATCAAATGAAGAAATTGATTGAAGAAAATATATAGCAGGACATATGATGCACAAACGTCATTAAGGTCAGCGAAATATAAACAGTCTGAAGTCAGCTTGATGCTTATAGGCAAATGTACTTCAGGTAATAAAGCTGCACAGAAGCAGCTATGTTTTAAGCAGAGTGCACCACCAACGTCCACTGCATAAATCAATTCTGCATGGTTTCTCTATATCTTTGTGGTTGTTACCGATGCTCAAACAAAGGGGAAACAATACAATTTTGTCTTAATTCCAGGTAAATGTCTTGCACCCAACAAATATAGCCTTTTTAAGTCCATCCGTGCAATGTTGCTCCATTAAACACAAATCAATTGTCCAAATTAACAGTGTGATTGAACTTTGTTCCTTGCTGCTAAAAATAAGAATTGTTGTTTTCAATATGGGCACCCTTCTACAAGTGTCTGTTCCAAACCATTGCCAGAACTCTTGTAGTGTTTCACTTGTGCTTTTTCAGTTGTATTTTATAGATAAGCCTCACTATATGTTGTGTTACTGTCATGTTTTCCCCCAAACCTTCCTCCAAATGTGAAATTCCAAATGATCACTAATACCTCAAGCCATTCAGTGTCTCAACGCCACCTTCATAAGCCCCCCATGAGTTTATCTGGGTAAATCATAGTCTTCTTTTTTTAGATGTACAGTTTTCAAAAGAAGTAAAAAAAAAAAACTTTAATTTTTCTGCTGCTGACCAAAGACTTTAGTGTGCACTGGCAGAAGTGTATTACACCAACACTGTCGATATCTTGTTTAGTGTCCACCAACACATTCTTTATTTCTCTAAGGTGTTATTCTCTCGAAGTAACACTGCGGCAAAGACCAACAAAACACATAATTACTGACTGTATATCACTTTGCGAGCAATAACATATTTCGCAATAGTTGTGTTTTCTTCAGTCTTGGTAGATTTGACTTCTAGCCTTGACTTCCCCTTCAACATCCGTGTTTCTCTTTTTCAGCACGCATGAGAGAAATGTTTTTTAGTGTTTTTTATACATAATCAGTGATTTAATGATGATTGTACCACAAGTGTTAAGGCTAAGGAAACAACCTTATGCCATAAAATTTGTTGACATAATCAATTATTCATAGTCTTGGGGCCAAAAAGCACTTTTTTCTCCTGTGCTATAGGCTGTAGTCAGTGTAACTAATGAGTTTGCCTCAAGGCCGTGTTTATCCTAAAAGTTCTTAAGCGCACAGGTAGTAACAAAATAGGCCATTTATTAGTGCATTTTAGGTGACCCACTTGAGCATTTCTGAAATCATGCAAATGAGTTTCCACTGGTTTGTTAGAATCAGAGATGCTACATAAGAGTAACATGAAGAGTATGACGAGGACATGCGGGTCTTAGTTCAGTGTTATTTTAAGTTTGTGAACCCTATCTCCCAAAAGCCTCTGCTAGATTTTGTGAGAGAAAATACCAGGTTAATGTTAGGAAATAAACTTTTTATAGTCTTAGTTTTAGGTTTACAACTAACAACCTTACTGTTAAGAAAAGACTTAAAGGACACAATACAATGGCTGGACATATTTTTTAAATGCCAATTCCCCTACATTTTGTTGACTGAAACATTAGTATTATGTAAATGACCAACATAAACGTGGTTATATTGTTGTATTATTTTACATTTGCAAAGAGAAGGGCAGGAGAGTTTATTATATTTATAAAATGGAAAGCCTGAAACAATCAGAAGGTTGTTCCATTGTTAACTCAAAAGTGCCAAACACATTATGACAAAAAAACTATTTGACATTAACACAAAAAAAAAAAACACTAAAGCATGTGCACAAACAAACTTTTGAATCTATTTTGTGATGACCAGAGGCTGGTCACTAAAAGTTCACTATAGGACAAAGGTGACAACATAAATTAGATAAAACTGTGTATATGTACAAGTTCTGATGCTTAACAGATCAAAAAAAGCACAAGGGTTTTCACAAGGTCTGCATGAGTTACCATGTGATTACATTAGGTATTAATACACACTGTGGAATGACATCTGATTTTTTCTGGAGGATATAGTTAATAAAGAGCACTCTTATGTTACATCCTGTGGGAAATCATTTGACCCGTTTTTAATTGGTTATCTTGATAAAAGAATGACTTAGGGATATCCCTCAAGGTCATGGGTTTATCTGGAAATACAAACATGGCATTGCTATGTTTGTCGGGTTAAAACTAGGCTAAACTCAGAAAATGAAGTGCTTATTAAAATTTTGGCAGCTATTTGAAGTCAAAGCAAAAAAAGACAGACAGCCTTTGAAATCAGAAAGCATCTATTCAGCCACTAACAAACTAGAAAAGAAGCTATTCAGGGAAATAAATTGGTGGTTTCGGCATTTCATGGCAAGCCATTCCTGGCATGTCATAAAAATCAGACATCTCCACGAGACACTTAAAAACTACACTTGAATCGCTGACAGAATGAGGACCCGGTATAAATAATTAGCACAGTTTTGAACATGTTTGTCATTAGATGTGGAGAAAGCCTGGCATACAAGGCTACAGATTAGTCGACATAAAGATGATTCCTCTTGAAATAACGGACTGAACTGGAGCAGACATGACAGTGCTTCAGACAGGAAAAGTGGAATATAGAAGATAGACTTTGGATCTTTTTACAGCGGTGTGTCACTCCGGATGTTTGAGTGGCACTGGCACATTATCGCAGTGTCAGAACAGAAATCCCCCCACTTCGCTTTTCTCTCCCTCTAAAACTAGCACAGGTCCCTCGGGGGCACAAGGGAGATGGCTTCAAATTGATAATCACCACTATTCATTATCGTACTTCCTGGATTTACTCTTGAGTTCATTTCCTAATTACTTGATTGTGTGTTGAAAATTATTCATTAATATTTTCACTTGCAACAGTTTGCACAAGCCATTAATTACTTTGAGTGTCTCTTGATAAGTAATGATTGGATCCCTCTCTGATATACCCCCCACTGCTGATTTCTTGTCACATACAGCCACATTGTTGTATATCAAGTGTTGGAGCAGTTCCCATTATATCCAGGCAGTAAATGAATCTGAGCGAAAAGAACCCACCCACATCAAAATGACTCTAATGCCTTGATGTGTGACACACCTAAGGGAGGCATTTTATCACAGGAGGACATTCATGGCTATGCATTTGGAAATCTTGTGTTTTTATTAGGTTTATTCAGGATTCTATCTGTTGCGTTAGTTACAACTTGCTGTGTGGTACAATGAAAAACAATTTGTAAATGATGTCTTTCCTATACATTTGAATCAACATCAGGGATGCACTTTTTGTTACTCTTACACCGTCAACCAGGGGTTGATTACAAAAGTTTTTAAATCTAAATGAGGCTGCAGGGCTTTGTGAGTCTCTATCTTATCAGCCATAAAGCACGGAAACTAGTATGGGTGGCTAAAACCTCAGTAGTCGATAGTGTAAACCAAAATGTTTTAGTTGGACATAGCTCAGTGACTGCAGCAGCAGTGGAAACAGTGGTGATAATAATTTTGACTGACCGAGTTGGACGTCTTTAAACCGTGTAACTTATGTTGCGGAAACATGATAATGAAGAGTATTTAGTGTCTTCAGGGTGCTGTCTAATAACTGACTCTAGGCCCTCTCACTGAAATAACTTTAGGATCCAGTTGCAGGTCTACTGACTTGATTAGGGGCAGAGCTAAAGAAACAGACACAGATTTAGCTGATTTAGCACAGATTTAAAACTGAATCTTCTTTTTGTTGATATAAATGTGATTAAGTTATTATATTTATATTATATTGTATAATATAACATTTACGTTCATGTTAAAATTAATGAAATATTGAATAGGGGCCGATTATACTGTATATATTGTATTCATCATAAAAAAGTATTGCTTTTATCATACTTTTTCTTAGTTTCTTTGAGGGAAAAGGAGCAAAACAGCGGTGTCATTAAAATGCTCTGAGATTGATATTGAACTGCCTTACTTCCTCTTTAAGTGCGTTTCAAAGTATGGCAGGCGTCCTTAGGGAAAACACAGATGGACTGTTTACCATCCCCATGTCATTTCATATTTGCCTCATTTTATCTTTTAGATTCAAATCCTCTTAGTTGGACATCTCCTCCTGCTTTTCCCTGTTTTTCATTATTTAAAAATGATTCACCTCAGACATACGGCATATGACATTTTAGGGCAGTGACTAAGAGACATATCCAGGCCCTGCATGAGACGTTGACAGTTGTTTAAAAGCTTCTATTCAGCTGAAAGATTTGACATTGCGTGTGGGCAACTTGTAGTATTTTTAGTCCTTATGATCAAATAAACTCTTTAAGTTGCTGATAGCATAAGAGGACATAATTATTTCTTATGTGGCTTTTTAGAATTTACGCCTTACTGCCGTCTGTTAAAATGCAAAGAGTACTTGATATGGGGGCAAGAGTCGGCACATTTCCGACGACTGTACAAAGCTACTTTTCACAGATGTTTATTCAGTAGAGTATGATAAAAGGTTGACAGAAGGGGCACATCTTCAGTTTATAGTAATACAAATAGCTTAAGTTTACAAGGAGGAATATGATTAACTAACAAGTGTAGGCTTACATTACTGCGTCTCCACCAGGGTAATTCAATTTTAATTACAAGTGCAGGATAATACATTGTGCGCCTGTGCATATGAAAGTGCATGTGCCTAATGGTAAAATATTCATGTCCCCGTGTGTCTATGCCCGTGGACATACCCACCTGTCTGTGTGCTTTTGCATCTCTCAGGGCATGGAGGCCTTTTGTGTACTTAGATCCTGCATATTTCTGCATAGCTTCCACTTTTGGGGGTTTAGCAGAAAAAAAAAAAAAAAACACAGAGCAGCAGAAAAAAGAAAATGTGGTGTGTGGGGGATGGATAGGGGCAATGGAGGGGGTCTTGAGTGCAGCTTGAGCAGATTAAAATAGGCAACTGAGAAAAAGGTCAGGTGAAGGCAGGGAGTATGAGTCCTTTATGTTGATAGTTCAGAATTTTTAACGATTATAAAAACATACTACCTGAAAAGTTTCTAAAGTACATTTAGTCTATTTTATAGGTGCTACAAACAGAGTACAGTTTGAAAGCCACAATATGTAGCTTTAACCTCCCAAGTGTGTTGTATCAGTTATTTTTGGAAAATCTTTCCATTGGTTTACAAATACGTACAATCTATACAAACTCTGACCCCTTCAACAAAAACAGCCATAGCTACAAAAATGACCCATACATTTAATCTTGCATAAGCTCGTTAGATGTAAAATAATAAAATGGAAGAGTAACAAACAAACACCGAGTCACTACTGTCAGCATAAATAAACTCAATCATTCAATCAAGCTTCTTATCCTAGTGTGTAAGAATCACTAGACTCAATGTTCAGGACTACATTTCCCATGATTTAAATCTCAAGCTAAAGAACTGTGCTTACTGATCGGACTTGTTATTTATATGATGTAAAATGTTAGTAATCACAAAGCACCAATGCCTACTATGATTTTTTATTTTTTTATAATTTATTTTTTTTACCTATTTCCTTAGTTGTTTGCCGCTCTTGTAAATTTCTTTGCATCTCAGAAGTCAAAGTGGATCACTGTAAACATCATAGAGACTCATTTGTAATGCACAGCTCTTCACACAGACCAAGGACTGTGTATAGCCAGTGCATGAACTTCCCAGGAATTAGGGAGACAGTATAAGACGGTGAGAGTCTGCCCTGTCAGAATAAGTACTTTACACATATTATTTCTGCACCATTTGGCCCGGCTCCTCTGTGAGTGCATACAGATCTGCTGAATAAATGTGCCTGTCCGATAGCGACACAACTCTTGACATGCTCTTAAAGGACAGCATCAAGTAATAAATAAAGTACATCTCTCGTAGACTTTACTGAAGACCATGGCCACTAGAACTTTTGTCGTATCTCTCTTTAACTCTTGTACCATCAAAATGTAGAACTGAGACAACAATCCCTAATCTAGTGATGATTTTTGTTCTGAAATAATCACTGACATATTTTCCTAAAAGCAAAGTTCGGTCATTGTCTGAATCCATTCTCATCAGAAAATAGTTCTTCACCATTTAGAATTCACAGTTCCCACATATTTGGATTGGTTGGTTTTAATTTTAGGATTTATGGGTTTTTGATTAAAAGAAAAAGGTTTGTAAATGATTTATATTTAACACTCAATTTTAGTGCCTGTTTTGTATGCGCCCTCATCGAAGGTCAAACTGCTGTCCCTTACTTTTTATAGGTCACAGTAAAATATTTGGTAATCCAGTTTGGAAGAAAATGCATAAAAAATTAAATAAAAATGTTTCATCTGACTTTGACCGTGGAACTTTTTTTCATCGGACTCATTCAAGCAACAGAAGTGGGCCTTCAATCTGTAAAATTTAGTTGGCAAGGTTATATTTGGTTTTAATTTAAACTTTGCCTAAGAAATCCCAATTGTGCCCTAAATCAAGTTTTCAATCAAGTTTTTCACCAGGATGTGGTTTCCAAATAAAATAAATGAATGCCTTTAGCTAACATATGCATGGACTTTAATTATATGACCATAGATTTGAACAAAGCTGCTGCTGAAACAAATGCTGTTTTTTTAATTCAACATCACAATTTATATTCATCAGGAGCTAAATTCAGGTCAGCAGTCTTCTCTGTCACCTTGTATCAGGTCAGGCCATGCACGGGTGTTTATATGGCCTCATAGCATGTAGGCATAAAGCTCTGTGTCAGCATTCTCTGGAGGAATACATGCAGCGCTTGTGTTGGAGGTCATGTAACAATGAGAGCAAGCAAATTACACAATACACAGTTGTCCAGAGTGCATAAAGTCAGAAAACACACAATGAATAGACCTAATTTCACCAATTGTCTCATAAATCAGATTTATTTGCAACACATCAGATAAAATACTAAATGCAGATTTTTATATTCTGTAATGAAGCTGATAACAAATTACATTGTAACAAAATAAAGACACTTAGATGGTTATGTTAAGACCGAATCTAGACATAACAAGAGTTAACAGAGGTCAGGGTGCTCTGGCATCTTGTGCTTGTAAAGGATCCTTGGCATACCTGACAAAAATTCAATGACTATTTAACTTTTTATACAAACACATTTATTTTACATTTAGAATTAATATAAACCGAAAATAGTTCCACATTTTGAACTTTCCATTTACAAAAACTTCAATTAAGTATTTTTCTAAGCAAAATATTTTAAATACACAGCAGATCTCCACATATTAGCGACAAGAGATTTGTGTCCTTTTGATTCAATCTTAAGACACAAGCAAAGGCATGGAGATCCTGTATAAGGCACAGCTTCCATCTTATGTCAGTGGGATAAAACTTTCACTTTCTTTAGGAAAAAAGAAAACAATATCAGCCACATACTGTATTCTTTTCTGCTCGTGCAAAGATTCATACACAAAGAGGTTTTCTGTCTTGCTATGTGGAGCAACGCATGTACCGTAACTGAAATGCACTCATTGCCCATTGGCAGTCATTGGCATGCAGAACTGTGCTTCACTGGGAGAAATGCTGTTTTCTACAAGGCTTTTCTGTGCATCTGAGTCACTCGTCAAGCAGTTCCTTTATCAGAGCCAAGCAGCAGGATGGAAGAGCACATCTTGGGCTGATAGTGGGGCCGCCGCTCCTGACTAATCCTGCTCGCTGCTGGAGAAATAAAGAAATAAATAAGCCAGGACTTGAGAAAGGAAAAGGGGTGAAAAATGCAGTTGTATTGAGAGTAGTTCAAAGGCTTTCAGTCATATAGAAAAGATCATAACTACTGATGTATTGATAAGGGCCAGACTGTACTGACGCATACTGGTTGGGAAAGCCAGACAGTGTGTGTGGTGATGTACTACACTTAAAAACATCCTATTGATTTCCTCAAATCAAGTTTTCGGGTGTGCACTGTAAGTACATTAAATATGAGAAGGCTTCATGTGTATTAAAAGAAGTACATTCAATTGTAATGGTTTCTACACAAGCTTCTGGTGTAGCTTTTATGGTGTCTGACTTCAAAATCTGTTATTGCATTTCACGGTCCAGGATGCACATTAGAGAAGGAGATGGGGGGAAGAAGATGGAGAATTGCAGAAAGTTCAATGATTTTCTTTCTCTATTTTGTTTGCGTAAATCTCAGAGCCTTTTAAAAGGCTTGGCAGACAGCTCTGTTTTTGCAGTCCAGGATATCCCAGTAAGAAACTTGGCTTTTATGTTCTTGCAAACAGGGAAACTTATTTGCACCTACAGCAAAATAAAACATCTCAACTTTTGCACAAATGTGATGTTTAAATATGCAAAAGAATCAGGGTTAAAGATGCAGACACGCTGGAAATTTTGTTTTTACATTTCCCATAAGCTGAAACAAATACAGTAGATGCTTGTGCTTGATGTCTGAAGCTAATCCCAAGCAGTTAAATGTAACTCAGGGCAAAAACTGGTTCTAATGTCCCTCACAGCTGACCAAACTCTCTCCTGTCTATCATTCTAAAGTTTTGTACAGTACATCAATAGATCATCTGTAAACAGTATCTGTTACATTATTTTTTAACATTAAAACATTTTTCTTCAAACACCACAGGTTTGTACAACCATTACTTATTATTAAGTACACGTTTAAAGCCTTAAAAAGAAAGTACTAGGTCTTTGTAAATCCTCTGAGTGTCTATAAATGTTGGCAAGTGGGTTAGAGCTTCAATCATGTCAGACACAAGGAAAACCTAGATACAAAGTCATTATAATGATCCTTTGTTCTATTTTCTAATTTACCTCGATTAATTATAGGCAATGAAAACACATACTCTAAGGGGTTCTTTAATTTGATGTGGTTTACAACCTTACCTAGCACTAATAGAGTTAGGTAAGGACAGTGTGAGCTGAGAAGTTACAGAAAAGTACTGTAGAGGGTGCTATAAAATTTGAAAAGTGATAAATGGTTTCTAGGCCAATTCGTGTATTTCATTCAGCACAGAAGACAATTCAAAGTAAGGTGCTGTGATTTATCTGCCAAAGGCACAAAATGGTGGAACACAGAGACAAAGTGGAATGACTTGAGCTCTTGGAAGTATTGTACTTTTTCCCTTTTCTCCATCATGTGTGTTTTCAGTTCTAAATATAATGTAGTAGTCCAGGGGCCCTGAAGTACCCGTACACGCCTGCATAAAGCGTTCTGAATATGGGCGATGTTTTACCCCGAGGCAAAACTGTGGCAATAAAAAGGCTTTCAGGCAGACAGGTTGACAGCACACGCTCCATTACTGATGGTGCAATTGCTGCTCATTCTGGACTCCTGAAGACTCTTTGACAATGATGGGTACAGCCAGAACATTTCAACAAAACTCCTGAGTCAAAAGGTTTGCTTAAAACTGCAGTGGCCATAGTTTCTATAAACATAGGGTGTTTTGTGGTTGTTCAGCAATAAACAAACTAGGTTTAAATAATAAATGGCAGCCATTTTCCCTTAAACTGACAAGTATACATGAGCTATAATGCTCTATAGTCAGATTGAACTAAATGAGAAGCAGACTGTGCCAGTATTACAAAGAATACTCAACATTTAGTTGTTTACATACCCATCTATCAGTACATGCTGCATTTACTTATTGTCTTTATGCTACTCTAAGATATAATAAAAGAACCATATTTTGTCAGTTCAATGCAAACAACTTCATCATTTTATTATTATTTTGGAGAGACTGGACAAGCTTAATACCATTCAACTATTTTGGACAAATTTAATCTGCTAAAATTGTTGTCATTTTAATTTAAAATCTCCCACATTTAAACTGCTTGATATTGATATTTATTTACCAAGAAAATGAAACAAAAATAATTTCAAAGCTACCGCAAAATCCATTGTACAAAAAAAAGGTAACTTTTAAAATGTTTTTGACCGAGGGGCAAATGATACCATGATGAACAGTTGAATATGGCTTAACCTACTGAACAGTTGAGTGTTAAATAAATAGTCCATTTAGATTTCATTCCATGCAGATTGAATCAGAAGTCCTGCATCTTCTTCTGGACTTCAGATAAAGCTCAGTGAAAGACATGCTACATGCACCCATTCCCCTTTGCTATTCACTTCCTTTGAAAGGATGACAGCTACATCACAGCAAGTCAAAATTTTGAAGCTAGTACTTGGCAGCCCAGCGGTATTTTTTTTCCAGTGAGCAGCGGAAATCAGGGATCCTACAGACATCACAGAATTCACTTTATTTCCCTGGCTGCCTGTGCTCCCTCTGTTGTTATCCTCTGAAGGCTCAGTATGACCCCCAAACACACCAGACACTCTTTGTTGTTATTTTCAATATAAAATATCCATTCAGGGATTACTTGATGCTTCTCAGTGTTTATTCTCTACTCGACGCCTACACGCTTCTCACTAAATGCAAGACAAATTGAGCATTTTAAAAACTGGCACTTCAGTAGACGTATTTGTCAGTATTGTGGCACATGTTTAAACATTTCAAAGTAAATGCTGTGTGTGTGCAGGACTATTGTGATAAGTTTAGGGCATATTTTAGGAAATAGGAATTAACTTGTCCTCTGTTGTGAAGTGGTCACTCTAGTTCTTCGATTAAGCAGGGGAAGATAGACGTGTTGGTAGGGCATAAGGGAAGACAGAAGGACGGGATTTGAAAAAGGAGGAAGTGGAAGAGTGATGGTGTTGGCTGCACACGGCATCTATGAGATGCAACGACCGGCTTCTGTGATGTGTCATGCATCACTGATATCCTTCTGCACACTCACCCGCTAAGCTGTGGTCAGGCACACCGGCTTCCCACATTTTTCACCAACTCTCCCCATGGCTTTAGTCTCATGTGCTTTCTGGAAACCAGTCCAGGAAACTCCAACCCAACACCACGTCTGCTGTAACTCACACTGAATGTGTTCAATGTGACAAACATCTGTGCTCATTTTAAAGAGGCAATGAAGTGATTTTATGTGATACATATACCCAATTGCAGTTTTATTTGGAGATTTAGTTCTGCAAAAGCTTTCAGCACACTCTTTTGAATAGTAACCTTTTCATCTTGAGCCTCAAAATGCCACATCAAAAAATGCCTGTCAACCTGGTATGCATGGTGAGATGTAAGCGCTACTGCCTCACAGCAAGAGGTTTGTGGGCATGGCCTTTCTGTGGTGTCTGTATGTCCTCCCCATGTCACTGTGGGTTATCTCTGGGTATTCCTGCTTCCTCCCACTGTCAAAAAAACAGGGATATGTGGGAGAATTGAAGTGTAAATTGTCCATAGTAAATGAATGTGAGAGTGAATGGTTGTCTGTCGCTCCCTCAGTGTCAGCCCTGCAATTAACTGGCCATTGTCCAGGGTGTACCCCACCTCAGGCTCAAAGCAGCTGGGATAGGCTCCAGCCACCAACAGCATAAGCAGTAGAAGATGAAAGATCAATTGAATTGAAGAATTGTCAATATATAATAGCCACATTTTCCCAAAAATATCCGTATTCTCTAAACCACTGGTCATTAAGGCCAATTTGGATGTAGTAGTTGATGGCTTCCAGGGTCATAGCTTCTATCATGTGCTGGATTATTCATGCATTGTCAGTTTCTAGCTGGTATAATACATAAACTCTTTATGATATACATGCATGCATCAGATTTAGTTCACTTGGCATTTAAGCTAATGACCACTCTGAATGTTAAAAAATAAATAATAAATGCATAGCTGTGTTAAAAATAATGATGTCTTGGTTTGACATGTGTTTGGTTGCACCGCTGAGAACGTTAAGCTGGATGTTTGTAATCAGACAGAATACTTTACAGGACACTCACAAGGGTAAGGCCAGGGTTGTCAGAGGTGAGCACTGCTGTATTGTTAGCCATTTATCACCACTGCAGCGAGGATACTAGAAACATGCCAGGAATGCAGAGTGGTAATATGGGATGCTGGTCTCCTGACATTGCCAGTGATAAACATAATGCTTGAGGCCAAACATGTCTTCTGCCATTATTTAAAGGACTTCTGATTGGAATCCCATCCCCCTGTACAATAGCAACTTAGTACAGTTGTGCGCATAAGTTCTTAAACAGGCAGAATCTTTGATTGTTTTTTCGGGACAGTTTTCAAAGAATATAAATAATAACGCAAAAAACTTTATTTCACTCATACTTAGTGGTTAAGTGAAGCCATTTACTGTCAAACAATTGTGTTTACTCTTTTTAAATCATAATGACAAGAGAAACTACCTAAATGACCCTGATAAAAAGTTTACATACCCCAGTTCTTAAAGCCGTGTATTGTCATCTTTAACATCAATGACAGCTTGAAGTCTTTTGTGAAATTTGTGGATGAGGCTCTTTTTTTTTCTCAGATGGTAAAGCTGCCCTGTCTACTTGGCAAAAATCTCCCCAGGGTGGCTCAATGATATTGAGAACAGGAGACTGAGATGGCCAGTCCAGAACCTTCACTTTATGCTACTTGGCCTTGTGCTTTGGATTGTTGTCATGTTGGAATGTCCAAGTACATCCCATGCAAAGCTTCCAGGCTGATGAGTGTACATTTTTCTCTTGTATTTTCTGATAACATGCTACATTCATCTTTTCCTGTGTCTTTGTAGCTCACACATCCCCAAAACATTTGCAATCCACCTCCGTGTTTCACAGTAGGAATGGTGTACCCATCATAGGCCCTGTTGACTCCTCTCCAAATGTAAAACTTATGGTTGTGGCCAAAAAGTACAATTTTGCTCTCATCACTCCAAATAACTTTGTTCCAGACGTTTTGAGGATTGTCTCTGTGCTGTTTGGCGAATTGTAAGCAGGATGCTATGTGGCTCAAGTGCCTCCAGCCACACCACTTTTTTTCGGAGAGTCCTGTATTTCAGATGAAGTTATTGTGGGTTTTCCTTTGCATCCCGAACAATTTTACTGGCAGTTGTGGCTGAAATCTTTGTTGTCTACCAGAGGTTGCACTATACTTTCTCACTCTCCGTCATTTTGACTAACAGAGTCGTAAAATTTCCTTCCTAGTCTATTATTACCTGTCATTTTAAATTTTTACACTTTAATAATACTTATAATGGCTTATATATAATTGTTGAAAAAATTGGAAGGATATTTTGTGCTTAAACTCTAGAGAATGTAGTATATTACACAATATGATTCCAAGAAAATTCAGAAAAAACAAAATAACAAAAATGAACTGAACTTAATTCACTCGCTGTTGTCGTGCTCCATGACAAGACCATTACTTGTTTTAGCTTTTTTAGAGATGTTGCAGAACTCTTTTCCACCTTCAGACCTCAGCCACATAAACTTCTGTTCCCACTGAACACGATACTCTGTCTTCTTCACCTCCTTTTTGCTGCTTGATTGTCCTGTAACAGCTGTCAGTGACTGCTCAGTGTTCTCTGTTTGTCCTCCACTGCATCGTGTCCTCTTTTTTCATTTTTATTAACAATATCAGAACTATTTGGCGGTTTAAAAAAACTACTCATACTCAAATGCCGTGACCTTTTTGAAAATGAATGCAGCAACAAAGACGATACAATTCAAGATAATTGCTGATTGATATGTACATTTGCCACCAACTGGTCAGGAGTAGGAATTACAAGAGATCACCCTCAGAATAATCGGTCAAAATGACGGATGGCATTCAGATTTTTCCATCACTGTTAAAAAGAACACGTCAACAGTGGAAACTATTCGGTTAATGCGACCTCTGTTGTCTACCTGACCTTGGTTTGGTTTCAACCGAATCCCTCATTTTCAACACTGCTTAATGCCATTCCCAATTTCTTGGATATATTTTTATATTCCTTTCCTGTTTTAAACAGTTCAATTACCTTTTCCGACAGATCCTTTGACAATTCATTTGTTTTTGTCATGACTCAGAATACAGAAATGCTGGGGCAGCAAGGGTCTGTCAGGAGCCCAGGAACTCACTGACCTTTTATACACATACACTGATAACAAGCAAACAGATCACAAATGAGGACGGTTACCTTTAGTAGCCATTCAAACCTGTTCATGTCTACTTTTTATCAGGGTCATTTGTGTACTTTCTGTTTTCATTATGATTTTAAAAAAGTAAACACTATTTCTTGACAATTAATGTCTTTACCCAACCACTAACTGTAAGTGAAAAAACGTTTTTTGTGTCACCATTCATATTCCCTGAAAAATGTATGTTAACTTATGAGCCCAACTGTAAATCGGATGTTTACAAACTCATAAAGCTTTGCAACTGAATTATTATTGAATGTAGCAGAACTAATTGTATTGTTGTTAAGTCAAATTATATTTCTTTGGCAACTATTGCATAAACAAACATACACACTAGAGTCTTGTACAAGCAACAAAGACATAGTCAACAAAATGGCAAATACAAATTCATTGTATGTACGTAGATCTGGACTATTTGGATTATGTATGCTCAACATTGTTCTTGTATGTCTTTTTGTGCAAATGTGAGCACATACTGACTGACTAAAACATTTTGTTGAACCAAAAATTTTTTATTTTGTGCAAACCATGGTCCTCAATATATTTTATATGCTTTAAGTTAAAGCATTAATAGTGTGCATACCACAAGACATGCACAATGAGAGCAGCTGCACTTAACAGAAACCAGTACTATTAACAACCAACATTTTCTCTGTTTATTTAATGTGTCTTTAATTGAGTGTTGTGTCACTATAACATGACACAACAAAAAGTACTGCCATTAATGTAAGGTAGCAAATGTTTTCTTTTAAATTTTAAAATGCCAAGATGAAAAAAAACGCATCTGTTCACACGATATGCTCCAGTCAATGTGAAGCTGCTTGACATAGGAGTCTAGTCAAAGTGAGCTGTTTAAACCTTAAAAGCCTCAATTGATTTTTTTTTCTTTTAGCACATTGGGTATCATTGGTTTCAGTTGAGCACAGACCTTTTCTTCTCAAGTTCTCTGTCACTTACAGTATATCAAAAAGGACACATTTAACTGGCTTGTAAACACCTCATTGCAAAGTCCCACAACAGTATTGAGTGGTAACAAAAACAGAAACAATATATCCTTCAAATTCTGACAAAGTCTGTTTTAGAAAGAGTAAAAGGGAAAAAGGAGGGGGGCAGTTGCATGATGATCCCTCACAAAATGACGTGCTTTCATCCCTGCCACTTCCTCCCTTGGTATGTCACTGTATCTAGCCCAGCTTTTCTTTTGCCCTCCTGTTTTGTTTTTGGCAGGAAAAGACAGGAGACATGAAACATTTCCCCATTTTTTAATCTTTGACAAGGCTTGTGAAGGCATGTCTGATGGAGGAGGTGTGCCATTTTTCTCCAACTGCCAACCAACAAAATATAACTGCTTCTGCAGAGATCGCCTTTTCTTCAAAAGCCTAGAAACCTCTTTTTGAGTCTTTAGAAAGTAATCTAGTACAGGGATTACAGTAGCGTATTCACGTACAAGTATGAGACCATAGGCTGGGCACTTGTGCACTTGCCAGTTTCTCAGTAGAGTTACTTAATCATTCAAACATAAGTCATGAGGTGCTGGTTAAATGTGATCGCTTGCAATTGCATTTTTTTAAGAAAGATTTTATCAAATGGCCGTCTTCTCACATAAAGCCTCCTGGAAGCAGTTCTTGGTAATAGCCTTGTTGGAGACACAAAAGGCTGAACTTGACATCTACCTTGATGTCAGCTAGTTGCTGGCAGGTTGATGGACAGCAAAGAATGGCAGAGTGGTCCTCTCTCTACGTAATTAGGGCATAGAAAGAAATGAATGCTATTGTAGCAAGGCTGGGGATAATAAAATACCCCTATTCCCAGTTCACAGTAGACAATGACAGATCAATTTTTTTTTACATCAGACTGCTCTTTAAAGCAAGTGACATGTGAACAACCTGAAAAAATCAAGGACACTAGAAGACGATTGCAAAGAAATTCTATATTTGAAAACATGTTACTACAAATGCTAAAACCTGCAAAAGCTGGATTTAAGAGTGCAACATGTCCAGTGAAAAGAATAAATGGACAAAAAAGGGGTTTCAACATTTATCAGCTCAGCCCCTCTTACCCCCAAAAATAAATTAATAAATAAATAAAAGGCAAGGGGCAGAAATGGTTGGAGGACATTCTGAACACAGAAACACATCTGAACACACCTTGCTTGGGGGAGTCGACGGGGGCTGCAGATAATGTGTGTAGTGGCATAGAATTACCATGAATAATTAAAAGACTGGTGTGAGCATTCTGGTAGCTCTTTGATTGACTCTGAAAGTCCCAGGAAGAAATTGGCAGATGAGAGAAAACTGCAAAATGGCCAGCTCTTTGCTCTCAGCTCCCTGTCTAAGATTTGCTCAGTTAAAACCTCGAATCAGCAGTGTGCTCGAAGGCTCTTTGTGTCTGCTTGCCCCACAGCCCGATCCAAATTCTCACAATCAAAAGGGAAAAAGAACACAGGTTGGCATGTGGATGCAGAGGTGGCAAGCTTGGTGTTCCAGGTTATGTTTATTTATTCATTGGTGACTGCCTACCAAACTGTTGTTAATGTTTCCTTTTGATAAAAAAAAACGGGTGGTCATTTCTTTAGTCTTTTGGTCTCATATTCAGAACATGTGAACACATAACCAGATTACAAAAGAACAAAAATGTCTGACATATGTCACTGCGACTGACAATGGCCCATAGGGTGTCATTTGCGAATATGCTGAGTGCACAGAAAGGAGAGGTCAACAGGGACTGGCGCTTGGCAGTAGCAACTCACCTTCGGAGTGTCCGGATGTGGGCGGCATCCCATTACTCATCCATATCATTTTGCTAAGCCAGCACCAGTGTCCTTAGATATGTGACAAGGAGGCCATTCAGCTAAATGAAGCCGGCAGGTGACTTGTGTTGTCCCGTGAAAGGCTTTCTGACAATCACAATAATGTCCAAAAGCAGTTGGAAACCAATTAGGCTTAATGTGCCACTTTAGTTGTATTTCATCTGGTCTAGGGAACAACATAATTACGGAAAGTGTGTCCGCCAGTGTCAAAATACCTGATAACTTAAAATGTTCAGAAACATTCCTGAAATACTGAAGACCTTACCATCTAACTAAGTTCATTCTTGCTGTTCATGCTCACATTTACCTATATGTTTATACCACCAAATGCTAGGGCTAACTCATGTATTGATTGATAACCCCTGCTCAATCAGTTGAAAGACTTGTCTTGTAAAATCAATATTTTGTGAATGCTTGTTGTCAGAATACCTTATTTATAGCCACATTGTACTCAGACTATGCAATGTGGAGTAATTAATATTAGTTTGATTAAAATTATGACCAAAACTTTCATTTAAAAAATACTTATTGTGATGTGTTATATTAAGGAGGATGACACCTTGTATGCGGTTTGCTCTTTTGCAAAGGGTTTCTATATAATAACCGGAAGACTACTGTTCCGAGTGCCTCAGTAAACATTGGCGTTTCATGTTTTTCATTTAATGGAGGTCAAATAAGGAAGAAAAAAAATCAATTTCCATCCCTGCAAACAAGACATGTTTTGCTGCGGATGTCATCTTCCCTTGACCTGATTCAGTTGTCAAGTGCTGTCCATTACTGACTGCCAATGAAATGAAAAAAGAAACGCAAAATAAATGATTAATTGAATACAGACTACAGCGTCATGGATAATTAAATGGCCCTAAAAGGTAAAGCCAAAAGTTGCTTTTTCAGCAAGTGATATATTTTTGTTCCAAGGAAAAGATGAAGAATATGGTGAGGTTGGCTGATGTGGTGGATGCCAGTGTGAGTGAAGTCATGTGCTTTAATAAATTTACCATCTCCTTATTCTATATTGCCCATGATCAAAATAAAAATGCTTCCGGCAACATATACCTTGAAAGTAGGTTTGGAGAATGTTGTATGCTTGGTGCCTGAATGCTTATGTGTGAAAAAGTGGAAGGAGTGATGAGAAAAGAAAGAGAAGAAAGGTAGGCAGTGAAAGTAATGGTGCTGTTTATGGATTGGGGCTATTTTGTACATCAAAGTACATAGAGAAGGAGGTAGGGAGGAGGAGGCAGAGTGGGGAGGGGGGAGTCTGCTGCAGGCCATTTGATTGTCATTGTTTCTCCTAGGTCATGTGGGAGTGCACACGCCAGATTTTTATTCTTTTTTGTTTTCCCTCCTCTCTTCTTCTCTTCTCCGCGGTAATATCAAGCAACACTGTTGAAAATGCTATTGACATAAGACTGTAACAAGCGCGGCTAGCTCCTCTTTGTTGTTTCCACGGATCAAAAACTCCAGATTGCACTGTGTCCTTCCTTTCTCTGTCTCTCTAATATGCTGTATGCGACCTAGCCTTCTAAGCCTTTCATAATCATTTTAAAGTAGTCAGTCTTAATCGCTTCATCCCTCTCCTTAATCTCATCATACCTATTCTTTAATCTCCTCAGAGACATACACCGTGTGCATACACAGTTATTCTCAATGTAATCATTATGGATGTATGCTCTAAATGTTTCATTTTTCTTTTGGGCTTCAGCTTTGATTTTATTACTGGCCGCTAATCTGGCTAACAACCAAACATCTGTGCAGGTACTAAGCCCTTTATTCCCTCTCATGTGCAATCTTAAAAAGACTGTCCATTTCTGCATTAAAGGTTCATTTATGCTTCATAGATGTTAAAGCCAAGAGGTTAGAGCAGCAGAGAAGTGGCATTATGCCAATGTATTTTTGTTCAAGACAGCAATATAAAATGTTCATCTTATCATCTAGTGACAAAAAAAACACCCTCTAGCATCAAGTCTACACCCACCTTTAATGCTGTTGAAAGTGTTTATTCGATGTGTTTTTTCTCTTCTAAGGCCTGTTGCAGGTTGAATGAACACTCAAACTATTGTACTCCACTCTTAAAGTATTGGCTCATAGTGGATTTTTGGTTAATTTAAGTGAAAGCAAACCTGTTGATTACAGTTAAAATATTTCAGTTTAAGGTGGTTTAAGGTTGAGTCTCAAAGCCCAAGGCTTACTCTAACTTCTAAACCAACATTATCTGCTTTTTTATTTAGATTTGGTGACACCTTCACATTGTTTTAAAAGGGTACAGGTGGTAGCGGTCATCCTATAATTGTAAGGTTGGCGGGTGGATTCCTGCTCAAACCAGGTCATACTGTTTTTGTATTCTTGGGAAAAACATTTCATCCACCTTGCCACCGGACCGGTGTATGAATGTTTGAGAATGTTTGGTGGTGGCCGGAGAGGCATTAGCACAAAATGGTTGCCAAGTCCCCATCAGTCTTCCCCAGGGCAGTTGTGGCTACAGACATAGCTTACCACCACCAGCGTGTAACTGTGGAGTGAATGAATAATGGCCTGTGGGCACTTTGTTCCCTTGGAAGAAAAGAGCATTATAAATCTAATCCATTATTCTTAATAAGGGACATTTCTACTGTGAGAGACAAATTAAAATAAAACTTGATTCAGAAAATTGGCACAATCTGGTGTATCACTAAGTGCTAAAGGGCTTTAATATTAGTTTGTATTGGGAAAGATGCTTGGACTTGCATCACATTTTAGTGAAATATTAGATCCCTTTCAGTTATTTTTTTATTTTTTTCTTGTTGCTGTCCCCACGCCGAGTGTCCTTCAGGTCTCCTTTAGGGTGTCGTGTGCAAGAGCCGTCCAGAGAGATTTGACAAGGGCCCTGCAAGGAGAAGGAAATAAAAACCCAGAGAGATGAGGCAAACATATTAATCTTGTTAAGTTAAATGCCGACCCCCTCCTCCAGTCCCCACCATCCCTATCCCCTCTGCCATCCTCTCTGCGCTCTTCCCTTCCCTTCACTCAGATAATGTGTGCTCACTGTGAAAAATTAGCTAATTTCTCAGTGCGACTCGGTCTGGCTTACAAAGGTTCCTCGTGTTGGTGCTAAGCTCTGTACTACTCCTCCATTAGTTGCCCCCCTCCCACCATTCGCCACCGACTGCTCCGCCTTTGTCTCCATCACCGTTTCCACGTCTGTCTCTCTCTACTTTGCTACAGTCTGTCTCGGGCACGCACTTACAGGAAGTAGCATTTATCTCCGACGCTCATCCTCAGTCCGCATGTGACCTTGAGATGTATGATGGATGCGAGGCTTGGATTTAAGTGAGTTTTTAGTTTGAGATTGACAGCGATGGAACATATTGATTACATTACAAGGGATTGGACAGAAGAAGACAGAGAAACATACAATCCCACAAATGACCAAAAAGCAGGGCAAGGGGAATGTGTCTCCTGCCAAGAGAGAGCTTGATGGACAATGTTTCCCCCTTGTGGCATGGGATGTTTGCAGAGCATCTTTACAATCCATGAAGAGCACCAAATAGGAAGGGGGTCGGGGGGTTACAGATGACTGTGGATTCCCCCATGGAGAATAAGTAGGGCTCGGGAAATTAAACCCAGTGTTACATTGCGATCCTTCTTCCTGTCTTGAGCTTTCTAGCCCATATGAAAAAAGCCAAACACCTTTAATTAGTGTGACAAGAAATGACAACAGAATGGGAATAGAAGATTTTTTGTGAACCATTTTCAAAGTGTAAAAATACAGCCCTAGATTTCACAGCTGCAGCCTAGAAGGAGCAGTTTTATGTCCAGTATGCCCGGTGTGCCATAAAAGCTTTGTTAAATAAGTTTTCCAACATAAAACACTGACCTTTTTAGTTTCAAGAAGAAACTAAGTGAATCTGCCAGATATTTAATGCAGTTCTTTCCTGTCAGTGCAGCAAATTGAGGGAATCTTATCAGTCATCACTGGCAGATGCTGTTCAGCAAAAGAGGAAAATGGATTTCTGAATTCGTCTTGAGTGACTATCTTTGCCATTTCATGCTTTCTACTGTACATTGTCTCCACATAGTAATTAGATCGGACTTTAGCTTTAAGTGACCAGCGAGGATTCCACATATCCGGACAGATTTCCTTTTTACGTCCTCTGGATCTTCTCCCGCTCTGGTTCAACAATAGAGGTCAACACCACTAATGCTGACCAATGCTTTTTAGAGGGCACACATGAAAAGCAGAAGGAAGCACGCAGACTGACACTGACAGAAAGGGGATGGATGGGAAAGCAATCAGAAAGACAGCGCGGGTGAATTGTGAAGCTTTGTGTGTTGCACTTGTGGAATGTTCAATTGATATATAATGTGTTTCTGGCACAATAATGATATTTAACATCTGACAATATGTGGGCTTTCTTTTTCTCTTTTCTCAATGAGTTTACTTATTATTAAACAAGAAGGGTTTGTTCATAAAACTTCCATTTCTATATTTGTGCAGACATAGTATGAGACATAGGGGAGACACATTAGTGATAACCCCAGTGTCACTAGGCTGTTAGTGGTTCCCTACACAACTGTGTGCTTGTGCGGGTGCATGTGTGCGTGCGACCAACTGTCCAAGCATATGGTCACCCAGTGATTGTATAGATGCCATAAAAGCAGCACAGCTCTTAGGGCATATAATGCAATGTGGCTGTTTGCAGTGGTTTGATGGTCCCACCCGTCTCCACCATTAGGATACTGGTTTTAAGCTCTTGATGACTCTGTATCATGAAAGATTGAGATTATTCCTCAAATGTGCAACAGCGAGAGATACATAGATGGGGGCAGATTATCTCCTGACTGATAGATCTACTCTGTAACTTAGTAGCAGTGCTTTCAGTTTCCCTGGCAGCCTAATGTTTCCGCCGCATGCGCTGAAAGCTTTAGGGTGTTTTTTCCATGATATCACAATATGCCACTTTTCTGCAAGCTTTTTTAAAGGAATTACATAATAAAACAACTGCAGTGCTGATGGTGCTGCACCAGCACATGGTCCAGTGTGACATGAACAATACAGAGAGAGTATAGTCTCAAAATATATGCTCCTAAGTGACCCCATATGAGGATTAACTTTATTTTAGGTCACATGAAATCTGCTTATTATAGATGGCATAAAAGTGTCGTCCCCTCAGTGAGAAGGAAGATAGGGTTGAGTCTGGCCGCCAGCACCACTGAGTGCAGTCAGGCTGGGAAATAGAGCTCTATGTTCGATTATAGATGGTTTCTGGGCCAAATGGATCATATAGATATGTGTAACAATAGCAAAGCTCCCAGCAGTTTCAGTATTGTAAAACAATTTATTTCATAATTCATCATACACGATAGTGACTTGTAGCAATCAGCAACTAATGAATAGCATTAGTTATTTGGTTACCATAGAAATGGTCAGGCAGAAATTACTTGACATGATTAAAAGACATCCACAGAATAGTTTCCTTTCATTTAAATATGGCACAGTATCTCAATAAAGCCCATGGTGTCTGTTGTAAATATTGGCAGTTTCAGTGCAAATGCTGTACAATAATACATGTTTTCTAAAACTGTACGAGCATGGAAAGGTGGCGTAAATAAGAGTAATTATCTTATTACCAGAACGAGGATAAGTCAGCAAATAAATGTTTTGTTTGAAGTAGAACAAGCAAATGGGCAAAATTGTAGCTCTACAACTGGGTCAGGTCAAAGCAGTGAAAAAACAATAACCACGGCTCACTACAATGTAGACAAGATAGGTGAACCTATCAATGCTAAGCAATTAAGCAATAAATTATTGTAAAAGTATCTTAACATGGATCTCATATAGTTAATAACTTCAGTGCTCTTGCCTGGCTTTCCTAAGTATCCCCAGGTGCTCAGTAATAGCTTTATAACTGATGAGGACTTATACAACTAGATTCAAATGACGACTCTGTCCAAAGTATTTGTGTGGAATAAATTGACAGGTCAAATAGCACTGAAATGTGCATTTGTGAATGCATGCCATTTGAAGAGATAAATTGTGAAAGGCTGCAGAGAGTCCAGCAGAAATCACCAGGGGCACGACATTCTTTGGCTAAGAGAGTGGCAAAGACCCTTTCAAGAACAAGTACAGGAGAATAATTGGAGTACAAGTGCTACACTCGTATTTCCGGATCATAAGGGTAAGTGCTCGGAGTTTGTGTGAGTGTAAAAGTGGATGGACCAAATGTGTGGCATGAGAAAGGAAACAAGGACGTACAAAGCAGGACAGATGAAGGCAGAGATGTACACACTGGGTTGGTGTGTACCATGGGAGGTCAGAGTGGAGATAGTAACATGACATGAGACTAATGTTCACAGCTGCTCTGGACAGAAAAAGGAGAGAAGCCTCCTGAGATGTGTGTGTGTGTGTGGTTAAGAGGCAGCTAAATGCTCGGTTTTCAGAGTGTCATTGAGACCATTCAGCCTCCTGAAGATGAATGGAGATGTGTTTGTGTTGCCACTAATTGCGGTGGTCATGCTTATCTACAATTACGTGAGGAAATAAAGATTAAATGCCTTCTAAAAGGTGACACAATTGGTGAACTCAAAAAATTCATCCTAAAATCACACTGATAAAATTGTTTTGATTTTGGGAGTGTATACATTTGTGCATAAGCATTATAAGACACAAAGGAATTCTTTTATTTTGCTATTTGGTTGTTATAACGAACATGACGTTTATTCTGCAGTGATATCCACTACGGATGTTCATCAAAGAGCAAAGGGAAATATGAGAGCAGAGAACAGAACAAAAATGAAAAAAATCTCACAATATTACACATATATTGCCACAAATAAAAGCATCCAAAAACAGAATTAACAACAGGATCGCTAGACAGTGAGGAATCTCTGTAGATAAACATCAAAGCTCGTTTGATTTGGTTGCTTGTGAACGCCAAGAAAAGCTGCAGATTGACTGGAATTTTCCATAACACAAATTTCACTTGCAGAATAACAATTAGTTTGGTTTGATGGGCAGATGATTGTTAATACGGTACCAAATTGAGAAGCTATTAGATAGAGAATGATAGAGGCTGCAGGTATTAAAGCGTGTAGGTAAAGCTATCTCCTTTAATCCAACCATATTGTTTGACACATTCAGAGTAAACACTGTGGGAAATTATATGCCGAGCAGGTTACATTTCACAACATTGCATAGCTGTGTTCTCAAAAAAACCTCATTGCCTACTGAAACAATGTACTGTCCCCTTCTTTAAAACTGCAACAAAAGTGTTGTTGCCAGTATCTGTGACATTTTCTGTATTAAATAAATTTATTTAACTATAATAATGTTCTGGAACAACTGGACAACTGATTATATTGGGTAATTTCTGTTTGCATAGGATAGAAAAAAGATCTATATTCTAATACAACTTATTTTCCAGTTTGATATTGTTAAATCCCTGATGGAATACGTTTCAGGACAGTGAACGTACCTTTGTATGTCAATGTGGAGTGGAGTCTCTGAAAACATTGTGTTCTCAGAAAATGTCCTGATTGTAAACTCCAACTTGACACTTTGTGTTCTCTTCAAGCACCTCTGACAAGGATGCTAATTCGCTGTAAAAAGGCCGTGGGGTTCTTCAAAGGAGAGAAACTGAAAAAATTCACAAGGTTATGGCAATGAGAGGCGGAGATGACCAAGAAAAAATATTCTTTCAGATTCTTAAGGTGCCTTTTGCTATTCTTTAAACTAAAATCTTTATTAAAAAGCAACATTTTTACATTTAAGCAATGCTTACGATAGTCCAAAATGGCCTTTAGAACTGATTGAAGATCAGCTCTCACATCATGACTTCATGAGAACATATTGAATTAAACAACCGGCATGTGTTCTTTATGATCAATATCGACAGTGCTGTTAAAGGCTGTATATCCATCATTTATGAATTACTTTTTCCATTTTATTTGGCTTGATCTTTACATGGTCTTTGGCAGTGTACAGTAAATACTTTCTCTGTCACAGCTCTGAGGAAGATTCGAAGTGAACTATAGTGAGAGAAGCCAAGATAGAAAAAGACAGAGACAGAGAAACAGGGAGATATTGATAGACTGATAGTGTGTTGGCTCTGTCTCTCCATCTCTGCATGCCAAACTTCATCAGCTGACAGCTGCACTGAAGGGTTATCATGTGAGTTGAACACTCAGCACCTTTAAAAACTCAAGGATCTTTGTCTTAGCTGACGCAGTGTATTGCTGCAAAACACACAATTATTGCGACTATGGTTGAAGCCTAAGGTGTGACGCAATAGATTTATATTAACGCAGCCCTGCGAACCTTTTAGCGCAAATATATCTATTCTCAGAATCCTTTTGATAGATTAGTGAGTGATGCCCAATACCACACTGTGCAATATAATAATAATAAAAAAAAGCCAAAACACTGGACCCTTGTGATTCAAATTTGTACAAAATACACTAAAATTACCTTTCTTTTTTAGAAGACAAGTTCTTTCTTCCAAACTTGCTGATATGGATTTTCTTAACTTGTAAACAAATAATGCCTCTCTGACATTGCATTGCACACAGAGAGAGCTGCGCCCTCTGCTGGCTAAAAGTTACGCAGGGGCACTTTAAGACTGCAACTAAGTTTTATTTTCTACCTATTGCTTTTTTTGATGAAAACAAACAAAATAAAGCTATCTGTGTTTGTAATGTGTATATTCTATTTATTGTAAAACACTTTCAGTTGCTAAATGTGTATGAAAGATGCTGTATAAATGAAGATTTTGATCAAAATGATTTTGTAAAAACTAAAAACACTATACAGTAAATGTGCAAAATAATAAAAGCAAAATATTCACTAATGTGCCAAAACTTTATTTAAAAAGAAACAAAATGAATGACACTAGAAATAAGCAAAAGTATTTTAAAATGAAGACAGGGCAGCTAAAAAAGAATAAAATGACGCTTAGAAGGAAGTCCACTGAGTGAAATTGGGTCATGATTCATTTGGCATTTGTAAAATATGTGTCCTTGACAAATGATTAAAAATTAAATATCTTTGAAGTGCAGCAGACAAATATCACTTTAGCAGTCGTGTTATTTTGCTCAGAGGTTTAATAAAAGGGAGTTCATACTTGAGATTATTAAAGACACAGACCTCACAGGATATGAATTAATTAGTGGAATCAGTTGTGCCTTGGACTGCAGTGATCTTCTTGGGTAAACGTTCAGTCTGCACTTGTCATGTTAAGGCACACTGTAAATCAATGTTTCCAATGGTAACACAGTTCAAATTGAATGTCTCTAGAAGGCAGAAAAAATAGCTTTGATGTGTTTGCTGGAGATCTTATGATTAGCAAGACTTTTTGGAGGCTAGAGTGCTGATATGATTGATACTCCAAAAATGGCCCTTAAGATGAAAGCCACTGATTAGCAAAGGATAAAAAAGGAAGCGCATCGTCTAAACTAGAAAAAAAATGAGCATAGCTCTGATTACTTGTTGGTTTTCATCAGATTTGTCGGGGGATATGTTAGATTTCTTTTGGTGTAATGTTTTACACTTATAAAATTTGAAAAGAAACATAGTTTTTTCTTAAACAAACTTATCCAAACTGAACTTTACATTTAACAAAACAACCATAAATATTCCAGTGTAGGAAAGTCACAGAACTCTGCAGCTACTGTAAACTGTTACTTTGAAAATTTTCACACAACACCATATTTTCTCCACAGACAAAATAGATACCCACAGAGAACAATGGGGAACTATAGGGAACTGCATTTTTATGTTTGCGGTAAATTGCCTCAGTGTGGGTTCAATTTTACTGAAGAAGCTTGCACTCTGGAAATTAGAAATGAACGAATGGAAAGTCATCATTTTAATAATGGCTTTTGTAAAAATGGTGATGCAGGTAACAAATAAAAAAAAGGCATGTCGTTTTACAGTCTAATTAGAAAATATAGCATGTCAGCAGTAGAAAATGGCATGTTTACAGCCAGTATAAAGAATAGCCCTGACAAGCTGACACATACATTGTCATTCCGTTTGCATCAAGAGCAAGCAAGCCGCTCTGTGATTTCAGATAAAGACAACTTTTTTTAGCTGTAACAAGCTTGGAGGAGGTTGTCAATCCCACCATGGCCGGCAGTCTCATGGTGACACTGATGATACTCAAAAGGGAGAATGTATTGAAATGACAAGAAAGAAGGGTTTGCCAGATTCTAGGCTTGTTGGTGAATGAACAGAGAGACGGATAGACAAACATAACTAATTATTACGTTATTACTTTCCCAGTCAAAGAGAACATTGTTTCTATTTGTGTAACATTCTCTTTGTGTATATTGACAGATACTAAATACAGTGTTTTTATAGCATATAGCAAAAAGAAGATAGCCTTGATGTTGAGAAATCTATTTAAGTGGGATATTTTTAATATACGTGACCTTTAAGAGTCTCAATTTTTTTGTAAAAATGTATAGATTGTATAGACCTTGAGCATCTTTCAACGGGACGGAGATAGACAGGAGTCTCATGGATGTTAGCTCCCATATCAAGTCTGTCTGAGGACGTGGCTACTTGTCAGATCAGGTCACTTTAATTGATTTATCTGCTTGGCACAGCTGTGTGTGCACCGCAATCTATCTTGTTTTAGAATGCAATTTTACTGGCTGCATCACAACAGCTGCCTGACATAAAATCAATGAACAGCATTTATACTGCGTACATACTGTATATAAGTCCATCCAGAGAGATAGATACAGGCAGACAGACAGATGTAACGAGTCTCTTGGGAGCCTTCTTCGACCTTCAGTGTGAACTCTTCACTCTGTTTCTTCCCAAGGTTAAGGCAGAGTTTTGAAGTGCCCCTCTTGTGCTAGCATACAAAGTTTTTTCTTTGTATTTCTCTTTACCTGGGTCGTTTGTGTCTAACGGTGAACCTGCTGGCTGTGAAGTATTATACACATCACTACCCTTCAAATAGAGACAGGGGCAGGAAACTGGCTTAGAGAGAGACAGCGCTTTCACTCTATTCTATTCTGTCTCAGGAGAAAGTCACCTGAATCCATCTGAACAGAAATATCTCTCCTCTCTGCCTCTTTGCAGCAACCTGTGCCAAGTTACACAACCCCCGGCGAGGTAATTGGCACATTGTTCATTTGGATGTGTTTTTTTGTGTCAAAAACATGAACAACTGCATTTATCTTATTCTACAAGTGACTTTATTTTTTGGAAATTGCTTCCCAAATCTATACTTTATAATTGAAATAAATATAAGAATAGGAGGATATTATTAAATTATGAAAAGCTTATGGTTGACAAGCTGGAACCTTTTTTGCAATATTGACCATAAGATATTATGGCATGTTGCATGCAGCTGTATTATTTTTAACAACTTAATATGGGTACATACTTTGTTTTGACAAGTGTGTTCATATTAGTAATAGGGCTTTTAGCTTAAAGCCATCTTGCGTAACTTTTCACCCATGGATAGCAGTCGCAATCTTTACATGTAGAGATGTTTAAGACTGAAAGTTTGTAAGGAAAAATATGTCTTCTGAAATGGTTGGGTCATTGTAGTATATTTTATACATATTTATCATAAATTTTTAGGCTAAACATGCTTTAACTTAAACAATACAACCAAAATACATAACCTTATAATAAACAATTCAGGTTTAGTTTGTCTTGTTATTGCTCTCATCAACAAATCACACATTGAATATATTCATATAAGTTGGAAATGTAGCTAGTATACCTTTTTTCCTTCTTTGGTTATTGTTTGTTACAGTCTGTGTTTAGCTGAAGCTGACAACAACAAAAGCATGAAAACTAGCAGTTGCATATGGAGATGTAAGGAGCAGTATCTACAGAGCAATTTCCCTGGAGCAACTGTATGAGGAGCCGTCAAGTGTCCAGCTTGCTCTGCCTCCTCACTGCACTCACTGGGCGCCTTCTCCCTTGTACCCCATACACAATGGATAAGCTTCTGGCTTTGTCCCTCTGGGGCTTTTTGATTCACTTGAAGAGAGCCAAAACAGACACCAAGGCAGGACATAGCATGTCTGTGCAGACTAAACAAAGCCTCTGCAAAAAGTCCTCTTTGCTTTGGCTAATCAAACAGCTCAGGGACTGGGAATTTCCTTTTGATTTGAACATGTAGCTCACACCCACAAATAACAATGAAATGCTGATTTAGTGTAATATTTAGTAGGGATGTAAAGGTATCAAAATCTCACTGTATTTGAACTCCACATTATTTCAATGAAATATTATTTAATTAAACAATAATTCCTTATGTAATGAATAGAAACAGACACTGTTTCATATAGAAGCTGTTACAAATTCTACCTTAGTTATATAACAAATAAAACAATTTAAGATTGCAGATTTAGGGCTGAGGTCTTATGTGAAAGTGTTCTCTTTTATCTCTGATATTAGACAGCTTTGTACCTCCTGTACTAAAAAAAAAAGGTAAATAGTTTAATGTTGCTCATAGCAGTGTTCCTTTCTTGCAATAATGTCTTTCCACGTGCTGCTTTTGAAATATAACCAGTGAAAGACAAAGCACAGTAGGTCCATCAAGAAAAAAAAACAGCTTAAAGAAATGAGTCTTAACATTGCAATAAATGCAGCAGCTCTCAAAGCCAAATAACACAAGAAAGCGAGAGAAAGAAAAAAAATGGCATGGGTTTGAAATTCCCCTGCTTGTTTGTCTGGCTGAGCAGCCTTAATTTGGTTGTATCGCATTTATGCCTCGTGGTTGATAGTGAGCGAAATGAATCACAGTAAAATATGAGCCAGATCAGCCGCTTGTTTCCTGGAGGTAAAAGCTTGTAAGACCGCTGGTAAATACACCCAGAAGAGAGCATATCCTTGGAGACAAAAGGGAGAGAGAAAATGATGGAGTTCGAGGCAAGAAGGATATTGCAGATTCCACATTTTGCTTTTAAATATGAGCATCCTGAGTTTCAGAATGATTCAGAATAAAAACATTTGAGAAGCAGTATACGTTAAAGAAACAATGTAAAATAGACTTGCTCAATTTGAAGTGTAAGTGATTTTCTATCTTTAGGTCTGACATTTTACCAGACCATAATCTCCTGTCTGTCATCTAGATCATCTAAAAGTGCTGAGAAGCTGACCCCTTCATCCACGGTGTCAGAAATCAAGAGCCTGATCTTTGCAGTTGTAGCACATTGTAGCGCATGTGCAGCTGACTAATACCCTCAGTACAATCTGTACGTTTCTGATAATGGCTTGTAAAATCTTTCATCTTGACATAAGCTGGCGTATGCTGAGTGGCTCCTCGTGTTTATCTTAAAGCAACAAAAGTGGGGCCCTAAACATTTAAGGCAATCACTTCAAAGACCTGTATGCTTGACTCCGGGTTAGATCCTGATTTCTTTCTAATCAAGCGTTAACCACATGGGCATTGTGTGCATCTGAAATGAGCTTACAAGATGTTGTTATGGAGGGTACAAGTAAGGCAACGGTGGAATGTACTGGGGGAAAAAAACAAGCTTCCAAAAGCAAAAGCTTAATTTTTAAAGACATTTTCAATGCTACAACAACTGGAATAAATTTTGGTAAATAAACATAAAAATTACACTGAAGCAGAAAATTTAAAATATTAGAAAAAAAACTTAACTTTCTAATCAAACAATTTTGAGTTTAGCTTTCATATTTAATCTTTTAACTTTTAATTTTGGAATTTGATCTTATATTTGTGGTGAATATACATATTAATCTTCTTCTGCTTAGTCCTGTTAGTAGGGGTTGTGACTGGAGCCTATCCCAGCAGCTTTGGGCCTTAGGCAGAGTAGACCCTCGACAGTGATCAGTTAGTTGCAGGGCTGACATTTAGAGATAGACAAGGACAGAACACCTTTCACTCTCACATTCGCTCACTATGGACACGAGTTAGACACTTAGAGTTGCCATTTGACCCATACATGCATGTCTTTGGAGGTTTCATCCAGGATAGTGGTTTGGAGACTCACAAGTCATCTGCCTCCTTCATTACGATTAGTGTACAGTCTCACTGTGCTGGTTTGGGAGTGGAACCATCCATGCATGGCGAGGAGCTCCCGGGTTTTTACATCTGTGTCTCTTTCTTTGGTCAGCTTATTGTTCCAGCAGGGTTTCAGATGACTGGCATAGAATAGTACGGTTAATTGCAATAGTTTTTGTTTTTGCCATTGAGCTGACGCCTTAGGATTTGCCTCACTCATTGTAGGTATTTGGCTGTTGCTGCATTTCTTGACTTCTTTGAGATTGCCATTTGGTTGGAGCTCTTTAGTGTGGACTACCTTTTCTCTCTTGGTCAACATCCAACCACACTCAAGTCCAAATGGCAATCTATTGTCATTGTAGTGTGGATCAGTAAGTCAATCAGCTTGATGTCACCCATGTATATATTATATATATAAATATATACTGTATATACATATACATATACATATATACATATATATACTACATGTATATCCAGTATATATTTATAGTGCATATATATATATATATATATATATATATATATATATATATATATATATGTACTATAAATATATACTGGATATACATGTAGTATATATATATATATATATATATATATATATATATATATATATATATATATATATATATATATATATATATATATATATATATATATATATATATAGTATATATTATAAAAATTTTCCATGGGTTCTAGTTTGATTTCAAATAGAAAGCACCAGACAAACTTTCCCTGAACACTATTGGATAGGGGTACAACCAACCACAGTACAGGGGTTAGTACAAACAAATACACATAAAAAAAAATCAAATAAAACATACAAAATAAAAAATACAAACAATCTGAGAAACAAACAATTGGATAAAAACATTATAAAGACAGACATTAGTGTGTGCCAGACAAGTGGGTTAGGTCTTTTCTTTCTTTTGGCTTTCTTATTACTTATTTTAATGCCTGTATAAATATTTATCACTTAAATTATTAAGCTTTTTGATTATTTCTTTCTTACTTTGAACAGAATATAGTCTTACATACAGCCTAAAGATTGAGAGATTTTGCAGAAGTGAGAGGTGAAAATCCAAGTGCAACTCCAAATCAAGAAACATTTTGTATGCCGTTCCCATGAATAATGATGAAGAGGTGGCAAAATATTTCACGCCATACCAGTTTAACACCAAACCAAAAGAAATTATGTTTGTGCTTTTAGTTTAAGTCTTTCCTTTCATCTCTTGCTGAAAAATTTATTTTTCTTCAAAATGTACCCACTTTCAGCTCTGCAATCTCGATGGTAGATGTGAACCACTAGCACTTTGAGGAAAAATGCCCTCGCTTGCTCTGGGTGTCACCGGGCAAAAACTCCACCTGGCACTATTTCAGGAAACACTTAAAACAACCAGTGCTATCAAAATCATCTTTGTCCCCATCCGGATCTCTTCAACCAAGCAAGGGACGAAAGACAGACAAATGTGGCGGGGCATGAACCTCCCCTGTTGAGTAATGAAATTAAATGACAGCTCTTGAGCGACGAAGGGGCCGCTGAAAGACGGGAAGAGAGAGGACATGGGAGAGAGGTGGGTGGCGTTGGAGGGGGGATTTTGTCCAGCCAGGAAATTGAAGCCATCACAAGCAAATTGAGTTCAGGTCCTTTTGGTGGGCAAGAGCAGACCAATCAATTTGGCCGACTACTCAGCGGCTGTCAGGCGCACAGAAGGACACCTTGGCATCTAATAATGGAGCTATAGTAAACAAAGAAAGGCGTGCATCGGTTGTTCCCAGTTAACAACAACATTTTACGCTGAAAGAACGCAAAACTATACGGGCCATTCTACAACAATTGTGCAAAGTCACAGCTTTAAACATATTTACCTTAAAACGTGTTGTCATTCAAATGACCCAATGTGTAATACTTTTGCCCTCTTATTTAATACAGCTCTGTAACTTTTCAGAACGTGTACTCATCCTGGTTATTGTCATATAAAGAATTGAAAATAGTTTAAACAGACCTCTTGTAAATCTCTTTGTCCAATTTCAATGACCATCCATCCAAATTTTCCTCTCAATTAAAGAAAATATGTAGAACAAAGTGATTATGGTCCTATTGTTTTTTGTAAAATATCATCAACACCACTGGCAGAAGTGGAGCCAAAACCTTAAAAGGTTTAAAAAGCCTTCTAGTCTGGGTTAGGTACTGACCTTTCCTGAGTATACAAATGTTTTTTTTAATCTCTGATAATCTGATGTATTGCTCAAGTGGAAGGGGAAGATTTTTTTCCTTGTTTCTCATATAATCTCTGGAGGCATCCAAATAAAGAAGTATTATTATTGTAAGGCTTATGCACTGTATAAATAGTTGTGTCTATCAAGCCAAAGATAATATCAAGCTAAAGATACTGTTAGCGTCTGCCAAGGTAAAGATTGGACCGATTCCATCTTTTTATAAAAACAAAAAAACATGTAAGATAAAAAGCAAAACACAAGCCCCATATCTTTTGGTAACTAAATCGGCTCTCAGGTTAGAACATTTTAATGAGCCTTGTTTGGCCTTTCTCTTTTGCTAATCTTTGGACAGTGACACAACATTGGTGCTAATTATACCGATTACACAGCAGGAACACACTACATCACGGTTCTGAGGCAATAGTCGACGAGGGGTGGAATCATACAACCCCAAAGGTCTAATTATCTCTGTTGGTTCCCAATTAATCTATTAAGTTGTTTTGGCTCAGATGCAAACCTGAGGCACCATTTTATATAGGAATACATTGCACCATCACAGAGACATGTTACAAGAGCTTTTGTGCTGGAGTGATTCGTTCATTCAGCTCGTTCTTTTACCTTCAAAACATCTTCATAACAGATCTGAGAGTATTTGATTGTAGAGGGTTCAAGATGGCATACTTCAGACTGGGTCTCTCTGGCCATTATTCTTATTTATCAGATGTCAACAGTCACAAAATATTTAATACCAGCTCACACACAGAAATGGTATGACATAAATTCTATGAACACATACAAATGAAAAGGAATATTTCAGGGAGAGAAAAGTCAAAGTCATTTTTTTTATCCAGATACATTCCGGCTCATACAATATTTTAGGTGAGTGGACAGCTAGACTCATTATGTTAAAGGAATGATAGTTCAGTTGTTTAACCTTATGTTCTAAATAAAGACCTCTTAAAGGTGGGATGTGAGGTTATTGCCATTTTTAGTAACATTTGGCGGTGTAAGTGAAGATTGTAATTCTACACCTTACACTTGCTGTTGTTTATGAATGGTCTGATAGTGATTTAACTTGGATTTTTTGTTTGATGATTGCTAAAATGCTTAAAAAGAAATGTGCAGTACTTAGTTTGTCCTTTTTCGGCAGCTGTAGAAACTGGAACAAGAAGTAATGGAACTGCCACTGCGCTTTCATGGAACTTTGTCTATTTTTCCAAGATGGACGAATGCAAATGAGTGTTATTTTGATTATTATACACCACTGAAAACAGTTTTGACTGACGGCACAATGACTGACACATGGTATCCTTAAATTGTGTCTTTTTAATTGAATTTTAACTCATCATGGATAATCAACATACCCATGCAATCAAATCATATAGTTTGGGATGTATCCAACAAAAAATATGATGACAAATTTGTGATTGTGATTCAAATGTGGATTCTTACATAGTTTGAGATTTTGATTACATTGTAAACACCTAATATATTCTGAATGTGATGTGTACATGGCTAAACTGCGCTTACATTTTTAAAATGTGGCTTTTATTTTAAAATATAGCCAACAATGACTTATTAAATTGACCTGGAAGCTTCTAACCTTCCTGCTACTTTTCAGTGATGGCTTTCAGTGCTTTATGTGAAACTGAACTGATGCAATTGATGACTGGCACATGTGGTCAATAATCGTTCGTTTATATGATAAGCCACTGGACTTGTGGGGGAAGCTGAGAAAAGGCTCAGAGATTTGTGATATATGGAGATTCAGTCTATCTACATTAAGTGTGCTTACATGAAGCTGTTGAGCTATTGTGCCTAGTTCTCATAAACGAGTGTTTGAATATTGCACCAGTCTTTTCTCAAAATAATATTATTACTTCCACCCTCTCTCACACTTGGCCTGTCATCCTCATTTTACTCACGCCAATATTGTCACTCTCATGGCTCTGTCATAAACCAGTAACAAGGGATGGTAAGAGGAAAAACAATATACATTGCATTTTTATGTGTAGCCCTACTCTGTCCCAGCTGCAATAATATTTGGCAGGTTTCAAGAGTTCCCAAGTGAACTAATGTAAATTTTACAAACAATTATGCTATATGTTTTAAGATTGTGCCATTTAGCTTTTGCTTTTATCTGGATTGGAGGAACACTTCTTTTAAAAAAGCTAAAAACATCTGAGCTTGTGTTGCAGCTTATGTAACTCAGAGACATCCTTGTTCCTCTCTCTCTTGGGAATCTATTACTAGATGTGTAATAAGTTATTGCTCCAGGATATTCTTAAATAGCAAACATTATTTTCAAGTGTAAATCTACGACTTGGAAAGCATATCTTTGTGCCAAACTGAATATATTGCAGCGAAGCAGTGACACACTTTTATTATTGAGGAGTCTGGCAACCCTGCAGCTTTACTTGACAATGTGAAGTCTGCTACTAGTAATGAGTTGAGTGCAGTGCCCTGTTGATGAAGGCCTATCTTTTAAACACAAAAGCTACATAATTGTGTAAATAAAAAAAACATGGGTGCTCCAACATGTCCACTGGGGCACTGAGGACAAAAACATTACAAAATAAGTAAAAAGTAACTGATTTGCTCTCAGGTCAGTCTTTGGCCTTGACTAATATGTGCTACACAAAATAATAATGTAAAGTAATAAAGTCAAAAATCTTTTAATTACAATTATATAAAATATGAATCTAAACTCCTGAATTATACATCACCATTCCTTTCTGATTGTTAGAATTACAAGCATTACGCATAGTTGATTTACACTAAGCACCGGAGTTATGGGCGATTGGATAAATAAAAATGTTCAAGCGGCACTGCAAATAGAGGGCGCAAATCCCTCCACCAAGTCTCTGTGTTGTGAGGACGTCAAAAAAAAACATGTCTTCTGAAACAGTAGGGTCATTTTAGTGCATTTTGTACAAATAAAACTCTGCTAGGGTCCAGTGTATTGGCCTGTTTCTGCTCCTTCTGTTTGAGTCTGTAAAGCATGTCAGTCACGTTAAGTCTGCGTGTCACAGCAACATGAATTATATATCATTTATATTGGACATTTCTGTCCAGTTGAGGGTACTGTGCCAGTGAAATAGGTATGATTCTACCAATGTCTAAGAACCATTAAATGATTCCCAGAATATATATTTTTGGGCTTTAAAGTTTCGCGCTGCTACTGGCTAAAAGTTATGCAGAGCTGCTTTAAAAGGCTTAGTAGAGAGACATTGTATTTTAGTCTAGTGGCTTTAATACATAAAGGCACAATATGAGCACTGGTTTAAAGACCCCAGTCGTCACAGACACGCCCCACTCTAGCTGCAGGAAATCAGGGCATCCAGCCCCAGGCTGTTGGTGTAAGTACTTAGAGTCACAAAGGATGTGCCACTAAAAGAAAGGTGACCAGAGCACACAGCACAGAGAAAAGATGGAACATGCTCTGGAAGAACAAAAGGAGTTCGACACCAGTGGTGGGAGTGCACTGCTGTGGCCACACTCTTTCACACAATGATGGCTTTATGATTGTAGGATAGCAGCCAGCTTCTTCCTGAAATACAAAGATTTGGAAGTTACAGGGCAGCTTTGTTGAGACCATTCAAGTGGTGGGAATCCATTTTTTTACCACAACACATGTGCACATTGTACACAATGTACACATTGCAGCAAGTGTACATTATTTAAGGGGACCCTCCTGTGCAGCCAGGCCAAAGATGGTGGGGAGCCTCCCATTGAATTGACAAAAATAGACAATGCTTTCCAACAGAGGGTATTGACAAGGCTTTAAGGCTGTAAGTCAGGAATGATAACTGTATTGACTTGAGAACATGCCATTGTGCATAAAAGTCAGACCATCAAGATTGATTAATAAATTAAAAATTACTGACAAAAAACTGTATTGTTTTTTGACATCTTTATTTTAAATAGAGCAGATATTCTGCCTTCAGACAAGTCAAGTTTGTGGATGTTTCTCTTAAATGTTCACTCACTCACTCGCTCACCTCACTGTCATTGATTGACTGAGTATAAAATAAAAGCGTTACTATTTATTTTTGATTCTTATGTTCTCCATTATCTCATGCAGGCCATAACATGGTTTAAAAAGCCTAAGTACTGTTAATGCTGTAGAAAATCTGTGCACTGAAAAAAGCATGTTTCCATCTGATGATCATTTTGATCATTACTTCAGTTGAAATTTCCTCTGGCGTCCTGTTGTTATGTTTCTCTCACTTAGTTGATATGTTGACGATTGATTGTCTCCTCCACTGCATGCAGGCAATTAATGTAAATTAAAAGGCACTAATTCTGACTACTATACCGCATTGCTTGTGTAAAATCACATGCATGCTGCTTTTTAGTCAACATTTCATCTCTGTCTTTTTATCAGTGGCAACACACAGTGAAGAAGTGCTCTTTTTTCTGTCACAGCCTCCCAAAATGCAAAGAGGCAGGCGATCAAATACAAACAAAAAACAAATTATGCACTGCGACACACTATCCAGCACTATGCATTATGCCAACGCCTCCAAACTGTTGGTGGGAAAGTGCTGGCTGCCTGGCAACAAAACAAATGGAAAAGGGTCTGTGGTGATTCTTATTTTCCAGCTGATTAGTTGCATCAGAAATAATTGTTGGGAAGATCATTGACCATAAAATTAATTATTAAGGTCTGGGCTTAATTGCATTTCCCCCAGTGTGACTGTCCCTTCTGAAAAAGTTAGTTTCTCATTTCCTGATGGATGAAATAGCAAATCAGCAGGTTACAGTTTTGCAAAATGTAGTGCACAGCAGTCGTGATTAGTGAAAGGAAGCTCGCACTGAACTGGGGAAGTGTTGCACTGCACAGCCACAGACTCACAAAAACTGTCTCTAAATACTAATGTTTCTTTGTCAGATATGCAGCAGTCAAATGCATGCTTTTTATCCATAATCCTTGTTTCCAATGCAAACTCTTGTGTTTGATGAAAGATCAGTCTTTATAACCAAATTCCCCACTTTTGAAATAAAAAATATATATATAATAATAATAATCACTACACCACACAAACAAGTCAGTGTATTCAAGGTATATCTAAGGTTTTCAATGATGGTATGAGCGTTGTCAGGTTATTCACATACAACCAGTTTGTACTTTTTGTACTGCCAATTTGCTTTGCGCTAAAGTGTTCATTTTTCTTTTGTTATCTATGGATTTTAAGCAGGCGCATTTACTGTCTAAGACACAACAACGTAGCACTGCATTCAGTAATTTACAGTCTGCTGAAGACTTCAGGATCTGATGTTTGCTTGCCGCTGTAAATGCAGTGGATGATAACAAAGTAACAATGCACCATGTATAATGTATACTACTGAGTTCTTTTCTGTATGAAAGAATCATTACTTAGAAACACTTGCCATTCCTAGTTGTTCCACTAAACTGGAGCATAAAAAAGCACTGGTGTGATGCGGTACCAGTGAATGTTGCTTTCACATGCTAAATGAGGGTGTCAATAGTGATATGTGTTGGCAGTATCAACACCTTTCCATGAAGCTTTAATGTCAAACATCACTTCGGTTATCACTTACTTCCCACTATCATGTGCCATGAACATCTGCTGCATGAAGTTAATGAGCTGAATGAAAAAAAAGAAAAAAAAAAACCATGTATATCTATCATTTCCTCTTATGTCCTTATTTGCAACTACTTTTACAATAATGACAATGAAACCTATTAAATAATGCGCCACTTAATTAATAATCCATAGAATTTAGATAAAACGCTGTTTATTTGTGGCATTGTCTTAAACAGTTCTCACTATGCATACTCTTCTCATTTGAGCCTTAGTATTAAACTAATCATTGTCCACGTCATTAAGCACTTTGTACTTAGGCGCACACTTCACCAGTTTCCACTCATTTTAGATGAGAGCTTGTAATAATGCAAGCATGAAAGTAATGCTAGTAGCAGTCACACATTTGCTAAATTAAATATATTACATTAACAGCCACATCTAATAGCCTATAGATAAAGGACTTAATTTATTGTTTAACAAGGAGAAGGGGGCAGTAGAAAAGCTCATTTGCAACAACAGATAAGCCTTCTAATTCTCAGCATATGTTTGTATGCATTTTATAGTTTTTGCTCAAACCTTTTAGAATAATTAAGGGAATTTTAGCTGTACAAAGTTAGTATGAAAAGAAGGAAGGCACTGCAATGCTGTTTCTATCATTATAACTATTTAAAAATATTTAACTTTGTAAACTGTTTTAGTTAAGCCAATAGTATTATAAATAAAAATAAGTTTAGATCCCTTTAGATTTTAAGAACAGTTTCCAAATCTTGAAAAATCCTAAAAAAATGAGTTGGGAATCCTCAATCACTGAATGCCAAAGTCAACCAAACCCCCATGATGCATCAATTTGCATTTGATCTCTCAAAGCTGGATAATCATGGCTGTGTAAATAGCCAATATTTCCGCAGGATAAACATAAATCCATTTAAACAAATGTGTGCTTCTGTACCTATTTAGTGTAATGAAAACAAATAGGATTTCATGACGCTAATAACATTTTTCTGAGCACACAAAATGTTGTGTGTGAATGTGCTTTGTTTTTGGAATACTTAAAAAAAACGTAGCGACAAATCCATGTTTATTCTTTGGCGTTATGGTTCAAAGATCTCTGGCAAGTAAATAATAAAATAACATAGTACATGGTGGCACGGAGCAGGGTCTTCGGTGCGTACAGCTGACTGCAGCAACGAGATCACATGGACTGTAGCTCATAAACACATCAAGCTTTCACGTTCAGTGCTCAGGGCCTCGCCGGCTCCGCTCTGTAGTTAACTGTCTGTGAGTGTCAAATCCTTCATCCTGATGCAGCAGACACATACAGAGGAATTGCTGTGTCTCTCATTTTGCGGCGGTGGATGTCGGCGAAGAGTAGGAGCCATGAGTGAGTCAGTAGCGGTTAACTTTGGAGCTAATGCTCTGTGGCAGTTGCACAGGTTTCTTCAGCTCTGCTTAAGGCACAGAACGAGGCACAGAAAGAAGCTGCTGGTCCAACTATCACAGCTCCAACTCAGAAAGGTAATTCCAGAAGAAAGTCATGATGAAGAAGGAGATGGTAGTGGTGTAGAACTCCAGGCCAGTCTCCAGACTGGACCTTTTCAAAGGTTGTGTCACAAAAGTGAATGTACTTTACAGAGTATTCTCGATTGGTCAAGACAACTGATTTTTATCAAAATGATTGGATGAACATCTTGTACCAAATGCAACCAAGAACATTAAGATTGTACTTCATTCCATGTTTAGTGGCAACTAAGTACGTGCTAGTTAACCAGTCTATCAGTTTATTATTGTTGGTGAAACTGGACTAAATGTAGTTTTAGAATCTATATTATCTCTGTTCAGTGATCATGCAGCAATCTGGTCTTGCCCTGCGTTGGGGCCAGTTTCTAAAGGTTTTGCTTGTTTTGACTACAATATATTATAAAAAATGAGTAAAAAGGTCACCATAGTGTAGAATAATAGAATAAAAAAAAAATAAATAAAAACAACATTCATTACAAATATAAGCTGACTGCTGATAAATACATTTCTTATACATTGTCACTGAACACCCGTCACAATACACCACCTTATGGCACTCACATATGCGCAGTACAGAAGGCATACACAAGCAACAAGACTTCAGGCTACAGAGATGTAACTACTGTATAAAACAGTTAGACATGCATACTTAGGCAATGCATTCATTTCATTTTTTCAGCTGTAGGCAGTAAGTAGTGTCAGACATGGTTAATTTAAACATAGTGGCTGTTAGCTGCCCCCTAAAACCGACTTCACGTCATTGTAAGTGTTCCGCCTACCTAAAGAGTATTTTGTATTTTAGATGGTAAATGGTAAATTGTGTGCATTTGTACAGAGCTTTACATGATGCTTTCATTTACACACATTTATTCCCGGGGCAGATAGCCAGGGGAGCACCGTGAAATACACACGGTGCTCACCACCAAACTCACTTCTACAGTCACTCACATCCATACTCCAGCGCTGTGGCACTGGAGGCAAGGTGGCAAAGTGTCTTTCCCAAGGACACGTCGGTTATAAGACGACTGCTCTACCTGTGCTGCAAAAAATGAATAAATAAGTATACTTAACTTCCCAAATCTTATGCTCTACTCCTCAAGTTTTATTTCAACATACTTTACATCAAAAAAAGAACTGCTCTGATGAATGAACATATGTTCGATTTTTACATTCTTGTTTTTTGCTGAATTGTACTCAAGGGAAGTTCTGAACAATGTCCCTCTGTCATTTAGGTGTTGAATGATGCATAGCATTGCTTGTTTAGTTGAAAAACACAAAGTTTCAGTCAGACACAGTTTTATTAGCTGTGCAACATACCAAGATTTGTTCTTGTTATTTCTGCAACAAAGGTAACAAAAAAAAAACAAAGATAATTTCCAACCAGAGAAAATCTTTGAAGAATAGATATAATAAGAATACATTAAATACATTTGTAAGCAGGCCTGAGAAGAAACATAGGCAAGAATATGAGAAGTGCACAAAGAAAAAACACAATAAACTCAAGTTTTTTAACAAGTTGTTCTTTTTTTTTTTTTTGCCTTTTTTATACTTTTCTGCCTTGGCAAAAGTTGTTAATGCTACAGTGCCATCTAATTTCAAACTTTTAATTAATTTTCTTCAAAAACAAATGCTTTGTTGTTTTGAAAAATGGTTCTTAGAAATATTTTATTAGTCTTGGTGGTTTCTTGTTGCAAACCATACAATCAGAAGAGTGTGAATGCTAATTGAATGTTACTGGATCACACGTATCGATGCAGAGTCATGAATGTTTATACCTCTGTCATAAAACAATGAGTAAGTATAATAATAATTTTAACAGTAATAATAAACAAATAAAAACAAATGCTGCTTTGTGGCATTCATGCGTGCTTCTTTTCTGGGGCGCAGTGGCTCAGTGATAGAGTGGTTCGATTCCCGCTTTCCCCACAGTTCACACTGTCGTTGTGTCCTTGGGCAAGATACATAACCCACCTTGCCTCCAGTGGCTGTAACACTGGTAATTAGAAGCTCAAAGTAAGTCGCTTTGGATAAAAGCGTCAGCTAAATGTAATCCTGGAAAATAGTCCAGATCGAGTGAGTTGGCTTGAGTATCTGAAGTATCAACCACCAAAATAGTGTAATATATTTTCTAAATCAAATTGTCTTATTGTTGCCGTGTTATTAAAACACATCTTTCAAGTGAATAGTGCCAATGCAGCGGGAGGGGTGCGATGCTGCGTATGAAGTTACACGACAGGTAGTCAACATACTGTATGAAGAGACAACAAATTAGACTTGAGAAAAAATGGTTGTATCCTCTTCTTCACTTTAATATTGATGACAGGTGAAAGTCTTGTAGAAGAGTCTAATGGAGTTATGAATTTTCTTTTACAAGATTTACAAAAAAATGCCCTGTCTCCTATTTGGGTCTAAAAAATAAATGACTGAAGCATGAATAAATAAACAAGTCGGCATTACAGTATAGCGCATCCATAAATCTGCGTACGGTCATTTAGCCCAAGAAGTCAGGATGATGGACTGTGCTGATAATCACATGCTAAGCAAGTGTTGGGAAAATGACTAAGACCAAATACACATACCAACATACCCAGTGTTACAAGCTTGCAATTTGGGAAATGGGTCAGACCTGACTTAGATTTATGAATCTTTGTATTCGTGAGTGTATTAGCGTTGAAGCAGCAAGCGCTCTATAGTGACTGATCAGCCTTCATTGTGGATGTGGCAGAATGCAGATGTTTCTCAGAAGCAGCGAGCTATGATTTAATGATGAAAAGCAGAAGGCGGCTGCAGACTTCGACTCTAGAGAACAAGGGTATGGGGAGGGGGCTTTGAGGGGAGCAGACTACGTCAATATTAAGAGTCAAAATCAAAGACAACGAGACATTGTGATTTATTTGTCACTTTTGTTTGAGGGTTGCTTACAGATGCAAGTTTGGGAGCTTGTTTTATCTCTGGGCATCTTTCATCTTTTTTTATAAAGTCAGCTGAAAACCTTGTTTATGTCATCAAATACAAACCTGACTGACTGCGAGTTTGATGCAGTGTTTTTGGATGAGCACAAAGGAAATATGATAGTGGTGTTGACTGCAGGTAATGAGCATCAGCGCTAATGCTTCTATTGATTTTTATTTTTATTTTTTTATTTTTTTGTGGTTGTAACAACTTGTCAGGGCTGTTTAGAAAAATTGCAGCAAATAGTGAATGACATGTTTTCATTTCTAAGGGGACAATAAAGACCGAAGGCATCTGAAGATACAGATAGTTGTTTAGAATCTATTTTAGACCCTTCAAGGAGTGCAAAGGATGACTGTTTAGAGACATAGCACATAACACTAGAAAGGAAGAGTATACAACTATAGTTATGTCTAACACATTTTAAGTACAAGTCTAACTTATGTTACACAGATTTCCATTATATTTTGGTTGTCTATTTATTTGTGAATAGCAAATTTAAAACTGAGTACAAATAGATGTGTTGCGCTAAAGTCTTAAGGAAGATGTAATTCTTAAAGTGGCCAGCAGATGGCACAGCCCCTTTTGGTCTTATTGAGAAGGGGACCGACTGGAGCAGGGTGAGAGTTTTGTTTTCCTGCTTGACTGGTCTTCCTCAGTGGTCTGATTGTGAGAGTGGACTCGTGGGAAGTGTTCTGGCGCCGCAGGTGTCAGGCTGCTGTTAGATAAGATTATTTGTGGAGGTGAGGAGGTTGCATTATTTTTGTGTGTGTGTGTGTGTGGTTTTGAGTGAACCTCTGCTCAGTGTGCGCCTCCACTCATTAACTGTCCGCCTCATACAATCCTGGTGTTGCTTGGAACACAATACAACACAGAAGCTGTTCTTGACGTGCACACTGAGCTCCATATGGTCACGCTGACGAGGAGGAAGATGGGAGAGAGCATGGTTAAAGCTGTTGCTACGAGCCATAAGTCTTACGCTTGTTTGTTTTCTGTCACCCGAGAGGAGTCTGTTTTTTGTTGCTTTTGACTTGTGCATACAATAAGTCTGCCACAGAACCAGATGCTGCGATACTGTGGTTAAAGGCAGTGTCTACATCCAGTACATACATTATGTCGTGGGTAGCAAACTACTTCTTTTCACTTTTATTTTACCATCTGTTCCATAGTGGATTATATGTAGTGGCAGTACATTCACAGTGAATGCATTGTTTAAACCAGTGACTTGTAAACAATTAAACCTGGGTGTGGTTAGGAGTGTGTTATTTGGAGCCCCAGATTTGCAAGAGCGTATATATTCTCAATCCAACGACTTATCATGTGTGCAAACTATTATAAATTGCATGTGGTGTTTAGAATTGCACAGTGATTATCTGCTGTTTTATAGAAGGCACAAGATGTTCTTATAGTCTCATTGGCAAAGGACATCTTGTGACTGAGGCTGAGCACTACAGTAGCTCACAACTCGTCTTGTGGTACAAAATAAATTATATGACAGCATGCTGAAAAGTTGTGTCTGATTGGTTGGCAGATGTGCGACAAAACCACATGTAGCACTTTTTGATCTTTGCCAACCTGTAACTATGGCAAAAAAACAGCACGACTGGTGAAACATTTAAATGATAGCATTATACTAAATACTATTTTTCATCAGGACAACAGTATAGTTTGTTGAGGTTCTTAATCACCAAAGTCACCATACACCAAAGAAGGCATCTGAACATAGTTTTGCAACAGAAAATGTTTTGATTAAGTCTATTGTTACCAAAGCATCAATGTTTTTTTTTTAAATACCCTCACTTTCTTCAACCCCAAAATAAGAACATTTCCATAAGACATTATTATTTGTATGTTTCCCTCATGTCGACCCTGGGTATTTTCCAATGTGACACATACAGCCTTCATTGAACAAAAAACTAAACAAAACAACCTGTCATTTATTTATTTATGGCCAAATTCACATCCATTTTCTCAATGTTGTGTCCTGTCTATTAAATTTGTTGGTGTGCCTCCAGCATCAGCTATTTGCTTTACATTTGTTAAACTGTGTGTGTTTGGTCAGGCAAATTATAAAAACAAGCGGATAATAAGGGTTAGCAGGCTCAATAAGCCTTAATATCATGTAAACTGGCAGTAGGGATAGTTTAAGCTGGTCTTATGCTAATATGACAGCAAGTGACTGTCAGCAGCAGGGAAATACAAATATCTTCAAACGTGCCTAAAGCCACAAATAAATACATGTGCAAACAAGTCCACAACACACACAAACCTTCTTCAAGACTGTGCATTCATTTACAACTGGACCGCTGATGTACAGCAGCCAACGCACTTTAATACATGAATAAGAAATGAATTCACTTGATGTATGTTGTGGAAGAACCTTTCTCAATGACGTTTATCATTTTATTATTTTTCACTTGCATATAGCATTTAATATTTAACTCTGAATAACCTGGAGAAGCCCACAATAACATCTCAAAGGGCACTGAATCAATTTTAAGGTCATGCCAGTTGAGCCTTGTTTGACAACACACATTAAAACTATTAACCTAATCAATAGTGGGCCTATTTTTTGCTTCCCACAAGTCAAAATCAAAGCAAATTGCATGCCGAGTTATCACACACACATACTAATCCAATTACGGCTTGTACTTGTCAAGCATTTGAGAAGACACTTGTGCTAATATCACATTTGACATGAATTACATTGTGATTAATTGGGAATTAGGATTGTGTGTTCATTCCGTCAAGCAAGAGTCATTTCTCCATTGTCACACTGTCGCCTGCATCCTGTCAGTCACTCTGTGTTTGGAGCATTCAGATTGTAAACGCAGCCCTGATGAACAAACAAGGAGCATTTGTGGACAAACCTTAAATGTAACTTTGGACCCCACTGATACATCATACTCATAGTCACATATTGTTGAAGATGTGTAATTTATATGTGGTGAAAGCATCCATGTTTGTTTGTGTTCATAGGGTGGTTGCCATGTTTGTTCGCTCATTAGGAGTTTGAGGATTGGGTACTTGAAACTGTGGGGTGCCTTTACAATTGAAAGTTCAAACCAGTTTGAGAAATAAGTCAAATACTTCTTCAGTTTGGCACAGGCTTAGGTCACCACATTTTTGTTTGATTGCTGCAAACCACTTGCCTGCCCAATCATCCCAATTTTTTTTTTATGCAAAGAGTTTATCTTGCGGATGTATTACCGGACGCAAGTGAACTTTCTTTGGACGCAATTCCCAGAAACAATGATTGACAGACATACGGCTAATCAGAGGAACCAACATTGTGTTCAGGCCGCACCAATTTATATAAACATCAACTGTTTGACAGCATGTCTGTGAAGTGGAAGGGAATCCAAACCAATTTTTCTTTTTGCAATGTGAATGGGTACAGCTGGCCAGGGTAAGCAAACTTATTTTTTAATATTTTAAAATTTCAAGTTTAAGGCACCAGAAATGCAGAAGTCCTAAATGGAGCAGAAGGCTAAAGGCATGGATTCAAATTATATTGTGTCCCTAGGGTTTCTGCAGGTTTCAAGAAAATCAATCTCAGACTTATTAAGACCATAATGAATGTAATTTAAGACCTTTATGTTAGTAAGGAGTGGGTCAATGTCAGAAATCAGTTATTGGATTAAGGCTATGCTGGCTGATTGTGAGAGATAAACAAATGTAGGAGTCGTTCACAAACAGACAAAGGAATCAAGCAGCTAACAGTCAGATGACTAAGTTTGCTTAGGGCCAACATATAAAAAACCCAGTTAATTACAATGTAGATCTGTCAAACACATGTCATAAATATTGCCATAAATATCCAATGTGGATTCAAAAGTCAAGAAATTATTTGCAGAGTTTTATTTTTATGGAAGCCGTCTATTGCAAGTGTAAAATAAGTTTTATAATTCAAAGTATTGAGAAGTATTGTCTGAACAAGTAAAGATTTTGATTTTGTCTCACATAAATACCTTTGTAGATAGGCTAAAACCGGCCTCCATACTTTCTCCCCATCTTCATTTAAAATGTCACATTGGATACCTGCCTCTTTATAATGGCTTACACTGACATTTATCCTCATTTCTTTGTGTTTTATGAGACCTTTACATTTAGTAAGCTTCATTCTTCTCTTCCTTATGTCATTAGAAATCATTCGTGAATTTTAACAGCAAGGAAAGGTCTTGAATGTTTAATTAAACTGTACAAAAAAACAGAAATCCATCCCAACAAAAAAAAAAGTGTCTCCTAGGCCCCAACCCCCCACTGCTCTCTAACCCATTTTTTCCTTCTTTTATTTCTTGTTTCTGTTTAATTGAATGTTGCATGCTTTTGGAGCACTTCAAAAATATATAATGAGGTCATTTGCATTAGACTGCAGATTTGGGTGACCTTTGCTTTTGCCAATAATTACTGTAAAAGCCGTCTCTGTCTGTCATCACCGAGGATGTGGCAGGGACCTCTTTGTGCTCACAAAAGGTTAGCTGCAGGCTTGCTCTGGACTTATGAAAAAGCCCGAGGAAAATGTCATTAGAGCAAGGGGAAAAGACACTCAGAATTAACAATTGGAAATTCAATCAGGGTAGCTTTAAGGACAGCGGGCGTGCATGTGCATGAGGCTGCGTGCTTCATTATCTGCAAGACAGTAAGACACATTCAGGGGTTAGGAAACTCCTCTTCAATAGTATTAAGAAGGACACCCTAGAGTCAACTTGTGTAAACTTCACAGTCCATTCTGATACTGTCTGATAAAGCAAAACCAAACGGCATGGAAATCATCCTACAGATCCTACAGCATGTTTCAGTATAACATAAACCTTTTTTGTGACATTTTATATTGTATATTTGATGTCCTCCAACTATTTTTGAGGACATCAAAAAACTTTTTTGATGAAACTAGGAATTTATCATTTCAAAAGAAGCATTACCTTTTTTTTTTTTTTTATTATATTCATATTGTATTTCAGATATATGGCTACAATTCTTATAGATCATGTTTGCACTTTATTAGATGTTGTGAAAGGCACACAGTTTGCCCCTTCCTAAGTTTCCTGTTGCAGTGCATGGTAGTAAATTTGCATGGTGTTATTGGTTGTCATTGTGCAGTGAAACGTGACTGTATTTACCATGTGTTAACTCCCTTTTCCATCAATAACTCGGCCAAAGTCAAAATTACCCCCTAAAACAACCCAGCTATCCACCATCCCCGCTCTCATTTGTTTAACATGCAGATAAAATCTTACTGCCGCTTGTTTAACACTGGATTTGTCTGAGTTCAGAGGCAAACAGTGCAGTGTGACAAGCGCTAATTGTAAACCCTCAAAAAGCTGAGGAGGGCAGAGCAGAGCGCTAATATTGAGAGGCTCTGTTTTGTGCTCTTGGTTCTAGTCGCAGCGGCGCGTCACGTTTCACCTGCCGGATGGCTCCCAGGAGAGCTGCAGTGACAGCGGTTTGGGCGACCACGAGCCTGTAGGCAGTGGCTCGCTCCTCACACAACCTCTCCCTCTGGTGCAGGCGCAGGACGACTTCTACGAGCAGGCCTCCCCTGATAAGAGGACTGAAGCTGACGGCAACTCCGATCCCAACTCTGGTGAGTGGATTTAACCCACAGCAGTGCATTTTTCTATTCACATGCAGTCTCTTTTAAAGACTCAGACCAAAGGCTCCTTTATTCCACCTGCATATATGGTGCTGTGTCTGGATAATGCTGTGCTTAATAGCTACTTTTTGGAAGTCGCTTAGTAAGCATAATAGGTGCATCTATGTTTTCTTATCTGGAAAGCATATTCTTGGAAGAACAAACAAGCTGTGAAATGACTACTCCTGTGCACAACACACATTCAGTAATTATTTTTAGACTACATTATTTTACAACTCACTATTCTATCTTTTTCTTTAAACTTCCTCTGCCTTACCTGATTCACAGTTCCATAGGGTCAGGCTCGACCCTGTTGCTTAGTGCATCTGAGCAGATACACTCTGTCCAGCTGTCAATTACAAGACTGACACTTGAAAGACTATTGACACATTCAGAAAGGGCCATTTTATGTCAATTACTTGACCTAGTAATGTGCCTTTAAGGAGTGGGAGGAAGCTAGAGTATCCATGGAACACAGACATCCAGCTTTACACTGGCATCAGCTGGCTTTGGTATCAAACCCCAACTTCTTTCAACTTCTCTTAAAATAACATACATTAGCATAAAAATGAATTTTAATTGCACACTACACTCCATCTTGACAACATTTTGCAACATTATTTCATTGTTAGACATTAGAAGATAGTTGTTGTTTAACTTAGTCCAAAGCAGAAAAAAAATATAGCTCAGTTTTTTACGAGCAGCTCTTAAAAAAGATAACAAATAGTAATTGAACAAAGACCTTTATGAATAACTCATTTAATTTAGAATTCATTTCATTGCTCAAGTAGGTTTCTAGTGGCTACATGAGCGGGTCATTCATTTCTCAGTTAATCATCCCGACTTGTTCATTCCTCCCAGGAGCAAACCTAGCTCTCCCATAGGCTCCTCACCTATTTGTGAAACTCATTTGATTTATTTAGAGATGATTTCCCAGTTGGAAGTCGTGGTGCTTAGCTCAAGATGTTAACTTCCCACTATTTCTGGTGGGAATGTACATCTCCGACCCACTTTTCTCATTTTATCATTAAGAGGTGAGACGTGCACGAAGATCAAGCGCGTTGCCCCAAGGTCGATGCCAGCCCTGCTCGCTGATGGTGGAGCATGTTGCGCCACTTAAAAACAAGTGGGAGTAAAGTGGAAAGTGTGCATTTTAGCCACAACGTAACAGATGTCGTTGAATAAAGCTGCCTAAAACAATGGCCTGAATTCACGAGGCAAGGCTACTGCAAATGAATGAGGTGATAAACAGCCTGAAGGCAGTTTGGAATCCACAGCACAGAGCAGACATTTCAGACAAAACAATATTTATAAAATGTCCAAGAATATTGTAATTACCGACAAAGTTCTGCTCACCATTAAAAAACAAAAAACGGAAAAAAGACTAAAATGATTATGTTGAGTGTGGCCTTGAAGTTTGCAACTTAAAATACCTTGGTGGCTCCTGAGTGTGCACCATGTTATATGCACTGCCTCAGTTTTGGTTCCACGTACAGGGCCATGACATTCCCTTTGTCCCATTACAATTGCCTATAAAAGAGAAAATCGTTTACGAAAGAAACAGACAGATGGTTTGGGGCTCTGTTTTAAAAGCACTGTACCATTTGATTCCTTCACTTTTTGCAAACACTCTGTTTTTTTGCTCAGGTTTATTTTAAATCTTATAAACAAATGTTAATTACTGAAGCAAGAGAAATGATGAAAAAAGAACTATAACTATAAACTAAATCAGAACCATGGCAGGCATTCATCAGTGAGTTTTACAGTGATCTTACTCTGTTGTTGCTCACTTCTCCACCACCAGTCCTTTGGTCCTTGATTCATAGAGTGCAGTTCATTTCTTTAGTAGTTGCTTGTGGTTATGACAAGGACAAATTTGACACTCCTTTATTTTGGTTGAGGTGTCAAGTGTCCTTTTTTTTTTTTTTACAGAGCTGAAAATATCCACATCCACTTTTCAAAGAGGACCTTATTCATGTTTTTGACAATGCAACTATTATGGCCCTTTTAGAGATAAATGAAAAGGCTGCCTCTCGTATAAACGCCAAGACTGAAGTCACTAATTAAACGTCTGAAGGGTGCATTTACATATAGGACATTAAAAGCAGCTGTGAGAGGTTTATTTCTGAAAGGCATTTACTCTTCTGAAAGTATAAGCTATTTTACCTTGATATTTAGCTAATTACCACTGAATATCTTGTTTACATAATCGACACTAAAGGTAGCTGGCTTTAAGAAAAAATTTGAAACAAGAAAATATATTAGCAACTCTGTTATATTAGCAATATATGTCAATACATTTTGAAAAAGCATCATTTTAAATTGTAAAAGTAAGAAGCCCATAGAGTTTCCTCTGAAGTAGCCTTGGACAATTAATGGAAAATCAATCAAAATCAGTAACATCGGCCACAAACTGTTCCTAAGTAACCTCTGATACCTGGCTGGCTCCTAAAAAGAAAACTTTGTAGTAGTTTGGCCAGGCAAATGCGTGGGCTGTGTCATTTACTTGAAGCTCTAAACGTACAGTGTGTGGGAGTGAGAATTGTGTTATGTCTTGTTTTTTTTTTTTTTTTTATAAAACAGTGTAATACAAAAGGATCTTTTATATGTCTTTGTAAGACAATCTGAAAAAAGTGGAAATTTAACCAGTGATAAAAGCAGCTGACCAAAAGATGACAATGCTTATGACAGAACAGGGAAAGAAAAAGTCATTACTGATCTTCATTTGATTTCAATCGAGCTGTTTTACACAATGTCGTAACAGAAATTCTCTGTGAACAACAAACAACATGCAAAGCAAGTATCAATTAATAAAAACCTCAAGTTGGAAATCATTTCAGATCATGTGCATTTCAAGCATCATAATAATTCAGAATAAACTCGGATTTGAGATAAAGACTGACCTCTTATTGTAAAGCATCCATCCGTCCAACTGCAAAATGCCTTTCATTTTATTGACAGGTTTGCCTTAGTTATTATTTTAAGTTTTATGGCAATTGGAAGAACATTATTATTGTTATGGAAAGTGCCACAGTGGGCAGATATAATATAAGAGGCTCAACATCAAAGAGACAGTGACATATGCGTAAACAAATCGAAAGGGGATGAAAAATGATATTGTCAGAGTTCATGGCACTGACGTCTTTTGTGTGGAGATATGTGTCTTGTTTCATTAAACAGCAAGGCTTACTAAAGGCTTGTTTTATTGGGTCCATGGTTACAGATTATAGATTTGTTGTACAGTAACACATACCTCCTCTGACCCACAGTGAATCAGCTGTTGGGCTAGATCTTCTCTTTTTCATAAACACGTTCCCAGACATGATGGAACTCTACAAAGATGCTTTCAGCATTATCAGTGCATGAGATATTATGATTTCCTTTGCCGTTAAATAGAACTTTTAACACCTGCTAAATCAATCTGGCCAAAGTCTTCATTTTGGATTGAGAAAAACTGTTTCTATTGATATGCTATTGTATAATTTGAATGCTTCAAGGCTTCTTTTTAAAAAAGCTTCTGATTGGAAAACCTCAATACACAGTTTTAATTGATATTGATTTTTTTTATGTGTTCTCTGTGCACTCTCTACATCCACACAAGTCAGAAGAAATGGTGTAAAAATTAAGTAAAATGAGACCCTCACCTTCTGTATGATGGGCAAATTGCTTTTACGATGATCTAGAAGTTAGCAGTAACCTGTTTAAGTAGACATCATATAAAGGGTTTAACATGCCACTCGAGTGTTTAGTTTCTTCATTTGCAATGCTTTCTGCAGAGACCTTGCAGGTAAATGAGCTGAGTCTTTATCTGAACCCAGGAGCATCTGCAGATTTATGCGACTTGTGAGCGTGTGTCTCAGTGGATACAAAGACAACAGATTGGAAAAGAAGTTACTTTGTGCATTAAGACTCTCTGTTACTGTAACAAGTAAATCAAATAAATGGAAGAAGAATATTAATCATCTCTGACTGTTAGTCCTCAAGGAACGCTCAGTGCCCCAGTCTAATTACAAACAAATGGAACCAATCAGCAGCCAATTCAGATCTTATTAAATACATATTGCAGACATGAGGCAGTTATAGTTTTATCAAAACTATTCATTTGTTGGAGGCCTTATTAGTTGAAAATAATTTATAGTGTCCCTTGTCTTCAACTATTGACAAAAAAATGAGATATTGATGAAGAAGAAGCTTATTTATCAAGGAAAGCTGCAAAAAATACATAGGAAAATAGGAAAAAAAACAACTTTAACCTATAAGTGTGAAGTATTTTTTGACACAACACAACAATAACATCCTATAGAGAAAGGTTTTTGAAGGTGTTTGAAAGCATTCAAGAGTCACTCAGGTCAAAAGTCATCAAACTAAACAAATGTAACATTTCTGCTGTGTGATTTTCCAGTTATAAATGAAGGAGGTCATTAGAAAGCACACTGGCTTTCATTTACATTAAGTCTTTGCTAGTAGGGTAAGGCTTTTTCAGTGTTTACCATGGGTGTATTAATGCAGATTTTATGCCAAGAAGTTACATTATGGTAATTATCAACATAAGCTACTCATAAAAATCTCACTTTATGTACAGTATAATTTCTAAACAGTTCACACTTCAAGAGCAAACATGTGTTTTTTTTTAAATATATAAGTAGAAAGATTTGTCACAAATTAAGTCATAAATTAACAGCTATTTTGTATGTCTTGTGCTGCTTCTTACCTCAAAAAATTACATGTTTAAATTTGTGGTATAAAAATATTCAGAGTTCATATATTTAAAACATACACAATACTATTCCAGTCTCGGCTCAAGTTACAAGTTACTGTGTCTTCCCCATGAACTAGGTCAGCTATAAGAATCTGACTAGATGTCAGATACTTCATCCTGAATGTTTCCTTTCTTCAATTTTAATGTCAATTTAAGTTTTTCAGTTTGCAAATTCTTGACTTTAGGGCTTCATACGGCACAGTAAACCTCAGCTTTTCATCACAAGAAGTCAGTAATAAGACATTTACATTTATTCATTTAGCTGACGCTTTTATCCAAAGCGACTTACATTGATCTACAGTAATTACCAGTGTAACAGCCACTGGAGGCAAGGTGGGTTAAGTGTCTTGCCCAAGGACACAACGACAGTATGAACTGTGGGGAGAGTGGGAATCGAACCCCCTACCTTCCGGTTGAAGGACAACTGCTCTACCCACTGAGCTACTGCCACCATCCGGGACAATGTTGTCAGAAATACTACTGTACCACATGGGACAATTAAGTCTTAAACGAAACAGCCCTACTGTAGATAATAAGTTTAAAATTCACAATAAGGATCATATTACTGAAATGACAATAACACATAATAGTTATTATTATTATTATTATTATTATTATTATTATTATTATTTCTTTGTACATTTAAGTCCTATCTTTGTCAAGGGATGCTGCATTTTACCCCTGTGGGAAAACAAACGTTAACCTAAAGTGTGAAGTTATTTTCAAACAACAGATTGGTAGGTGACACAACAGAACAATAACATCCTATAGAGAAAGGTTTTTGAAGGTGTTTGAAAGCTTTTAACAGTCACTCAAATCATCAAAACGGTACAATTCATGACTTGTACTGTATGTACAGTTCTACCCAGGACAAATTCCCCTTTGGAACAATAAAGTATATTTCATTTGATATTGTCACTAGGCATCTGTATGTAGAGCCATTCAGTTAGCTGAATGTGAAAATGTTTGAAGATGAGGGATGTTACCAAAAACATGGGTTCTTGCACTTTTTACAAGAACACAACTGATGTGACAGTAAAAGAAGCTATAGAAACAGATGCTGAGGGGATGAATGGACCACGTGCTTGTTGTAAAAGCACAATGTGAAAGGGAGAGCTAGGGTTAGGGGGTGATCAAGTACAAGATTGTGATGATCTCTACCAGGAAAACAAACCACTTTAATCACATTAATCATTGATGGATAAGTCAATTGTTGTGATATTGTTTTTTTCACAGCTTTGTCTGATACATCAAAGTATCTTAAACTTCACACTTGCCAAAGCATTTATTTTAAAATTACAACATGCTGTAAACCATCATCTATTATGTTTTCTGATTAATAACATTATTATATCATAATTTGACTGTCTCCAAATGCTATCAGCATGTTGGCTCTTTATTTTATCACAGTTTTGGGAAAATATGCTGCAGGCAACAGAGTTGGTCATAGTGCCATGTTTTTCCTAATAGTCAATGCCAAATTTCTGGTGCTATTTTTCCCAGGCGTCTCACAGTTGCTGAGATGATTGGCACTTTCTTCGTTTTTTTTAAACTTTTGTGCCATGAAGCATATTCTCATGAGAAGAACTGGATAACAGTAAAACAAGCTGGTCCTTTTATTAAAACATAATTATAAGACATTTGCAAATTTACTATCAATCACCATGTACTATCAGCCGTGTTTGGATCTAGAATCCAGAAACTATAACTGCCTCATGTCCAGAAAGTCAAAAAATGTGTCAAAAGTGGTATTTTTTTTGTCACCAATTCCATCAACCCATTTCCCTCGTGATGTAAAGGCAACAAAAATGTCCCAATTGGTTTATATGATTCTTGAATTAAATGTTCTCGATGGTCTGTACAAACAAAATGATTATATGTCTTAGAATGTGGGGCTCTAATAAATAAAAATAATAATATAAATGACAGCCATCTTTTATTGCTGTTATTTTCTGTGCCAGGTATGTACTATAAATACATTGTATATTTTTTTTAATAAATGATTGGTGGTTGGAGGTGACTAAAAGAGGTGGAGCTAAGAACCCATGAACATAGCAGCATTTAATAATGGATGGTTCTTTTTTAGCAATGGTTAGATTATTTGTACATGAATTAAACAAAGGACCCTTTATATTCAACAACAGACCTTCAAAAGATGGACCATGCTAAAATACATGGACAAAAACTAATAGAACCTGTCTCATTAAGCAGCTAATTAGAAGGAGGCAGTTAATTAAACAAGAACATGCGATTGTACATGTCTCCAATACGACAGCTTTTGTTGTAGAAGCAGTTTCATTACCAGGATATTTTAAATCCAATCTAGAAATGATGAAAAGGGTAATTAAATGCAATTAAAACCCACAAAAAATATCTTTCTACTACTTTCGGAGCCACATGTTGATGAGATGCTGGAGCCCTCCAGACACCCTCTTCTTTAAGGCATGTATTCAGACTGAAGCCATAAAACATAACGTTACAAAGATATTGCTAGTTCTATAACTGTCTGGGTTTTATTGTTGAATATTTATCCGCACAAACACATGATGCCTTTTATGTCTGCTTTATGGCTGAAATTAGGACAGTTTAAAAGTGTTCTCACATAAATATGAGTAACACACACGTTTGCTGAAAGGCTGAGCCCAGTGCCAGCAGCTTTGTTGTTGCTGTAGTACAGATGCCCAGCAATTGGCTATCCAGGATAAACAAATACCCGGCTGTCACTCAGTCTGGCAGCCGTCCGACCACCTCAGTCACTGACAGCCGTGTGATGCCAGGGAGACGACTGGATGCCAAAAGCTCTAGACGGGTGTCACAGATCGTTTTGACTTCTGCTCCATGCTGCAGTCTACCTGTTTGCTTCTTCTTCAACTCTATATGAAGGAAGTAAATAAAGACTTTGTCATCTCCTGCTCATAGCCAGAGCCTTATAATAATCACTATGTTTCTTTGCCTCTCACTTAATGGTGCTATTAGACTATCCATAACAAGTTAGATCAATTGAAAGCCTTACACATGGGACAGTTGACTGCTGAAAGTTTGTTGTAAATGCATTCAACAACAATGTAGATTTAATCTCTAAGAAGCAACACTATTTTCTGGGATAACTAATAGTCTAAATGAGATCCTGGGTAACGTTATGAAGATAGAAAACAACAAAAACATTTATAAAAATAATAAAAAAACACAAATGTGTCACAGTGCTAGTGCCAAATAAGTCTTTAGTGTAGGTTTAAACAGAACCCTATGGACTTTAAAAAACAAACAATAAACATTTGCTGACCTGTATTGGAAGCCAGGGGAACGAGTACAGGACAAGAATGTGTTTGTGCCTTTTGGCATTTGTGAACAGATGAGCAGCAGTATTTTGTGAGAGAGACCATTTTGGTTAATTCCAACATCAAGTGTGTTGCAATATTCAAGCTTGCCTTTTCATGAGAACAATGGTTCAAGAAGGGCTTAACGCCAAAAGACAAAGTTGAAAAAAGCTTGTCTTGACCACAGATCCAATATTTTTATTATATTTAAAGTTAAATTTCACCCTGAAATTTTTGAGCATATGGCTACAGAATGGGCCAGAGCACCAGCTTGCCAAACAAAATACATTCTGTTTTTCTCATTTTCAAGATACTGTATGCATAGGAGTGTTGTCACTCCAGTTATACCTCTTTATGAGCAACACAGCTTGATTTATTTTTGCCTTTTCCACATTTTCAAGAGAATGATCAGTGCACATGCAGACATCCCATGAAACAACTTGTGCCATAAGCACCGGGACTGTGTTTGTGTGTTTCCCCTGATACCTAAATCCCATTGTGTGAAGAGGAAATACCAGAAAAAGAGGAGCTAGGGCCCCTGACCAGGCCTGTGGGTGGGTGGCACGGATTCATAAATCAGGGAGCAGTGTTAATCTCTCTCAGGTATTGGAAAGCCAGCCCTCAGTAAATATGTTGCCTCAGGATACAATAGGGTTTAAAGGATTTCTGTCTCCAAAGAGAAATTAGGCAGGAGCTTCAGAAGTGAGCTAAATGGAAATGCTTGCTGGAGCATACAGACAGAGCAGGGTGCTGCTGTCAGCTAGTAAACATCGTCTCAGAGTAGCCTCAGTCATTATCGTGGCAGTCGGTGCCAACAGTGAGGGTGAGCAGACGGGTGGGCTGATGAAGAGTATCTTCTGCGCTCATGATTAGTCACAATAGGGAGGAGAAAACTCACATCACTGATGGATTACATAGCAGTGGAATTATGCTATAAGAAGGGTGGCTAATTATACTTAACTCATAATGCCCCACCCACTTTATGCTATTGGACTGTAAACATCTGGAAATCTGCTAATGCCTTCTTTTAGATCAATAAATACAGAGAGAAATTATTACTCAACTCAAGTTTTATAAAGCTGAAGTCCATTAGTCAACGTTATCACTCAAACCCTTAACATGTCAACTCTGATAGTGTTGATCAAGAACATTGGGTATGCATTTTGCTATATGTGTTAACAAACTTTCAAGTGGCCATCAAGTGAACTGCCCGTCTATCCCATACATTTATTCTGCACTGGGAACTTGTAAAGAAAGTTCTAAATATATATTTTTGGGGGACTATTTAATATGCTGCTACTAAAAATATTATCATAACATCATCAATCAGAACAAAATTACTTTTTAAAGCAGCCAGAACAATGGCTGTACACAAGCCTTGTCTCTCATAATAGCATCCATCCTTTAATAGCTTGTATGTTGCAAAATTCCCCTTTGAATAAAGAACCTTTATTACTTAACAGCACTACATTCTCCCGCCTAAGAATATTTGGCAACAATTTATCAATTTTAATTCATACGTTGACTAAACCTGCTGATTTCAATTTAGATTCACATGGGGAGGTAAAGCTTATCCCATTATCTCTGCATGAGTTGAATGAGAGGCAGAAACTGGACAGGATGCTGGGGTATAATAATGTGCTGCAAAAATAAACCATGAACACACTAACACAACGCAATTACACCAATGTGCTAATTGCACATAATAAAGTTGTCATTGTTGCATTTAGGAAATGAAGGGGGATAAAGAAGACCAGATAAACATGGGTTTATAATATTTAATAAAACTTCAATGAAAAACCTATTCCAACTTGGATTTGTATTATACCTAAAGGTATGGCGTTTAGATCCGGTAGTTTCTAGGTTATTGAGGTTAATAGTTATAGTTGTGGCAGTGGTGGATAGGGAAAGAATAGTTTATGAATCACTGTTTTTGGCCTTTGGGTTTTGAGAAACAGATGCATTTATTTATGCTATATTAAAAATAGGGACTGTTTAAGATTACTTACCAGTCTTTTGTATCAGAAGACACAACAACACAGGAAACATCCAGGCCCCACATGTCTATGATGTAGAACATTAAATTTAAAGTTCAAATATATTTAAGCCAAGCAGCAAACCTTCTGGGTGAAAAACATTTGAGGGAGTGTTACTATTGATATTTACTTTAAAATCAAACACTTTCTAGGCATAACACATTCATATTGGTGGAGGTGCTTCAGCACAAGCAGTGTCAAGGGATATGTTTGATCAAAATGTTTGTACTGAATTCGTAATATAATCAAGACTAAAAAATCGTACATTTAAATAAGGGTTTTTGCTACAAACAACCTGACTTTGTTACAAGTAACATGTAATCTACAGCATTTTAAAAAGGAACTTTTAGTTTAGAGCTTCAGTATTAGTGTATAGATTTAGCTATTATTTTAGACCAAAATGTTAACATATACTGTATTATTACATATTGCCTCCTCTTCATCTCTTGCTTTCTCTAATCCCCTCTTGTCTTATTACTGTCATTTAAGAACTCTACGCTTCTTCTTTTCCCAGAGTCGCTTGGCAAATATTGTCATTCCCTGTTGCAATGTTGAGTGGTAGCACAAACCTCCGGGCCCTAAAAGAGAGTGGAGAGACAGAGTGTGCCAGACTGAGTATTTATTCAGAGACAGCAACCTAAATGGGTTATCATAGCATTAAAGTCCCACACTGACTGGGCTCTTTGCATGTCACTGCAAAAGTTCCCCACAAAGCGAACGATATCTTCAGACAAAGCTGCACCTTAACCCTGGCGGAGTGATCCAGGGTAGCGAGTGCTGTGATAGGGACTAATCCCCCGCTGTGTGCTTTGAGCGGGACTCATAGCGATACGCCAGAGGAGAAGCAAGGAGAAGCAAGGAACAAGCACCTCCAAAGAGGCTTCTGACAAACTTAAAATGGGTTGAGGTGGTGCTGTCTCTGTGATGAATGCTTTCAGACACATTTTCAAAATAGGATCTTCTTGCTTGTGTGTATGAGGAGAAGGTGTTTGCATGTGGAAGACAGGGACAAGAAGGTGTGTGTACAGTAAACTTCCAAATGAAGCATATGGCATTGTGCTTGTGCAAAAATCCACCAGGAAAACAGCTGATGCCTCCCAGTTAATTGCAGAAATTTACCAATTTAGAACTGGGAGTCTGACACTGAGAACTGACAACAGATGTTTAAAAGGTGTCGGTTAAATAGAAAGTGCCTCTGGTTGCGATGGGGACTACAGTGTGATCATGTGAATCACACTGTGGTTTGGTTACTAACATGGAGGGTGGGGAGTGCACAGTTAAATCTGCTATTCAACCGTGAATTTCTAGGATGTGTATTTAGATTCCATCACATTAAACAGTTAATTACAAAGAAGGAAAATTAAACTCATTTTCTATTATTATTAAAGAATATTGTATTGTATTAAAACAACAAATAATGTGAAAAAAGCTTTCTGGCCTTCAACTTGCATACAGATACATCCAAACATGACCATGTGATTTAACCATCATAGCTATAACTAATAGCATCTGTATCTAAATGTGTATCTGATAATAACTGTGAACAGAATAGCTCAAGGTCTGACAGGGGTTATATCAACACTGTAAATATCTGAGTATTAAGGCCCTTAAGAGACCTTTTGTTGAACTCACTGATAAAGTTTCTAAAGGACTTTTAGCAAGGTTTTAAAAATTTCCAGATGAAAATGTTTGATTCTTCTGTTTTGCACACCAGCTGCTGCAGACCCCAAAGCCTTTTATTGTTACTCTGCTCGTCAATGTGACACGAGTTATCTATTAGACATACTATTTTCACAAGTTGACATGGTTTGGAACAATGTATCTCACCCCTGTGTCCAACTATTTAAAGTGACAGTGAATGGCTGAAGGGGACCAACAATTATCAGTAGACAAAGGGGACATATCTGTGAGCATCAGCCTGACAGACACTTCACCAATCAGAGAGGACAGTGTGTTTGCTGAGGCCCAGTAGAGGTGCCTTTGCAATTTAGTAAAGACCTTGTCATCTTATTTTTGATCAGGTCTACCAAATTGAGCCTTGATGTCAACTGTGTGGCTACATTTGTGGTTTGAAATGAAATTATTTGTTTGAAAATATATGCTTTAAAAAAAAAAAAAAAAAAAAAAAAAAAATTTAATTACCAGGGCCCACCAGTGGAAAATTAGAAACATGACAGCAGTGTCAAAGGTCGATTTCAGTTAGGATTTCATGTTATGTCATGTACACATTACAAATAACATGATGAATGAATGAATAAATGGCAAAAAGCAGTGTTTTTGTACTTAAAAATCAAATTTCTTGTAAATACATAATTAGTATGAGATGTTATGGTTTCGTCTTGTGGGCAATTATTGTAGTGCTAAGCAGCAACAATGCCCCTACTGGTCTGGAAGACATACTACAGTATTCTTAACACCTGAGCATATCCTTGTGAACACAGACACAGCGAGCGTTTGCTTTTTGGCATTGTGTAAATGACTCGCGAGGTTTAGGTATTGCAATTAGAATAATGGTAATATTTGATCTTAGAAGTTAGCATGTGTTGGTGTGCAGTAAAGGCAAGAAGACGAGCTCTAAGAAGAGTCTTAAAACAGCCCCAACTAATAAGAGGTAAAAAAGAAAATATCGCATTGAAAATAGATGGAGGTATAACAGGTGAAGTCAAGGTGAGCTGGCAGGGTGAGAAGTAATCACTCTGAGACCACAGTGCATACTGATCCTGCCAGAGATGGAAGGGAAAAGGCCACAGACAAATAAAGCAAGTTTTGAGAGGAGAAATATAGGTGGCCGACACTTAAACAGAAACTCTTCTGCTAAGACAGTGGTGCAATGAGAAACGTAGGACATAGTTTTTCACAGGCTGACAATTTGATGGCAACATGAGGAGAAAGAAGCTTTCATATATCATGGCCCAGTACAGGGCAAGAATTAATTGCTTTTCTTGAGGTAAATTTAGGAGTGAATACAGATCCCCAGGTAATAAGGTCAAAACACTCCTGTCCACATCTCCAAAATCTGTCCAATATATTCTATTGTTTATTTCCAATAATCATTTCAACAATGCTAACTGAATGTTACCAATGTACTCTTTAACATACAACCTGGTCAGAGATCGGTCAGATTAAAGTCTATTTAGTAATACTAAATAGACTTTAATCTGACCGATACATTACAATACAATGTGGACATACATTAGATACATATTATTTGTAGATTCCACAGATTACTGCTGCAAGATGTACTCACAAATAAAGAGACCAGGTTAATAATATAACATTTGCAGCAGGGCTACAGTCCTTTAAGCAGAGCTTTGGGTTTAAAGTGTGTGCCAAGTTAAGCTTTAATGAGGAAGCATCACAAATGTCTTTATTGCAGAGGTGTACTCTAATTACAAAGGAGAGGACAATCATGTCACACATTTGAGATTTAGACGCAACATTGTCAGTCATCATGCCTCACCAGGCTGACAGCTGATTGACGGAGTTATGACCCAGGTGTAGGTACAGCCTTTACGCCAACGCTCCAGAGTGAGACTGAAGATGAGCTGCAACATCCTGCCAACAGGTTTTCTCTGCCGTTCATCTATTGCGTCCTTTCATTTTCTCCTGTCACCTTTTCTCACTTATGTGCCCCCTCCCTCTGCTTGATATAACCTCTCCGTGCTCTCCATGCATCACCACTCGGGTCATGTCTCCATCACCAGCTGCTGGCTTTTTATTTTTTACACTCTATCCTGATTTCTCGCTCTTCATCATTTGTTTTTGGCTTCTTTTTTTTCAGTTGAACTGGGGGTGACATATTGAACCAAGATAGATCAATCTGATTTCGATCAAGTTGAATCTTAATGAGCAGAACAAATTAAAACAGAAAGATGAACAAACAAACAAAGACAAAATGGCATCTGCCTCCAATAGACCTTCCAAGCAGTGGAAGGAATGCTGATGCATATCCAAATGATTTATGGAGAAAGTCTCAGTGTAACTGTAAAGACAGTTTATTCAGTGACAACAATGGCTGGCTACTTACAGCAACAATACTAGCTAAATACTGTGTCTTTGTGCTTCAAAACTTGTGATATGAAAATATGTTATGCTAAGGTTAGTGTTTTGGCGTCAATTAAACAGTCCCTAAAAGAATTAAAAAACATTTCAGAATTTCTTTATGCCATCTAACTGCTACATTTTGTACATTGTTTTGCACATTGACTGTATATATGACCAGATCTAATTCTTGGTGACTATTCTAAAGCATGTATCTACAGTACTCTCCATATCTGACAACACCATTACTAATATAGAGTTATAATATATAGTAAAGCAGATTTGTGTGCTCGTGTTGCAACATGGGAAGTGTTATGACACTTGGTGTTCGTCCCTCCTTTATGATGTTGGGGGCCTCAGCCCCCAACATCATAAACTAATCCCCAGAAATGTCACCCAGAGCTCGGCAAGCCATTTGTTGCTTACTGGTGTGGAATTTGCCACTAGGTGAGAGTGATGCCGTTTAATCTACCCCCCATTACAAGCTGCAATTTTGCATGGTAGACAGTATTACCCAGATAAAGTATTTAATAGAGTTACACTGCGGTTTACAGAGTGCAATCCTTAGGGGCTCAAACTCACAACTTCCAACTTAAAAAAGTCAGCATATCACTTTTCTGTGAAACTGGAACACATTTAAGCATGTTCCACAAACATGTATACACAATAAACACGACCAGGTCACTGACATGTTGTCATTGCGTGTTTACAAAAAATGAGAACCATCGTTTTCTTTTTAAAGTTACAAAACATACAGACAGCTCAGTTTTTAAATCTAATTTCAAATATGTTGTGCAGTATATATACTAAGAACTACACGCATATGCCGCATATTTGTTAATTTATGACTCCTTTCTAACATAAGGGAGTGGATTCTGCAGCATTTCTAAATCAACTCTGCCACCTGTTTCATGCACCCGTGACAGCTGTTTTAACAAATAAGCCAGGAATAAAATATAAAGTGCTTTAAAATGACTTTGTTACAAAATTTGCATATATGGGATGTTCAATGATTTATAACACTGGTCTTTGTAAAATTAATTTGTGCAGGCTTTCCTCTTGTGTGCAACTAGTAAAAGTTTCTCAGTTTTTAGATTTAGAGCATTGGCAATGTGGTTTGTTAAAGATTTCAACAGCAGTTTGTTTCTACCTAAAAGGTGGCCTTCTGTTTGGAAAAAAATGTTTGAAACAATTTTGTAACCCATCCAATTCTACTTTTACGGCCTCCAGAGCGCACCCGAAAAAAGTGAAAATACATTACTTTAAAAAGAAAGTGGCACATCCCATGCCCCCTGACAAACAGAAAGTCAGCCATCTTGGACTGAAGTCGCACAGATTTTGTACTAATCATTTTCAAACACTAGTTCTAGGGCATTGGACAAAATGAATTCAGATTTTCTCCGCATCATCTTCAGAAGTGGTTCATCAACATTTAGCTAAGTTTTTTGACCAACGGTTTTGTTGTGGCGTAGCCACAAACTCTGTGATTAGCCATTATCCAATATCTCGCTGAAACCTCATTGGATTGAGCCGACAGTGCACAATGATGCGCTCAACACGCTGATATGCAAAAATATTAGCTATGTTTTGAGTTGGCTCTCCAGCTCCCCCTCCAAATTTTGAATGGGACTTAGAAGGGTGTTAGATAATGTCCCCCTGAACATTAAAGCTTATGAGGACCGAAACCTACCTGCAAACGAGTTACCAGTACGAGTTGGGTGTGGCCGAGTAAAATCATGTTTTTTTACGCACACACATTCAGCCTGGGACCCTGAGCAGAAAACCCTAAGAGGACACCCTATCACCAAATTGGTATAGTTTGCAAAAAATATGTTTTACGAGAATTTCACTGCAAATCTCTAATTGTGTACACAGAAAGTCCAGCTCTACAGGTAGAGTTTGACCATAAATCTCATAGGCCAAATGTATCCTGGCATCAACGCTGCCTGCTTGAGATCTTATGCAGATCTGCAAAGGGCATTTGCTGTTCATTTTATATCTTGTGTTTGCTATACAGCCGCTGCTATAGGAGATTTACTCCTGTTGAGCTGCTGCATGTACAATTTATACCCAAGGTGTTCTGTCAAGCCATAACTTTCATTGTGGGAGACATTACTTAAAAAAACATGAACCTTCTTGCGCCGGTGCCAAAGTGTGACGCTCCACACTAAGGCAGTAAAGACAGCTGGCAAAGAAACTCAGACCCATCTGTTTTCTCTCTCTAACTGCCACTCCAAGCCCAGTCTTAGCAAAGATCAGAGAGAGTGCCTTGTGTGTCTGACTTCCTAAATCTCAAATGAAGCTGAACATATATGCTTGTACACCTGTTCGGTGCTGGTTCAATCACTTGGGAAATTCCTGTAATGTACATCTCACACTTTCCACTGACAAGCCTACATGGAGCTGTAATGTGGAATCTAAACCCGATCCTCTAGAGAAGTTAAGCTGGGTTTCACGGTTTGCTTATAATTGACTGTGTGTGTAGTATGTGAGTGAGCCAGACTGACAGCTGGAGTCAAAAATGATGATTACTATACTACAACACTCCAAGGTTATCTCAGTTTGCTCATCACGGCACACCTGTCGAGCAATATTTACTGAAGGTGCAGTATTTAGGTTCATCCTGCAAACTAAACAACTTGCAGCATTAGTGCTCTGACATCTTTGTAAGCAATAATAACTGGGGAGTGACACTTGTTTATCCACCATGGTCTACTTTTGAGATGGACGGAAAAAAGGCAATGTCAAAGCTCAACCCACCTTTTTTCCACCACCTGTCACAAACTGCCCACTCATGGGGTTTTATTGTGATGTCAGACTGTGTGGGTGGTCAGAGCTCCAAAGGATCCTCAAACCTGTCACTGAGACATATTTCCAATGTTCACCCAAAAGTCTGAAGAAATTATGTACTGTGTGGAATAAAAAAAATTATAGCATATCATAGTGACACAATTGGATTGATTAAAGACATACAATCTGTTGGTGCATAATGCTAAAAATAACATTCAAACCACATTTGTTAAGAATAAGTACTTTCTATAAACTCCTTGCTCGACCTCAATTTGCTTCCTGCCAACCGACAAAGAGTTTATTAATCAGAACCAGTTTACACACTTGTCTGCCTAGAGCAGGGGTGCTCAATACGTCAATCGCGATCTACCAGTCGATCGCAAAGGTATTATTGGTAGATCGCAGGTTGCTTAAGTCACTGCGCATGCGCAAACAACAACGCTAAGTGCAGCAAAACTAACAAGCTTCAGCGAGTTATTTCTAATTTTTAGACCTCGGTTCTTTCTTTCCCTTAAACTTAAGAAAGGGTTGGGGAACTGGAAGACAGAAACGTATATCGCTTTCATACGGAATGGGAGAAGAACTTTTTTTTCACAATGACGTTTTTAAAGTGCGTTTGCCTCATCTGTCAGCTGTTATTGTTCGGACTATGCATCCTTGGCTGATTCAATTCAGTGCAAGTCATCAGAGTAAACTCAGGTAATGGCAATAAATGTACATAGTCAATTATGTTGTGTTGTGCAATATTGGCTCATACGGTTATGAAGGTACATCAACATACATTGTACATATAAAGAATCCTCAATATATCTGTAAATAAAATATGTTTTGCACTTTTGTAGTGGGTAGATTATTTTGACTTGGTCATTTTATAAGTAGCTCGCATGCTGAAAAAATGTGAGCACCCCTGATCTAGAGTCTATGAAAAGACGGGCCAATAGCCAAGCGTCAGTAAACTGGGACGTGAAATGAGAGGTAGTAGAAATATAGGAAGCTTATAGTCCCAATATAATACACAGTTGTACGAAAAATTCTGTAGAGACATTGCACTGATATCATTATTCTCCATCGCAAAGCTTCAAAATCAGTGAGTTAACTTCAGAAGTTTGTGTTTGAAGTTCTAATGCATATTCCAAACCACATTAAAAATCTGACCAGACTTTGCTTTAATATGGCAGCAGCCAATAGGCAGAGAAGTTTTCACACATTACTTGGGTCCCTAGTGTGTTAATTAATATTTATATTTGTCCACTGCCTCAAACTCTGCCTTCAGGCATTTATTAAATTATCATGAGTTTAGGCAGAGGCATTACTGAGTGTGTGTTGGTGAGAGCACTGCACTGCTGTGTTAGGATCTGTGACATGACTTCCCCACTATTCACCAATCAAATAAAATTTAAAAGAGCTGAGTAGTGACATCCCACAAACAATATCAACAGCAACAAAGTGGAGAGGGGGTTAAACATTTGTTTGTTTACTCATTTATTTACAAAAGTCAGTGAAGCAGAGACTTGCCTGTGGCAGCCTGGACCTAAGCACCCATAGCTTTACAATCTCCACAATTAGAGCCAGTCCTGTGAGGTATCTGACAGCGTGACCAGGAGGGCCATGCTACCTAGTGCTCAACACAGTACGACTAAATGCAAGGCAGCCATGATAATTAGTGTTTCTAGCCAGGAGCTCCTGGCTGGCGTCTCACCCCCGCGCTGACCCAGAGAGATTGGAAAGAGGCCCAGTGGCTCCCAAGGGACTTTGCCTGTCAGGTCCGTCACTTCTCCCACGACATAGGAGTGAGCGGAGGTGTTTTAAATGCCAAACAGGACACACTTGCCAGGCCTATCGGCTCTGCTTGAATACAAGGGCTGTCTGTCTGTCTATCGGGTGTCCCTACTCTACTCTGTAGACCCTGAAGCAGAGCTGAGGCTCATTGTCTGGGGATGGATAACCTGCTGGGAGGGAGGGAACAAATCCAAAAAGATGAAGAGACAGCATACAGCCTGGTGAAAACCTCCATGCACTACTGAACCACCCAGAATTGTGTATAGCAGTTTGTGTGTTTTTTCATGCAATGCAGTTCTATTAACACAGAGGCATATATCCCCACACAACCGCTACATCTCCACCCCCTCCGCCCTCCAAAGTGTCACTAGCTTAACCATGCTTACAACTTTATAGACATTTAATTCTAGAGAAAGTTATTTGACTCTACTGCAAATGTGATTAATTACCAAGACTCAGTTCTAAGTCTATATGATGACAGGTGATTAAAAAAGTATTTACTGAAATGACCTAAAAATTGAGTGTGTGACTCCAGCCTTTTTTTTTTGTAGCTGAAAGTTGCTCTAGCTGGCGTAATAACAACCGAACTGGTTTAAAAATGAAGAAGGTATTACTAAACTATATGTACTAGGGTGTCACGAGACACAAATCCATCCAACACGAGATAGGGTTCAAAAGAAGGAGATGATATTTTCTCACTATTAAAGGCATGGCTAGTTGAATGCTGTGGTTGTTCTGTATGTGTCTTCAGCGTTTAGTCGAGGTGTATAGCATTGTTTTCTTACAATGTTTACAAATTGTTTGTGTCTTGTCCATATTTTTTTGCTGTTTCATAATTTCCACTGGAAAACCAAAAAACAATCCACTTGGGACCATCTTGAATTCTAATTTTACATTATTTACATTAATTTTTTATTATTTTATGCTGATATCACAAGTTTTCACCTTGACAAGAAATCCTGTCACGTAATGACCACGTGAGATTTTGTGACACAAGATCTTGTCACAGCCCTGATACACACTTTATAAACCACTGTTATATCCCACGTTGCCCAAACAGGCTGAAACAGTTTTTTCTATAGATATTGCCCTCCCATAAACGGAATGAGGTAACAATCCAAGTGGGAATTGTCATATCTGGACTCTAAGTGCACTTTAAACAGCCTGGAGTAAGTTGTTCATGGCAGAGGCCACTGTGCTTGTGCATGGACTCTAAAAGGTTATGCACATACGCCTCTGCAGTACTAGAACAATTCTTTCCTAATATGAGAAAGAAAAGTGCTGCAAGGTGAAAGCGTAAGAAATAGTGTTTAGATAGTTTTTTTTCTAAAAAAAATATTTAATGGTGGGACCAGAAAACTGGTCATTAAATAGCTTGTGGGCCAAAAGCTGGTCATATTTCCTGTTTCTAGCATGGGCCCTAATTTATCAAAAATTATTTCTGATGCTAGGGACAAATATGGCTGTTTAAGATCGAGGACAAGAAGGCTGCCTTAATGCCATGATCAGATCAAAATTGTTTAAGGCAATAGTCAGTCCTGACCCTGCTGTGAATTTGGCATGGGTGAAAAAGAGTCTTGTGACTTCGCCGGTCAAAACTCAATCATACTGGGCGCACTCTGGATCCGTTTATGTCGAGAAGCTAAAGGTGTTTAACCGGTTTCTTTGGTGACATGGATACCACAGTTTGGTGTGTTTTAGTAGTGTAACATTGCCATGTAAGCTAAATCTCTTTGACAACCTGTTTTTGTCCTTCGGGTCATTTCAGCGGGTCTTTGACAGAACGACAGTCTGGATAGTGTCATGCTAGATTAAGTTCACAGTTTTAAATAAAATTAAAAACAAAATTAACCTAATAAAATTTACAAACCAATAGCTGTTAAGCGACTGAACAAGAGCAAAGTACTGCCTGTTTGCTGTAAACAACTTGCTGTCACTCACCATCTGGCGTATTTCCAAACAAGGCTTTATTTGGACTGTTCATAATTTCAACTGAGCTACACAAACAAACTAGGCTTAAAGGGCATTCATTACAAAATGTGTTAATTAAATACAAGATTGAAAATTAATAATGAAGGACAAAACTAAAAAAAAAAACCAAAGCCATTCTTATTGCCCTCAGCCATTTCGATAAAGACTAAATTACTTCTGCAGCATTTACATTTACTTCAGTACACTGCTTATCATCCATATATTGCTTATTATTACAATATATTACAAAAAAACCTAAATCAACTGTATATATTAAACCATAGATGTATGACCATAGAAATCTTGATTTATACACAGTTAATGTTTGTTTACTCTGGAGCTTTTCTTCAGACCAAAATGTATACCAGGACCTAGAATACTTCTGGTGATGAGTAAAATCACAAATTTCAACATTGTCTTTCAGCTTGAATACCAAAAAATTGGGAAAAGGGGGGAGGGGGTTAAGCTTTATGCACAATAAAATAAACTGCACTATTAAAGATGACAGCACACAGTGAGGAAGCCATCCATTATTCTGCCATGAATCTGACTGTGATGGCGTCAGACATGATGTGCTTTGTAATTTGCATATTTTAATTTTGAAACTAATTTGAAAGTAATGTAGTGTCATGCAGTATGCAAATATCATCTAATGAATGGAAGCACATGATCTCTCTTGTTTGATGCCTGCTATTATTTGCTGCAGAGGATGATGTGTGTAAAGCATTCTAAATGATACATGGGAGAGATTTGGTTTTAGATTTAGCCTGCAAGGGCAAATTCTGTGATCTTCCATAATATAGACTCCTTTGTCACAAAAGAAAAATGGTTGTTAATTTCAATTAAAAAAGAGAGATTATTTTCTATTAACCATGTTTTCTTTTAACATTGAGACACCCAGAGTGGCCCAATGCCCACCTGTCACTTGGCAGACAATACAACAGACCTCTGCACTGTGGGTGCACTTACCCATAGTAATCTTTTGGCCTCGGTCTAGGTCTACAGGCCAAACCTGTTTGCCAGACATCACAGAAGTTAGGAACACTCAGCCGTCCCAGTCCTTCTGCTGCATCAGGATACTAATCCAAGAGGAACCTTGGGTGGCTTTAAAAGAAAACTATAAGGCTGCTGTTCCTTTTTAGTCAGACTGGATGGGGGTGTGCAGATATCTTATGTAAGCATTAAAATGGGAACTCCTTGTTAAATGAAGTCAGTTTGTGATGGCCAAGCTTTATGGAAAATTTACAGCAAAAGCGGCATGAGCATCTAAACTCACCACTTACACTCACCTAAAGGAACACCATACTAATACTGTGTTTGACCCTTTCACCTTCAGAACTGCCTTAATTCTAAGTGGCATTGATTCAACAAGGTGCTTAAAGCATTCTTTAGAAATGTTGGCCCATATTGATAGGATAGCATCTTGCAGTTGATGGAGATTTGTGGGATGCACATCCAGGGCATGAAGCTCCCGTTCCACCACATCCCAAAGATGCTCTATTGGGTTGAGAGCTGGTGACTGTGGGGGCCATTTTAGTTCAGTGAACTTATTGTCATGTTCAGGCATTTTCTCCCACAGGACCACCGCATATTGAATGTTTTTCTCTTTTCACACCATTCTTTGTAAACCCTAGAAATGGTTGTGTGTGAAAATCCCAGTAATTGAGCAGATTGTACTCAGACCGGCCCGTCTGGCACCAACAACCATGACACGTTCAAAATTGCATAAATCACCTTTCTTTCCCATTCTGATTCTGACATTCAGTTTGGAGTTCAGGAGATTATCTTGACCAGGACCACACCCCTAAATGCACTGAAGCAACTGCCATGTGATTGGTTGATTAGATTCTTGCATTAATGACAAATTGAACAGGTGTTCCTAATAATCCTTTAGGTGAGTGTATTTCCTATTCCCATAGATTTCAGTGAACAGAACTCAACTGTATGCAAATGTGTAGCGACATTACCAGATAGAGACCTGAGAAAAATAGATCTAGACAAAACTGCAGCGGCTGGAACCTTCCGCCACCTGCCAGCGTCTTGAATGAGGGCTGGCCACAGTCTTAGAATCATAATTATAAATTTTTACTCTTTGCTGATGATGTTGTCCTTGTGGGATAATCAAAATAGTGGCCCATACTGAGGTTTGTATAATGTGGCAATAGGTTTTCTCAAAGAAAAGGAACATTTAATACAAGGAAAATATAATGTTGTCAATTGTAAATAGCCCCAGAAAATTTTAGTGTTCACACAGTTATTTTAGCTCTGGCGTTAGTTGTCAAAGTGCAGATGCAAAGATTGTTTTATCATCATTACGTAGTTGTATTATTTTATTAACATTGTACTGCCATGGCTGCCCTAACTGTTAATAGCTAGGAGTGTTAAAATTGTTGCTAAAGGAGGAAGTTAACTGTAAGTGTAATTAAAGATATGATGTAATAACAGCAAAGTGAGGCTTCAATAGCAGGAGGCCTAATGTGTCTTGGATACAATCCCAGTTTATGGTGCGTAAATGTGGCAGATGTTTGCTTTAAGATCGCTACACTTTAAAACAGCAGCTCTATAACTATAAAGTGGAAGAAGTAAAACAGACTGTCTCAAATCAGATAACAGATTGTATTGTAAAACAAATTCCACTTTATAAAAAATACTAAGTAAAGGCAGATCAATGTGCTGATTAGCTGAAATAAAATGCATCTTATTGTTATAAGCATAAAATGCATGTATTAATATGCACTTTGTTAATATGACTGTGCTTTTTATTTGACTTTTGGGTTCATATAGTGTCTCATTAAGGCAGTAGAGTGCCTGATGTCACAAAGAGGCATTTGTTGATCCAAGCTAAGGGGACAGGCTTAGAATTGACAGCTTAAATGACAATCACTCACTAATGTTGACAACTGCCAGTAAATGCCTGGGGTGTCACATGATCGGTCATGATGGGCCCCAATATGAGTCACTTGGAGCCGCAGTCCTTAAAAACGGGCCACAGTGACCTTTCCCTGGGGTATGGGAGCTGTCTGGGAGAGAACAGCTGATGCAGCTGTTTGTACCAGAGCACTTCTGCCATTTGTGCAACATCTTCAGGGTTCATAACCTTTTCTGCCAAAAGCAGTCTTCATGATCAGGCCTGATGGGGAAAAGTGGAGCAGACATTTAGTTGCTATAAGAAGAAGCCTGTGGTAAAAATACTGGCACAAATAATGTTGCTTGAATTACCAACAATGACAATTTATGGATTGTTAATAAATTTAAATCATTCAACCTATGCTATGCCCTTTTTATTATATATTTTTTTATTTATTTGCACGTAAAATCTTCAAATTCTATTAATTATTTGTGGCTTTAAACACATCTAGTGAAGCCAAATTACTAATGAATTGAACTCATTTGAGGAAAGGAAGCCCTCTATTGACACCACAATGACACTAACCATTTGTGAGAATAGAAAAACAAAAAATAATTATAATAATAAAAAAGAAAAGAAAACCCTCAAGTTTTTTATGAATTGAAAAAATAAAGTTTTAGTTATTTAAGTTTATTCTCACAATGCATCCTTAGTGTGTCAGTGTCTTCCAGCCTTGAACTTTTTGTTTCTTTAATAATTAATATAAAGTTGGTGAATTATCTGAAAATACCTAAAGGCAAGACAGTAAAGAAACACAAAATACCATGTAACATTGCAATCCTTTAGTTTATGCACTCTTGACTGTATCCTCAAATAACTGTGCGCTTCACTTAAAAACTTTGGACTGGTTTCCGTCTGTTTGTAGTGTCATTGATTTCAGTTTCTTTAAGATTATGAGTCTGTAAAAGAGCAATAAAAATAACTTGCTCTGGTACAATTCTTTAAATTGGGGTGCATGGTCACGTTACAAGCCACATACAATGTTTAAGCAACCAATCACCCGCCTTAACACAGAATGACTGCAGGCTACGGGGATTTTTCAAAGCTATAAATAAATGGAAGGTAACCATAATTTTTGGGGAGAACGCATAAAAGATTTAGTGTCTGATGATTTAGCTCAACATCAGTCTATCTCCTGTTACCTTAACTTGAGCTAATACAATTAAAACAATAAGAAATGCCACAGAATACAGGAACTACAATATAGATACAAAATAGATAAAGTAGATTGTTTTACTGCCATTAAAGCACTGTATGTGCAAATTCTCACCAAAGAGTTATCATGAAAAGTGAAATTGAAAATTTCAGATTCTGATCAGGGCACCCCTAATATGTGCTGCTTCACCTAAAAAAACATGACATTACAAAACCAAAAACTGCATTTACAGCCACCAGTGGCCTGAAAATATATGTGCATGTGCATGTACAGCATTAGACTGCCACAGTTATAGAGAGGAGACAGAGAGGCAGAGAGAGATTTTAAATCAGATACCTGTGTCACTTCCACTTGCCCCAGAATGGAAATTATATTGATATTTTATACTGTGAGTGTAGATATATGTAAGATTACCCTTTGGCGCCTTTTGCTCTCCTTTGAATTAGGACTCGGAATAATCAAATACAATGAATTTTTATTCTTCTTAATCATGAAAAGGCTATATAGAAACAGGCGAGCCGGAGTTGATTAAAGTGCTGCTGAGATTCATTGAATCTGGCTCCTAGCACGAAGGAGTGTTTTAAATAGGAGTCCATTTAACAAAATGTTATGTTCCTAATGGCTAGGTAATAAGATAGTCTTTATCTTTTATTGAAAAAAGTCGGAGTCGTTTCCTAGTGTGATGTATGCTTTTAGAGGGAGGCAGTAGGTAGAACGGAGGAACGGAAATATCATAAAAAAGGAAGGCACTTCTGATCATGCGTTTAATGGATGATGTATGACAAATCCCCCTGCGCTTACCTCCAGAATGGGAGTTAGTGGCATTACAAAGAACCATAAATTACATTATCTTAGAATCACTGTTATTTAAACGTAGGCTCAGGCCAAAAGCTAAAACGAAAGGGTAGATAATGACGCACATGGGTCATTGTACTCCCAATCAATACTGTGTCTTTTTGTCAGTTTTGTTGCTATTAAATGTATCCTGATTTAAGCATTAGGAATTAACCTTTTGAGGAATGGTGTTTAGATGTACATTTACCTTTAGAGTTCACTTTTACAAGGTCACGTACATATTCAATAATTTCTTTTGCAGCCTTTTACCCTGGAATCTACACCTCATCCATGTGGTGTCATGCCTAAACTAACACAATAAAACTTTTTTGACCTGGAAGGATTATGAAACACTGTGAGTGGTTTGTAGAAGTGTAACAAAGACACATTTCATTTGCGAGATTGGGTTATGTATTATTGGGTTTTATTAGACTGAAAAGAAGCTTGGAGCATTAGTATAAGTGAGAGCACTGGTTCGTTAATTTAGCCCATTAACCCACATATTATTCCATTTATTTTATAACCCAATTAAACTAACAATAAGAATGGAAAACATTTTTGAGTAATTCAATCAACTTCTGTTCAGTTTAAATAAAAGCTTGTAATAAACAGATGCCTGAGCAGAGCGTGAGCTTATCTAACAAAACCTTTAATGAGAGCAGGCTATTCCACAGTTCTCGACAAACTTTTTTTTGTAACTTGGAGCTAAATTAAAGGTTGAAATAGCAACAGTTTTTTAAACTATAAGCCTTTAAAACAACACTAAAAGAAGCCTGGGGTTAGAATAAAATCAAGGCAAAGGCGAAAGCAGCACCTCATGAACACATTTTATGACTGTTTTCAGTACATCCCTTGAGAACTGTGAACAGAGCATGAGAAAACTGTAGACTACTTCAACTTATTCAACAATTTCAGAAATGTGCAGCGGACAATGAAATAATGGTAAAATGTGCCAACATATAAAATAATGCATGATTTGATCATAATATATGATTACATCAGATTCGGTTGTGACCATAATATTCCATAAGGCCTATAATATTCAAAGATTTTACTGTAAAACACTTGCACTCATAAGATAAGCCAATTTGCAAGCACTATTTACAATGTTAAACAGTATACAGTAATTCCCATTGCTCCTTTGGCTAAATGTTATGTGTGCTCTAAGTAATATAAGAAATCTCAGACTTGTGTCAAGCAGCGTGTCAAAAACAAGTGTTTATGCACAAAGTCACTGCTGTTAATAATATTGATGAGTTAAAAATGAAATGTTCATATGCTTAAAAAGTGTGGGTAAACATCAGAATGAAAGAGTGGTGGTGGACCATCTTATTGAAAAAAAGAATAAAGAGTTGCCATTTAAAAGCCAGAAATTACTCTTCCCTGTTTTCTTGTTCATTTAATGCAGCCTATTGTTACTTTTAGAGGAATATATCATGGTTCTATGCAGTTTAAAGCAGCTAATTCTCTGTTTCACATGTCCTCCATTGTGTTGCACTGACGGCTCTGTTGTGAGATGATACACAGAGGTTAATCTACAGGGCCTTGTTGTGGTGGCATAAGATGAAGGGGAGGATTTAGACAGGGCACGCCTGATGTACCCTTATGTGTGCTAATTAACCGGCCCAGATTGTTCCTTTCACCCCACTGCCTCCCTGCACAAAACAGTCCGCTCCAGCCCTCCACATCGTGCAAACACTGAAACCTTGTGTTCTTGACTCGCTCTAGACATGTATTGTCAACAGCTTCACCATCTAATGAGGTCAGCCCTTTAAAGAAATGCAATTCCACATGTCAAAGACCTTGACACCGCCTCATGTTATACTATTTACTCTTAATTAGCACTGCTTTCAGCTGGTTAGGACACTATGCTCGCAATATTGTTATTCTGGCTCAAAGCTTTTCTACTCTACTTTTGACCTTATGTTCCACTATTGACAGTTTAAATTAATCCTGTACTAATTGAGCTGCCACAAGAAACTCCACTCTTTCTATTTCTGCTTTTTTTGTGGGGGGCAGGGGGTTGGACAATAAGTTGTCAAAGCTGATTATTAGAACTCTGTACAAATAGCATGCCCGGAATCATTACAGGACTTAGGGTTAGGAGAACATATTTTCAGAAGTTATTTGAAGTAGTAATTCTATACAATTGTCAAGGATGCTTGAAGATTAAGAAAGCACCTGCAGCAGACTGTAAAAGTTTTTGTTTCTGATGAGTAACTTTGCTGTCCTGACTTGAGTGGGAAGTTCAGTTCTCTGGAGAGGCAGCTGAGAGAGGAATCAAGGCCAGTTGATGAAGTAATGACATCTATCTATCTATCTATCTATCTATCTAGCTCAATATCTCCCGTCTCCGCCCCTCCATCACCCCCCCCCACACCACTGCCATCCTTGTCCACACCTCCCAGATTGACTACTACAACTCTCTCCTCTTTCGTCTCCCAAACAAATCCCTCCAGAAACTGCGGCTCCTCCATGATTCTATCATTACATGGACCCCCACTACTCATCACACCGCCCCTGTCCTACAGGAACTCTATTGGCTCCCCATAAAGCATCAACTTCAAAATTCTCCTCACCACTTTCAAAGCTTTCTATTACCAATATATGTGATATAACCTTGTTACATATATTCATTTATTTTAGTGGGTCTGATTCAAATAATTTGGCTGCAAACTGTTTTTAAAGAGGAATAAAAGCCTTCCACATCTCAGCCGTTCCGCTCCGTATCTGAAAGATGAAGTCTTTTAGACCTACACTAATCCTGTCGTTATGCTGCCGTCTTGCCTGGCATATGTTATCTTCTTACTTTCTTGCTTATCCTGTTGACAAAAGCAATTACGCTACAATCGAAACATCAAGTAATTAATTCACTTTGCATGTAGAGCATACTTGATTTGATGCTGCGTTCCAAGTGTGAGATGAGTGTCTTTATGGGTCAGTTGTAGCGAGGGTTAAGAATAGCATTTAAGATTTTATGCATCTTTTGGCACATGGGACACCCACCAGGGCCATGAAGTATATAACATGCAGAGTAATGTCATTTAGACCTTGGCAAGCTTCTTGTGGCCCACTCCAGGGACTACCTCGCCTCCACAGCCCCATCTTTTTCTCATTCTCCAGTGCTTCCTGTCTCTTTTCATCGCCACCGCTGCATGCCATATAGTTGCATTCTATTTCTTAACTTGCTTCCTTATTCTATCCATCACTCTTCTTCTCTTTCATCCTAATCTGCCTGTACATCCCCTGGCTCCTGGTGTACGGCCGTCATCTGCGACCAGCGTGTCACAGAGCGCTGCGGCACACTGCAGTGCCATGATCCCGAAACCCCACATTAACAGTGGGATTTCACCCAGAGATTATTTAAGTGTGCCATGGCTGCCAGGCAAGGCTCTTCTCTGTAATCTCGACAGCCCTGAATAGAGTAGGACTGGGAAAGAGGGGATTTGGAGGAGTTTGAGGGCTGATTGGGTTCTCGAATGGGTACAGTATAAGCTTTTAGGCATTCGCAATATTTCGGTTCCATATGGAGTTGGATTTAGGAGGTGGGGGTGATGGCTCAGTGTGCCACAGAGAAACTGAGGTTAAGTCCCTGGCAGAATGATCCTTCTTCGCAGCAAGCTCTGTATCCTTCTGAGGTTTGCAAAGTAATTTAATTTGAGGTAATTGTAGCAAGAATCCATAATTAAAAGGATTAAAATGCTTGCCATTTATAGATAGGCTAAAGGAAATGAAATGACAAGGCCGCTGGCACCATTTTTGCACACATCCCATACATGTCTCTCCATTCAAACGCACGCCTTTGTCACCGGATTTGGACGTGCATTATTTAAAGTGTCACAAGACTTAAATCAAGTTTAAAAATAACACAACACACATAACCAATGACAGCACACATCTGCCAGTGTGCAACTACTACTATGGCATATACTACACTGATTTGTTGTGTTTTCAAATCAGCATACCATTTTAACATTTATACCTTAGAATAATAGCTTCAAAGCAACATTAAAACAGGAAGAATAGAAAATAAGCTGCCTATACATTCAGCAATTAAAGAGCATTTTTCTGTCATTCAAATATTATTGATTAAGGATGTTTTGAGTGCTAAAAGAAATGTTATTTAAAAAATACTAAAGCTCCATCTAGCAAAAGAAAACATAAAAAAAATTTCAACATCTTGCTGATTTTCTGAAGAGCTTATTAATTTTGGAAACCTACAGCCTCAACTAATGTCAAAGTCTAATAAAGGACCAATTTCAAGGCAGTTTGATCCATGTACAAATAACATTTCACCAACCAACATGTAACATCTTATCTTATGTACTCAAAGCATCAAACAACGGGCTCTAACACCAGATCCTAAATCTGAAACTCTTAGCTTGTATACTCTTTATTGCACCCTAAACTTTGTGTGGCGTACTTATGCAGTTTCACAGTTCCCCTTGTGTCTTTGTGAGCGTGCGTGATGACAGAATGTGTCCCCAGCTCAACATGGTCACAGTCTCACAGCGGCAGAGGTCGTGGACCCCATCAGGAGTCAGAGAGCCTGCTGATTTTTGACATTGAGAGGGGAACACAGAAAGCTACTCATCAAACATTCGAGACGGCTGCAGAGGAATAGGTTTTGACAGAGTGCCATTTACGAGTTATTCCTCGACGCTACGGCTATTGAATATTGCCTCACTGTCATTTTTGGTTTTGTCACAAACAATATCGGAATACATTTTTACAAGTGTATGACACAAACATATCCAAGAGAATGTGGAATCTGGCTGTGAACAGTGAACATACTGGAATCATACATTTATATTCATGTACTGCATAAGTAAGGTTGGCACTGCACTTGGGACTGCACTGGTTTAGCCACACTGCATTGTTCACATTAGGTTTGCAGGTTTGCTTGCATGTTTCAGTAACAATCATTTGTCAACTGAAGCACTCAATGATTTATTAAAAACATTTCTCATTAACAAAAAAACAATAACTCACATCTGTATGATCAGAGGATACTATTTTGCTCTAGAGATTTGTACATTTTTGTGTGGGAAGCAGATCACAGTCGGAAACAACATTTAATTTAGATTATTTTTTTTAAATTAGGTTACTGGCAGGGAATTTTACTGCTTTACAAAGTCTGCAAGAAATATCTTAGACTTCTTCTCCTTAATGTGACCTGAAGCAGTCTGAATTATAAATGTTTTTTATGTTATAAAGTTGCAAAGTGTTAATTTGCTAAAAAAGATATCCTGGGCTTTACAGGCATCCTCAATTGTTCTTTATATAAAAAACAAAATTTTTATATATGTATATGTATATATTATTGTGCTTTTTCACAGCAGTTTTTTTTAACAGCATGTGAGTTTAGCATCTTCCTGGTTATAATTATTCACTTGACAACACATAACGACTGCCAAACATCTGCTTTCACTAAACTTACTGTATGCTATTTTATATTATATGCATATTTTGAACACCAGCATGCTCAAACTAAATGCCATCTGTGTGTTTTGATGTAAAAAAACACACAAAAAACTGTACTACTTCAGTCAAACCTTTACTTACTTAGTAGGCTCTTTATTACTAGTGAAGGCCTTGTTCATGCAGGTAGTATTTTCATACATAGGTGGCATATGGCCAGGCTGAGACATGTGTTCAGAGTGCACCTGAGTGGATATGAACTCGGCTTTCATTCTCTGTTTCCATGTTGTGTGGTTGGAAAGAGCCATTAAACAGTGACTGTGGAGAGGCATGATGCTCACACAGATGTAAGGATTACCTGCTTAGCACCAACACAAGGCAGCAATGAAATAATATTCTGGTATCATTACACCCTCAGACAATAAATGATGAAACATAATCTGTGACATTACCTGGACTGATTCGTTTATCAGTGATTCTGTTATCAAGAAATATGCTAAAAGGATATCTAATAAAATGTGTAACATTAAGAGGTTAAAACCAAGATACATGTGAAGTTATCAAATTTAATTTTTGATCAACATTGATAATAATTTATGTGGACAAAACAACATGAATTTAGTAGAAAGAAAGACAATGGCTAAATATGTCCCCTGTTAAAAAATAAAGTAAAAAGTGTCATGTTGGAGTTGATCAGATATGCACCATATTTATTCAGTTCAGATAAACCAAATTTGTGTAGCCAATTAACACATGGCTGGAGAAATTCTGAAGTACAGCCCTCAAGCACCTCAATGCTGTGTACAACAACGCTTCCAACATTACCACAGGTCCCAAAGCAGCCACATATTTAGTGTATTATTGGTCATAATGTTGATGCAGTATGATTAGCACAAATCCAGTTGCCCTCTTTTGATTGGACTGAATGATTAGTCTAAACAAATATTCAGGCAATCACATATAGAAAGTCCAAGTCCAGCTGATATTAATATTAAGTAACATTGATCTTTGCTTTTATTTTACACTTGGCAACAAAACTGTGAATGTAGCCAAATTGCATTTTGTAAATATATTTAAGTGGTGGTAACTAAGAATGTTTACCTTGTTTGCAGTGCTGTATGTCCTCTCAGCAATTTTAAAGGTGTCCTTTTTGGTATTGCAACATTGAAGAGTGGCTGGCAATGGAGGAACTGGAAATTACAAAGTGCTGGGTTTAAGTCCTTTTCAATTGTTTCTTGAGTTTTTCTTGACAGTTATGTATTTTTTAATTATTTTGCATGCTCTTTATGAAAAAAGTGATTGCAGTTATTGGCCCAGGACAGAGCAATGACTATGAAGGAGTTATAACTTTTTAAATGCCCTTGACAAGTGCACAGTTTGCAAAGGAGCAAATTTAATTTCCATGGTTTGAAATTTCAAAGGTATCACCTGCTGTAATTGCTTGACTAGGGAATCCATAAATCATTGTTCAGTAAGGTCATCTTGTAATTTCGTTCCTAATGCTGGCATTTATTTTCCTAGCATCCTCTCTTTCTTCTCATTTAATCTAGTGGGGTCATTTGAGAGATTAATTGCTGCCATCTTCAAAAACAACAAATTAGTTTCACACATGTTCTGACATTAAGAATGGGACTATGCACACGTATCCTTTCACAGTGTGGCATAAATGGCTGCCAGGGCAAAATGTACAAGACAGAGTCCATTTTGTAAATGAACACACACAGTCTAGTTTGGAAGATGTTTGAAAAGCATAAACTATTCTGAAGTTAAAGGATTTTGGTCCTCAAGTGGACCAGCCGCTCTCTAGAAAGGTATGCAATGCTTCTGGTACATATTGGTACATATTTTGGTAATATTTAATTATCATCGTTATCAGGTCTTGGAAAAGTTTTCTATTGATAGATATAAATGGTTGATTTAAAGATAAAATATTATGGAATGATATTTACAAAACCAGCTGATCTCTCTGGAGTGTATTTAAAAACACAGGTACAAACATTTCTGGAAATGTAACTGTGCTACAATATAATAATTGCACACTGAGCCCTGTGAACTTGACATTGTTCTGTTCATTTGGATTACGCTTGTTATATATTTGTGAGCATGGTAGATCTCCAAAATGGAAATAAAAGAACTATATATATATATATATATATATATATATATATATATATATATATATATAGTGTGTGTATATAGTGTGTATATAGTGTGTGTGTTTTTTATATCCAAAGGTTTTTGGATAGAATAATGCAAACAAAACAGTGCACACTTCACACACAACACACGGTGTACTTGTTTTCTAAATACAACCAGTGCAGTTTGCACTAAAGGTACTGAGTCATCCTTTTCCCTAATAGGATATGCTTCATATTATGTTGTAAATTCTATAAATACTATTGTATGTGGCTTGTTTTGCTGGAGTTGTGATCATATGTGGGGCCATATTGCGCAGATGGAGACTGGGAGAGGCTGGGAGTTGCACAGGCCTCCTGCAACCATGTGATGGACACTTAATTACTTGGCTGACAGAAGTTACTTGCCACCTGCACCCAACAGGGGTCTCTGCCAGGGCCCTGACCTCCACTTCCCCCACTGCACCCGTCATCTCACAAAGCAGATTTACGCATATGGCTATCAGTAACGTTTCATGTTATCATTATCACATATTCTAATTTCCTTCCTGTTCTAAACTTGTCATGTTTTTTTAGTAATCAATTCACCCAAGCATATCAATCTAAATCTATATTAGATCAGAAGGGGAAGACTTATCATCCGCGTTGCTTGTGTTTGGTGTATGTTCTATTAAGTAAGAAGGTGGAAATTTGAACACTGGATATAGATTTCCTTTTAATAATTACATCTGTTTATTATGCCATGTAATCAAACTAAGTAAATTACAACTTGAGCTGATTTTTTTTTTTTTTTTTTTTTTTAACAGAATGCACATTTATCAGAAACATGTTTATTGACTTACTGTACTGTAACTGTAACTGTACTGTTACTGTACATTTTGTGGAAAACGTAACCATATGTTCTAACCTAGTATTTGGGATAAAGTAGGGAAACTAACCAACACATATAATTGAATAACATACAACAATGTAGCATATTATAATATTTAAAAAATATATAGAAATAAATTATTTCAGTATGATAATAATTATACTTATAATACTTATAATCATACGCAATGATACAAAATGCCTGATATTTTAGTCAAACATCACTCGGGAATCACACTGTGAGTATCTAAATTTTTAATACATTCAGTTAAAATAGGAAAAAATCTAGCTGAGGAGGCTATAACGTACTGTACATATAGCATACAATCCTAAACATATAGGATGATTTAAAGATATAAGAAAAGACAGAACAGCTAATGCCACTCTCAAATGTGAAACTACATTAACGGGCTTTTAATAATATTACTGGCCCTTTTATGCCCCAGCAACAATTTTAACAATTTTATTTAATCAATGCATTGGTGCGGTTTCTATTATGTCAGTCTTTTCTGACTGTCTGCATGGACGGCAAAGCGAGACATGAACTATTCTAATATAGTTGTCACTTATTGTGTGTTATATTAATAATACCTCAACTTTCCAGGCGGATCTTTAATTATGCAAAAGATGAGGTGCAACTTTTCAATATAATTTTGATTTGTGTGTAACTTGAAGAGAAGACACAAAACTGTTTAAGACCTAGTGGGAGTCATGGTCCGCATGCATCTATCTGGAATAAGGTTGGATATTTTAATTTTTTTGCATATATTTGGCTGGAAAGATAAAAAAAAAATCTAGCTGAAAACATACCATTCTAACATACAACAACATATATTCTATATCAGTGCTTTCAAAACACTCAAAAACCTGATATATAGGGCAGGAATGTTGTATTGATGCAATATTGCACCAAATTAATACATCTTGGCCTTAATTCAAGCATACTCTGTATCCATTTAATTCGGGAGACTTTTAATAGACACTATGGCCCTCATTCTCCCTCAGGTAAATATGAATAAATGTATATGCAGGCAGAGCATGCTCAGAAATTACAGTTAATAACAGAAAGGAGATGTACCTCAACATTGCAATTACAGAGCTCTCGGGGGATTAACAAGGTTCTGTTTTCTTATCAAATTCCTTCAGGCTCAAGGTAATGATCAACACAGAATTTTATATCTTCCTTGTACTACTCCACTCTACTCTACATTTTGACAGACTACTCTGTCTGTCAAAATGTCTATGCTTTCTCACCTCAAAATGTTTGTTGTAAATCACTCTACTTACGCCTGTAGCGCTGACAGCCTTGCCCTTACTCTTTCGTTAAGTTTTAGTACAGGAAGTTTGGGTTTATATCTGATCTCTACGTCTCAGCCACAAAAGTACAGAATTTTGGTGTTCATATAAATCTCATTGCAAACCATATTAAAAAATACTTCCAACACTATGTCTCACCACTCAATAAAAGATGCTACAAAGTAATAGCACTAGACTATATTAAAGACAAGCTCAACAAAAAATTCTCTCAGTTCTTCCAGATCAAATAATCAATACTCGCAGCAAAGCGCAAAAAGCCCCATCGCAAATAAAACCATAGGGCTGTGTAATACAGTGCACTGTGAAGCAATGCTACAAATTTCTGCGTAACAGTGATGTTTGAAGTCACTTGGCTTCGTCTTCTGGCACAAATGAGTAGTAGTCCAAAGTGAGGCATTGCTTTGAAACCAATATAACTGTTAAAAAAGCTATTCCTTCAAAGCCACTGCAAATACTCAATGATTAAAGAGATTACGGACTGTACTGGATGATGAGTACGTTCTTTGTAGCTCAAATGTCAATGTATTAACTGCATATGGAGAAAGAATGTTGGTAACGCATCTCTGTTTTTATCTTTTAGATGGTTATCATAGAGGTGTAGTTCAACTAGTTGATTTTCCAATGACCCTCACTCATCGACTCACTTTTACTGGGCTAGAAGCAAGGAACAATATTCAGTATATGAATGCAAATTTGTGTATTGTGGTAAAAACTGGAGCAGTTATCATGTAGTATGTGTCACTGTTATTATCAGTCATGCTAAGGGTCTTTGACCAGAAATGAATTCAATCCAGCGTTGAGAAGAGCAGGCGTACTTGGTGACTTAGAACAGAAATTAGATTACAAGGTCAGTGGCTGACTCTAATGTGGTAGAAGATTAGAGAAAGAGAAGAAATCATTTTTACACGACTATTGTTGTCATGGGGACTGAGCACTTGCACCAAGCTGTGTAAATGAACAATTTACAGTGTGTTTTAAAAGTCTGTGCTGCTATCTCCTTTGCCAGGCAGCAACATGTGCATTATTAACTGTGAATTATTAACAGAATGAAAATGTTTGCAGAGGCCTTTCTAAAGTTAATGCAAATACATGGTTTATTGTTTACATTACATTATGTTTCTTACATTACAAATTGTCAGAAAAGGTGCAAAAGTCACATGTGTGGCTCTGAAACTATTTCTATTTACCCGGACGGGCACAAGGGATTTAAACCCCCAACCTCCTGCACTCCTGCTCTCCACCACACAGGAGCTAACATTATCTCTACAGTTATTAATCAATATCTAAATTGGAATATTATTAGAAAAATAAAAAGCAAGTTGACTTTGCTGAGCTGTCTATTGCATAAATGCCATGTCTATACATTATTATGGATAAAATGAAATTGATGAACAGTCAATGGATGCACTATAAACAGAAATGACATGGCAATGGCAGCAAGTATCAAACTAAAGATCCAGATTTTATATTATATTAAACATGGCAAGCCTGTTTCAGTGATTGTTATCACTGTTTTATCAATGTCAAAATATAGTTATAGCTATTCTTCAATAGAGAATAGAGGTCAGTAAAATGCTAGTGTTTTAAAAAGCTGTTACAGTGTCTAAATGTGAAAAGAAATTCATTGGACTTGTTTGTAAGCAAAATAGCAGCCCCAGTACAAGTGGTATATGGGCCAACTCATGCAAAGAATCTGCAGGAATATGCAGAATAAGACATTATACGGCACAGCACTAAATGTTTGGAATGCTTGTGTATACAAATAAGTGGTGATCAGTCCAGCGAGGAGGGAAAGTGACTGGGTGCCTTAAAGCACAGTAAACACATCTGTGTTAGTTTCATTTTTAACAAATCTTAAGCCATTCTATTGCTTTAAGCCACCTTAGCTTTAACTGTAAAGACAATAAAGATGCTATATAATGTTCTATATATTTTATATCAGGTTTTAAAGTTGGTGTTTAAGCAGTTTATTGTTTTAAATAATATTTATACCTTTGTTAGCAGTGGTTTTCAGTTTTGGTTTACTCTTTTAGTTTATTTATTTTTGAATGCGTGACTAGACGTGGCTTGTTCTTGGGTTTAGTCCTGATAAAGTCTTGGTCATTTAGTCAGTGTAAAGAGAGGAAATTACATGTTTACAAATTATGTGTGACTGTTCTTTAGTGTCTTATAGGCTTAAACTTTGCAAAAAAAAAAATATGGCGGCATAGCACAAATCTGAAACAGGTCAAGAAAACAGTTCATAGCCTAATAGCTGCTCCAGAGATTAGACTTTAGTTCTTCTGTGACACAGTTTTCCAAGTGCATGTAGGCAGTCCATTATATTTAATCTAATAATATGTATTCCCAAGCCTAAAATGCCAGATGTTTGTTAGAGCTGAAAGTAAAAGTAAAGGATTTGCAACATACGCCTTTGTGCAAACTTAGTTTAGCAGCACACGATGTGACCACAATTAACGTTCTGAGAATGTGGCCATCGTCATGGATAAAATACTTCAGCAAATAACAAAACAATGAATTAATCATTGTCTGAATTGAGCAAACTTTGTCATTCTTTAAAAAGAAATGCATTTAATGTTAATGCAGTTTTAACTCAACCTCTTTGATAGAATATTCCTCTTCTAGTGGATGTGAAGTTAACCTCTTGAGGGAAGTGCAGACTGAAGAAAGATGCTCTGGGGCTAAAGAAAAGAAGATACTGGGGGAGTTTGGGGGCATCTGACTGAAGGATTTTTACTAATAGACTCTGTGTTCATTTAAAATACCCAGTTCACTCTTGATGTCCTCCAGTAATAGTCTCAGTGACCCAGGCACAGCTTCATTTAATCACTTTTGCAGTGTTCACAAAATACTGGTAAAAACAACAAGCATAGTTATGAAAGACTTCAAATCAAGTTTCTACAAATATTTATGTAAAAGTATATATGCCAGAAATATCATTACATGAGCATAAAAAGTAAATTGAGGATTAATTAGATTCAGAAACAATATTTACTTATCACTTTAAAATGCAGAGGGTGTGGTAAGAAAACAAAAACCTGTCCTAAAAAGGTTTACAGTTTTGACAAGTGAGAACTCCTTAAAAACAAATCAGGATTATGTATTGTCTCTTCACTGGAACCAGAGAACACAACAAACATTTCCACAATAGGTGATCTTTTTTCCTTCTGAAGAGACTTATTTTATAAACCTAAATCTTGGGCTTGATAAATAGTACTTTAAGTTCAACATCTGAATTACAAATTGATCTGAAAACACTTTAAACGCGCTCCAAACTAATAATATTTGTCAACAAATATCTAAATGGCAGTCAGTTTTGACAGTCTTTTAGTCATTTTGTTCCCCTTTGACTTCACTTTTCTCTTTTAAGGCACTCAGTTGTCTTTACAAGCTCTTTGACCACCCTTCATCTCCATCTTGAAGATTTGTCATTATTTTTTTTTTTTTTCGCTTTTCCAACTTCCTCCTGCCCTTCATCTCTCCTCATGAAGAGCTGTGTACGGCAGGGCCTCTAAAGAAGCAGCTGAAAGGCTCCATCAGCCAGACTGCTATTCTCAGGAGGATGCACCCTGTTCAGCTTTGTTCACCATCATATCTAACCAACTCCAGATAGCCCTACTGCAGATCACACAGCATGTTTTTAATATGCCGCAGAGCCCCATAGAGCTATAATTCCATGTCTCATTGGACACTAACCACCGTAACACCCAATATTTCCCCAAACTATTTTCACTACATTTACTCTTGTGTCTGAAGATACAGAAGAATTACTGTATTGGGTATATTTTAAAGTGTTAAAGTGTTATTACAGACCTTTGATGAGAAAAGAAGAAGAAGACAAGCCCACTACATTATCATAAATGCTATAGGTCACCTCCAGCATTAAAAGGCATGGTTGGGAATGGTTTGGTTTTGTAGTGTGATGTGGGATTTTCAGCATCATCAGGAGATTTGCGCTTGGCCAAAACAAAGACAATTCTTCCCGAACAACATCTGGACAGGCTAACAGCATGGATAAGTAAATAAGCCCTATGGACACTCTATCCCCCCACTCAATCATTTTCACCCCCATTTCACACATTTCCCTGCATTATTCTGAAGGCTGTTGTTGGTGAGGGACCGGCACATCAGTTCTGATAGTGTGCATCCAATTAATTAGTCCAACGTTATCTCATTAGAAATAGCCGTCAGAGTAAAACAAGAATACTCCTTTATAGTATGAAAACAACCTCTGGCCAAAATCGAGTATAATTTTCTCCTCCACTTTAACCTTTGTGTTGTGTTGATGCTGAGTAGGAGGACTGCAAGAGAGACTTGTGTACGCTGTTTGGTCAAATTGTCCATCGTTAAACAGCTATCGCTCAAGGCTTACATTTATTCAACAGCTTCTGTAGAATTAAACAGACAGCCACAAGCACATCCTAATGACTCCATATCAGGAGGCAATCTAATGGTTTCTTTGTCTTCAAGTTATCTGTCTTTGTGGACATCTGCAACATTTGCACAGTGCTGTAAGCAAAAGTCAGCACCATCTGACACACATCTGAATCCCTTGCATTCCTCAACACCTGCCTCAATGTTATTTAAAGCACTCAGGGGCTGTGCACCAAGCACCAGCCACTGGCTATTTGCTTCTGTGCACATGAGTTTGTGCAGATGTGTGTTTGTGAGTGTGTCTACGGAGAACTTGATTTTCCAAGCATAGTAACCATGAGCAACAAGCTTTGCACTCACAAAGTAGCACCCACTAGTGAAGTGTAAGGGGAACATACTGTAATGTTACCGATAAATACAAAACAGTGACTGTAACCAGCTGAACATGTTGACTCTAGTTAATGTAAAGTTCATAATTATTGGATTATTGAAGCATTGTTGGCCTTAACATTTTCAAAGTTATCAATACATTTTAAAAGGATCCAGACTTAGGCAGGGAACTCACATGTCACTGTCACCATTTTGTGTTTGTTTGATTTTTTTATCCCAAAGTGTGAACAGTAAGTAAAAACCCCGCAGTAGTTATGGTTTACAGCAGTGGTTGGCAAACTAAGGCGCGGGGGGGGGCCACTTGAGGCCCGTTGGGCTGTTTAATAAGGCCCTTCAAACATTTACTAATAATTATTTATGTATAAACACTGCATATATTTCTCTTTTTTGCAGAGATCAGTTGAGTTCACTATATGACATGTTCCAAACGGAAACAACCTTTCTTAAATCTAACATCTCTACTTACAGCGAGATATAGTTTTTTACTGGTTTTAGAACAAAACTGTAGTTTAGTTGCTCTAAAACTGAGGGAGAAGCTGTGACTGTGGAGTTTAATATATAGTGTTGATTGCACATATTGTTTTGCCTGCAGTTCAAAATTAAACTATAGGCAAAAGAAATGTGTTTTCTTAAGCAGAAGTGAGTTCATTGTGTTGGTCTGGCCCTCCACATGTCCCATGCTCTAATGTGGCCCTTGGGGGGGAAATAATTGCTCGCCCCTGGGTTACAGTTTACTGGAGGAAAATTGAGTGGACACCTTAGGGGAATAAGGTGTGAGCACCAACAAAGAAACTAATGTGGGTGTTAGTTCAGACAATGTAGAGATCCGCTGAATGAGTCAGTATGAAGCATGGAATATTTAGTGGTAAAAATATTGATTATTTTTATAGTATTATGAATGCTTAGTTGTGGTAGTGGACAAGCCTTTTGTGAAGTGAAGCTTCAGATTATAGTGCCCATACAAATAATGGGCATTTTTTCTGAGGGAACATTGGAGTTTCTGGTGTGCTGCACATTGTCACATTATGTTGTTCAGCTTTGTTAGTTGTGATCTGAAATAAGGCGTGAAAACACCAAGTCACACGATGCCACAAAGAACGCAACTGGCAAAAGCAGAACGTGTTTTGTGAGCTTAAATTGCTGCTTTTTTGTTGTTGTTTTTCTTCTTTTTTTTTTCAATGTAGTCTGGTGGCTTTGAAGAGAGCTCAGGGGATTCGGTTCCCCATTTGATGGCAAAGCTGTGGAAATATTGTCAATATAGCCAACACTTAGGCTCATATTGATTTTAGTTACATTTTTGGCTCCTGGCACTATACACAGCACACTGTGTAACAACAATGTTGTTCCTAGACTTTCCTAGACTATGTAACCTCTAGGGACTATACATTCGATTATCCTATTTATTCAAGTCGGAAAAAGTATTTTACAAGTGATCCTAAGGTACAATTTAATTAGTGTTTATATAATATTTTTCAAAAAAGAACATACAGAACACATACATATAGTTTGCAATTGTTTAATTTTTAAATCTGAGGTAAAAAATACAAACTCAACATTATAGCAAAGACCCTAAAGCATTTGGATTAACACCTTAACACCAGTAACACCTTCGAGAGGAACAGCTTCTCACTGTGGTGAGAAAATGTGCCTGTCATATGTGACTGATTATTTGTTAACTAAGGAGCGAGGATCTCATAAAGGTTTGGTTTTACTCAAAGATTAACACAGAGAGTACAATAGCACTAACAGTACAGCCAGACCAATTTATCGTCTGAATTTTTCATTATAATCTGTAGCTATAATAAAATGTCCAAGTCTAATCACCCAGAAGTAAAAAAAACAGACAAAAAAACACTCAAAGATTTCACCAGCACTGGGCCCAACAGAATCTATTCCCAGTTTAAGAGTTTGTTTGTGTAGCAGCAGCACAATGATGTGTACATGCCCAACAGCCTCTTATCTACAATTCTAGCGTCATGGTGCGCTGGTGCTTATCATCAGTCCACAACTCCTCCTGGTTCCAGCAGGACAAGCTGCATGTCACTCGACACCCTGTGAGCCCTTCTCGAGGCACAGACTTTAACAGTGACAGGGCTTGGATTACACTACTTGCATGTCCAACTAAGCAGACAACAGACAGTAAAACAGGATATCATTATTATATTAATTCTACTGTCTATTGTTATGAGCTCACTCACAGATTATTCACAATGCAGACACATGGCGTGAGATGTCACCCTGATTACAGAAATGAGGCAGACCATTGGAAACAGGCTGATAATAAGTGCAGATGTCTGTGAAATTTCTTTCAATTAGAGGGCACTATTAGCAGTCCAGATAATGGCCAAGATTTGTTTTAAAAGGCTTGTCTCTGCAAATGTGTTTATTAAAAAAACTGGACAGTGCTGGGGTAATCCACAGGAGAATCGGGTCAATGGCAAACTGCAAAACAGTAAACAAAGTGAAAACAATGGCTAATAAGGTGCGGGTTTAGGGAGAGAGTGTGCTTAATAACTGGGCACTGAATGTGGAGTGAGTCTCAGAAGGTGTCAGACAGTCAGCAGGGAGGAGAACTGATGTATGAAGGCTTACCACTCTCAGTGTCCTTTCAATTAAACGGATCAGCATATTTCTGAGCGCTGGACTCCATCTGAATCAACAGGGAGTCAGAAACAAAGAGCTTTTTGAATATGTTTAATGCACTGAATTTGACTTGTGAAATTGGCTTTTTATGTTTTGTCTCCTGGAGAATGGTCTCCTACTGTAGCTGGTAATGGAAAAAGCATAAGCCATGCTTGTTTTTATTGGTTTGCAAAAATATCAAACAGGGACATATTCTTCAATTGTAAATACAGTATTTTGCAGCAATTAAGCAATTATGTTTCCAGCATAATTCAATATTTGTTTTCTACGTTTGTTTGATTTTAAGATTTTTTTCAATAAGCAAAAGATATTAAGTTGTTGGTGTAAGGGGATCTGTTAAATTAACACAATCATGGCACCATCCTTTATTTTTAAGATATGAAGCTATATGTTCCTTTCTGTTATGATTGTTGTATTTATAATAACCTGCGTTCAATACACAGGCTCCCCCAGGAAACATGCAGATCTGTTGGTAATCACAGTCATGTGTTGTGCTTAATAAAGATGTTAATGTGCAGATTCTTTTAACCTAAAAGCTACAGTATATACCTCAAGTGGTCCTTGAATCAAGCTTTGTGTAAAGCAGGAGGTACGTGCAGATTAGCAGAGGAAATGGCTGATTCAAATTATCCTCTGCTGCCCACTGGGGCCACTGATTGTACCAATCTACATGCAAATGGTCATGTTTATTACACTGGGGGAATAGCAAAGCACAAAACGCCCCTAATTAATGAATTAATGACTAGATTACCTTTTTATGCTAAAAAATACAAAAAAAAAAATAAAATAATAACATACAGGCTTTAAAGTTTCTTAATCCCTTTGTAGTCAGTACAGACCGCTATTGCCCTGACACATAACGGAGGCTTTGTTTGTCATTTAGATTTTTACAAAAAAAGAACAAAAAGTCTAAGCTTAACAGTTCCACTGACATCTTTTTTATGACTTCAGATGCTGACTAAATGAACAAAAGGCTCATAAAAGACAGGTCTGTGGGTGATTGTAGTTCTCCCGGTCCACTGTGCACGTACATGTGGATGGTCCTCTGCCCTCGTTCCATCCCTCTTTCTTAACAGCTCCCCAGATGTCGACTCGCTCGTCTACAATCTCATTTGCGGAATTCATCTTGCCGTCTCCCGGGCTCTATGTATTACTGCTCTCTGTGGTTCTTTATGAGGCTATGATAATGTGTGTCTTTGGTCCGACTCCTCACATGCTAATTATGAATGCCTGTTACTGTGATGGACTCTATGCATGTGCACAGGAGTGACTGGGTCTTTCTGTGCAGGCATGGGCTTTTCTTTTAATCAGAGCAAAGCCGGACTTCAGGCGTTGGGGAGAAATGTTCTTATTACTTTAAATAAGAATCATGTGCCATCCATAGAGGCGCTATGTTGGTCATGTGATGCAGATATAGCCAATTAGCCTCACAGTTTTCATGTTTTTTTGTGTGCATATTTAGGTCAGAAACATTGGGGAAATTCAATTCTAACCCATGACAATGTAGAATGAAAATACTGGAACAAATAGTCCAACTCAATCAAATAAACTGAATACTTAATACATACTCTCAAATGTATACCGTTTATTCACCCCGAATAAGTGGTATTTAGAGCAGCATTTAGTTAACAATTTTGTTAAACAAGATTTTTTTTTTTTTTTTGAAAAAAGCAGGGCAGCCAAAAATAATTAAAAATATTTGTCTAAAATCTTGAAATAAAAATGTATTTACAATACATACAATACATATGTTTTGGGACAAATATTTTACATAAACAATTGTGGTTTGGAAAAGTCCCTTTGCAATGTAACTACTAAATTAAATGACAAAATTTCCCTTAATGTTTTTTCGAGACAAATGTAGAATATAAAAAATAATATTTAAGCAGTGATACCAGTATATTAAATTTTCCTATGTGATAGTATTGCATAGATTTGACGTGAATTAAAAAGCACACCATCAACCCACAGAATGCCATGTTACTACAGCATTTTTGTGCTAATTTAATTTAAAAATGTTAGAATTTTTTTTTTTTTTTGTGCCTGAAAATCTACATTTGTGGTTACCATTTTCATTGTTTAACAGTTTTGCAGAAAATGAGATGACCAAGACAGTGTGAACTTGCTGAGAAGACCAATTCAATAAAAGAGGAAAGTCAGAGTGTTTCTGACTAATTACTGTGGGAATATTAGCCAGAACCAGTGCAGTGAAGTGCTTTGTCTTATTAGTGTCTAGTATGTGCCTACCTTTTTACACATTATTTTCTGAGCACTGACTCACTCTGTGGACTCATACAATGGTCCTCAGTGTGAGCACACTCATCTTTTTAGGTCGCCTTAAGACATCTGCTTTCTAGTCCACGGGGAAATAGTTAGTCCATGTTTCAAATGCAGCTGATGGTTGAAATAGAACATGCATGGATTGGTCTGAGACAAAAGCAAGACAAAAGCAAGAGACACAGACTCAACATCAAAAATCAAAGTTTATCAAAAGTGACAAACTGTTTTTACAGCAATTTGTGCAGAAAAGCAGAAAGGTGAAAGTTTCCCATCCAATCACAACCATTTTGTAGACATATGGTCCTGGGCAGATAAAAGAAAAATCCAGCCTTCAATGTAATACGATAAATAATACAGCTACTTTCGTAATCAAAAAACATTAATGAGAAGTCCATTTTCAATCCAATGACTAATGCCCTTTTTTCATCTTTATAGATGGCCCTCTGGGACCCCGTGGCCTAGTGGAGGCCTCTGAGATGTGTACACAAGAATGCCTCGTCTTGGGACATTCAGACAACTGCTGGATGCCACCGACTATGGGAACATACCAGCAGCAAAAATCGCCTGTGTCTAGCTTTGGATCTCAGAGGGAGTGGGGTCCTAAGGACAAACTGATCAATGGACACACTCTGACCAGAACCTGGAAAAATGAGAGCAGTCGGTTGGAGCATTTTGGCGACAGGAAGCATTTCGGGAGTGGTGAGGGACACTTTACCAACAGTGGCATGGCTGATATTCCTCTGGTGAGTCTGAAGTCGTGCCAACCAGCATCTTGCCCTGATAGCCCAAAGGACCAGCAGCTATAAAGCAGACTGAAACAAAATTTGAACACAACTCACCTGAGATCCTCTGCTGTTTATTGTTTCTTTTATCATCTCTTTAATCTTGAAGTTGAAGCTTCTGCAGTGTGTTAGCCTCATGTACTCTGTAGGCCACCTGACTATTGTGCTTATGCAGTGTACGCTATAATTCAATTTTACTATGGCTCTATGGGGACCTCTTTTTTAATGAACATTTCCTGTCTACTTCATTCACGGTTTGGACAAATGAATGGGGGACGCATTTAAAATGGAGAACACTATTTAACAGAAGAAAAAAATCTCCCATGGCTGACAAATATATACAGGTATTTGTGGTGTGGTTGTTATTGAGTTGTTCAGGACTATATTAATCGACCCAGTCAAAGAAAATGGTAATACATTTCAGAAAGTGTTGTTCTATTGTAATAACACTGTTAGTAGACACTTGTTTATTCTGTCATTGTCTGTGTGTTTGTAAATAGGACTATTAACCGCTATCATGTACCTGTAATAACCACAGTGAATAGGACAGTGGCATCTTAAAAGCTTGTCAAAAATGTGGGGTTTCAGCTCGGCAATGATGTTAAATGTGGCATAATGTACAATGAAAAAAAAAAAAAACACGTTTAAAAACCATTGGTTGAGTTCTACATTAATTTCCATTACAAGATAGATATTCAGTGTCACACGTTTCATTATTATTATTATTATTATTTTATTTTATTTTATTTTTTTTAAATCACAGGCAAACCTTTTTAAAATAAACTTTTCTATCAAGGATGTCATTACTGAATATGTGCATTATAAAGATGAAAAACTCAGAAAGCTCTCCTATAAACTGATTTTGGAAGCGTTCAGTACAATTAAATAGCAATATATTTGTAAATGGCTAAATGTTTTATCTAACGAACTGATTAATGTATAGATTTTATTCAAGCATTTCCTCAGTACAAGCCTAATGCAATTTGTTGACCTGCTGTATGTATATATAAATATATATATATAAATATATTATTTCCACATTATTTCCATTAAACACTGGTTAAGTAACATTTAGATCACTGTGCCTTCATAATGCTTCTGCAAAACACTGAATAATTTATTTTGACGATGACAACATGTTGGCTAAGACAATACCCTGTCTGAAAATCAAAAGCCTTATGCATTGAATGTTTGCCAAATTAAATATTTAAGTATGTGGTGAAGAAGAAAACCACAATGGCATGTAATGGGCCAAACATGTAAGATCATCTGTCATGCCACTGTCTGAAAAGCTTTTTGTTAATTCCACAGCATGGAAGGCTAATTACACAATGGAAACAGCATGCTAAAAAGATATAGCTTTTTAAAAAGAACTTGATCATTTTTGTGTCATTTGATTTATTTTGATGGAATAGAGTTGATTTGTGCATTTATTGTGACATTTGGTTTGTAAAGCACTTTCATATTTATGTCACAGTATAAAGAAGTCATGTGGGATGGAGTGATTTGCTTATCGCAGTATGTTTGTCAGTTTGTGAGGGTGTTTGAAATCACTGATACTGAAACAGTTAATCCTTGTTACTACTCTACAGGTATACAGCTACTGCAATAAATGTTTTAATTATGTGTATGCTTAATTTGTCTAATCACCTTCAGATGTCTGTGTTATAGAGAAATCTCACATAGTACACAGTTGTTTACATCTTATCATTCTGTGCAAGCCATACTTACTGTATTTCTTATTGTTTGTATGCTAACTCTTATAATTGTTGGTGAGGACTACTTCATGTAACCATACAAATACTAGACATGGATCAGTAATCACCTCGGGGTCACAGTGGTTTACAAAGCCAACTGTGCAATAACAGTTCCGAGGCACAAAAAAGAAGACCAATTTTTGAAGGGTACTTCTTTTCAAGAGGAGGTTACCATAGAAAACAAAGGTCTCAAACATCTAAGGACAGCTCCTACGTTTACTGACTGGGATTCTTTGTTGTTAAGGCTTTTGGGTAGAAGCTGAAAATAATGTGTGTTTTTAGAATAGCAGGCGAAAGAGTTGGAGATTGTTATGCAAAAGGAGAGGTTAGTGCTTTTTGCCTGAACGGGTTGAGGAGAAAGCTGAGGGGAAGCTGTATGCAGTAAAGGCACAGCGGGCACACTGACTGAAGGGGAGGCTCCAAGACCCAGGGTTTTTTTGTGGAACTTTCAAAGTTACTTTAGCTTTGAAGACAACTGCAAAGGTTTAGAAAATAGCAGCTGATATTTTAATGTTTGATTAACCTTAGTTATTCCTTAAACCATGATTTGTGCACAGGGCAAGCTCCAAAATCAAATTGTTTATAACATAACTATCTGCATCATATGATTTTGCTGTAATGTTTGGATTACACTTAATTTATACCCAGCCATTGTCTGGGGAGAAGTGAAAAGGCACCCAGCAGACCCGCTAACATAATTATTTTCTTTATTCTTTTAGGTTTCTCTCTTTCACTGTAACCTCATTTGATATATTTATCAGCCGTCGCCCAATGGGCCTGCTTAAATTCTTATTTGCCATGCTAGCTATCGACTTGGGCAAGAACACTTTCTGAGAAGCTTCAAAGCTAATTGCCTTGGAAGTGAGAGAGGAAGGAAATTAGTGTCACGCCACAACCAAGAAAAAGGGTTCCCAATCGCATTTCCCCTTTTTTCTGTGGCTTTGAGAATATTTTTTAGACAGGGAAGCTTCTGTGCACAAAGTGGAACAGAATGAATGTTCAGCGGGAAATCAGTCACAGAGAAGGCATGCAATCCACAGAGGGAGAGACATCTCGCCACAAAGATACAGTCAACGGAAAGAGTACATCGACATATTCTGAAAGCCATATTTGAAGATATTAGGTGCACAAATTAATTTGAGTGCACCACGGTACTTCACACAATTTCATTTGGTCTAATGAATGGAAGAGAATTGAGTGTAGACCTTTTGCAGTGAAGCAGCCCCTGTGGCCTTGCGAGTGTAAATATCTCAAACCAGAAGGGATCCTGTTTGGCTGACTGTAAGAAGAATCTCACTGGGATGCCAAGATCTAAAAGAAGTTACAGTAGAGTTCTAAAAGGACCAAGTTTCTCTGTAGAAAATCTGTCAAAGAAGGTAAGAGTTTTGCAGCCTGGGGCAATTTTTGCCCAAACTGTGTTATTAGACCGCTCTTCTTAACTTGTGCAATGTGTTGTTGTATACGGTTTGACATATGGGCAGGTTATGGAGGAGAATTCATGGTGATTTCAGATGATTAAAGTCCCATACACAATTGAACATTGAAAGGCTAAACATTATCTGACTTTCCAGGTATAAAGTAAATAATATTTCCTTGAGAATTTAACAGGATTGTTTTTTTTTTCTTTCTCTTGTTTACTTTTTAACCGTTCTGCTAAGATACAAACAACATACATTTGGATTTCATTAATAGTAATTTCTTTAAATTGTGCCAAATTTTAAAAATATGTATATTTATATCAAATATATTTATTTAAATGAGTTTGGATTCTTGCTAGATTACCAGCTAGGCAGGTGACAGTTTTTGCCAAAATTTATTAAAACCTGTCATTATTTCTAAGTGCATTTAATTTCAATGTTAATTACATTTATTCATTTTCCATCCTGTTAGGTGTCCTGGTGGCTGGAGCCTCTCCCAGCTGCTTTGGGTCTGAGACAATGGCCATTTTCTGCTAGTGCTCAATTTTAGATTCATAAGTTCACCTATATATGCATGTCTTTGGACAGTGGGAGTAACTCTATGGCCATCTTGCCATATGTTCATTAATTGTTCTTATGATACTATGATGCAACATATGCATATTTATGCAACACCAAATCAGCAGAATACCTCTTAAAATTTGAGACAGTTGTGCAGAATGATAAGGCTTAGCTTAACATGAAAAAGGAAAGTCATACCAATATTTCATTTCCATGTGTCTTGGGCGCATGGAGCTGCATTACATTAGTCACAACAATATAACAACCAACATAAAATAGGAGTAATAATAAAGAAGTCATGTTTAGGTTTATTTGAGACATAAAAACACATAGATTAAGAGTCATGTTTTAACACCAATTAATATACCTTAAATTGCCAAAATATAAAAGTAGGTCAAAAGGGCTTGTAAGTTGAAGTTATAAGGTGCTGCTTGCCTTTCTATTTACTGACCTAGTGGAAGACGTAATAACAGAGTGCTTGTATCGGTTCAGTCTGGACTTAGGCAGCCTTAACCTACGACCCAATTGTAACCTTGGGTTAGTGCACACACAGTAAGTAGCCCAACAATGTCAGTCATGAGGCCCATGTATCTTGTCCAAATATATGAACTTAATGTTCTCCATATAAATAAACAGCAGAACAATATATTTCTATTATATGCCCTCCAGAAGAAGGCGGATCAAATGAAACATGAAAGTCAGCAGGAAAGATGATGAGAGGACACGAACTGTCATGCAATACACACAGCAATAACTATGACAGATTAAGAGTCTGTCAGGAGGAATTGTACCTCAGCCAGTTCCTCTTAATATGACCTTCTCCCAAGAATCTGAGTCATTTGAGTTATTACATTCTCAGAGGTCACTGTCAAATACTGTAGGTCAGATCTGATGAGTGAATGCTGAAGGGGTCCTCAGATATGCTTCGCTAACAGCAGTCCATTTGGAAAACAACATTTGCCTTCAGTAACAGTCTGACTAGCACTATCCTGTTTTATGTGATTGGACAAATGAAATGAAGTGCATTTTGAAAAGAAACAAGCTATCTAAGCCTTAATTTAGCTTAGATAATCAAACATTTCAACTATGGCTGTAATTAAAATTGTATTTCATAAGTAACTTGCATTAAAAAAAACATTGGTGTTATGTTACATAATTTGGAAACACCTTCCCTTTATTGTTCTCAGAGAAATTGTATTTAAGCCGGTGCCTAGAGCAATAGACTATATCCATTTCAGCCAGTACGTTGGTTATAGGCACTGACTAGAGAGTTTCCTGAAAATGTGTTTGCAGTCTTATCGGTTTTGGCAGAAACTAGACTTGCCAGTCATGCTTTTTTTTCTCCATTCTGTACAAAGTTTGATTTCTAGAGGTGGGACTAATAGATACAGATTAAACCAATCAGAGAAAAGAGCCACCTAATGCAAGAAATGCAACAGTAAGTCTAGTTTTGCTTCTTTATGAGTCATCAAATAGTGACCTCGATTGTCGATTGTAGTGACCTCAGGTGAAAGATGGTTAAATGGTTTGAGTCCCAGACCCCACATGACTATGCTAGGAAGGTGGGTGGGTAGGCGAGGGAGAAATGAGAACCCAGAGAAGACACACAGGCAAACAAACAAACAAACAGAAAATGCCTGGCCTGGCTGATGATAAAACATAAGACTGTCCAGCTGTGACAAAACTAACCACAGCCATTATGGCAATCCACTGACTTGACCAGACCAATTTCAACCAGATGATGAAGGTTTTTATTTCTAAAACTATCTACATTTGTTTTATTTTTGCTGTCTGTGAAGGTTCTCAGTCATCCAGGAGATTATTGTAGCAAATGACCTTTGACCTTAATAACATAGGAAATTATGGAACTTGCTAAGAGAGTTATTTTATGTGTGGACAATCATCAGAGGTGAACATATGGATTCACTTACAAAAGGATTTATAGGGTAACTCGGACGTAAGGACTCTTATGGACAAGAGACAAACTCTAATAAAGTTTCATCTCTATCTGAAAACATTCAAAAATAAATGTTGGTTTTTGAACATTTTGAATAAGACTGTTGACCATAAAACATTGGTTCTTTTTATGTTTAAAATGCTCTGTGTCTAGTACATGCAGATATGATATGTTGTATAGGAAAATGTTTATTAATATGTCTATTTTCAGTTTGAAGGTGGGATAGTGTTCTGTAAGTGTTTAGAAAGTGTGTTTTTTATTTGTTATTTTATTAGTGAGATTCTTAATTTTTTTCAGTTCAGGACTTAGCGTTGTCCATCAAAATACGTGTTTTAACAAATCTATGGCAATTGACGTTGGAAAAAGGATGTGACTATGGTTAAACTGACACAGGCAACCAGCACCTTCTCACAGACAGAGCCATTTCCTGACCTCTGAATCGAGAAAGAGCCCCACCGGCCTGCACAGAGAGGGTTCTGTTCTGAGGCTGAACAGGACCAGTTGTCACTTGTGGACCACACATTCCGCTGCATCATCGACAGTGTCAAAGGAGCTCGGACCAGTTGATATCACCACGTCCTGTTGGCCCCTCAGCTTCTGGCACCCTCTGACCAATGGCCTCTGACTCCTAGCCTGGTTGCAAAGCATAGAAACAGAGATTTAACATTAGAACTTAACTGAGACATAACTCAACTCTTCTAGACTTTTTAAAAATGTAAAAACTATGAAATTATTAAATTAATCCCTTAATTAAATATTCCACTTTCAATAAGAAAGATTTATTGTTTCAATTTTTTAAATATTGCTGTTATTTATTTTTTATTTCTAGGTTGTTATATTGGTGCACATTGAAATTCAGTTTGGTTATGAATTTTAATTTCTCATAGACTTTGTAGTTAATTCAAAATTAAGATATCTGTCACAAACTCACAATTAACTCTTAAATTTATATTAGCCTTCTTTATTAATTATTATTAATTATTCTTTTGTCTCTTAAGGTGCCCCTTAACTTTACATTTAGCCTAATCATATCAAAAATACATCTTACATAATTTAGAAGGTTTTAACAAAGTCATCTGGACAGGAACCAGAAACAAAAGGGAAAAGCATAATCATCCCTTATGTGTCTGGTTTATCAGAAATCTTTTACTTATTTATTTTTGTTCCAATTTAAACTTGGAACTGCTCCACCCTAAAGACAAGATCACCCTAAAGGCCCGGTCAACTGAGCATTTTAAACTGATGACACTAGATCTTTCTCAAGAAACACACTAGTTGGTGTTGTCAGCTCAAATGCTAAAATGGCACTTTACCTTTTAACTCTTCAGTAATTCTCAATTTACTCTCTACTTATTTTGATTTGTTGATGAACATTATTGGGATGGTTACTTTTTTCGGCTGTTAGAAAAGCCAAAGTTACATGATGTTTTACGTTGCTATTTTATGAAGCGCATCCTGTTTGGACATGTTAAGAAGTCTGTCACCTTTAACATCACTGACATGTTAAAGGTGACAGTACACCTTTATTTTGCCACTTGGAGACCAAGCACCCTGCATTAAAAGGCATGTTTATTAATATACTTAGAAAATATTACAGTTTTTATGCTGCTTTTGTATCATTTTATTAAAGGCCGGTCCGTGAAAATATTGTCTGTCATTGAACCAGTCCGTGGCGCATAAAAGGTTGGGGACCGCTGCTCTACATGACCTTTTCATTTTCCATTTCTTTATTAGATTTCTTTATTCTCAATTTTTTTTATTATTATTTTCCTGCTTTATACAGTTCAATTACCTTTTCCAGCAGATCCTTTGACAATTCTTTTGCTTTCCCCATGACTCAGAAACAGAAACATCAGTGCAGCACTGGATGAAAGATGCAAGGGTCTGTCAGGAGCTCAGAAACTCACTGACCTTTTAAACACACACTGATTACAAGCAAACAGATCACAGGTGAGGATGGTTACCTTTAGTAGACATTCAAACCTGTTTGTGTCATACGTGTGCATGTTATCAGGCCAAAATCACCAGGGTATATAAGCGTTAGATCACAATCATTTTGGTAGTTTCTATTGTCATTATGATTTAAAAAAAAGTAAACACAATTTGTTTGACAATAAATGGCTTCACCTAACCACTAACTAAGAGTAGAAAAAAGTTTTGGTGTTATCATTCATGTCTTTGGAGGTTCTGCATCATCCAGGTCATCGTGTTATCATTCATATTCTCTGAAAATCCCAATCACAAATTCTGCCATTTATGTAAACTTATGAGCCCATCTGTAACTGTTCACCAATGACCTTTGCTTCCAATAACATGTACAGCAATAATTTGTAAGGTGTTTATTACATTTGCTAGAATTTTAACATGGATAAAGTGTAATTCATCCAGTTGAAAAATTTATAATAGAGAACATTTTTAAAGATGATCAGCTCATCAAGCTGTTGGCAGAAAACCTTCAGTCTTTCATCATAGTCTCTGCCTTGGTAAGGATCGATGACTACTCTACTTTGTGGGAGAGGCTTTCCCCTGAAGCTGAAGGCTATTTCCACATAGATCTGATGGCTTCAGTCCACCTTGGCCCTTCCAGACATCTGATCCACTTGGTCACAACAGACACATCTGTATGGATTGCTCACCCAAAGCCAATCAAGGAACAAACACTCTGCCAATATTCCCTCCAGATGAGGCCTGAGCTCTGAACAGAGGGGACCAGATGAAAGAGAGGAGTGAAGAGGGATTGTTGATTAACCTCTGGAGTTGCTGGTAAATCAGTGCACTATAAAGCCAGCACCGACAGAGAACTCAAACCTGTCCACAGAGGCAATCTCCAAAGAATTTGTGTCAATAGTTGCTGTCTTTAAATACACTGTGTTGGAGCATGTGGCAGACTAGTTTGTTTATACGCTGTTATTGCCTTGCTTGTAATGACCTCCACCCTCTCCATGCTGTGGCTTTGAAGCTGTGAAGAATACTATGTTTTGTTTTCCGTTAGTTTGATCAGTGCTATCTAACTGGAACAAAGCTAATAGTTATTTCAAATGAAGGGAAAAAAAATATATGGTTTGTTGTTTTGAATGTGACTGAATGTGTTTGACACTGAACTACTTCAAATTTGTAATTGGACTGTGGTTTCTGACAGTAGATTGTCAATACTGTCGTTTTTTTTTTTATTAGTCTCTGTTCATCTTACAGTGTATCTTATCTATTTATCTTATCCGTGTTGTATTAATATTTTAACATAACAATGATAACATTTCATGTTGCAATGACAAAATAAAATTCAAAGTGATAATAAACTAAAGTGCTATATCATTAAATATAGCCTGCTCAGCACAAATCCACTGGCCCCGGTTTGAGTGCACCCTTACAAAATATAAGTACCACATTCTAAAATCAATTAAAATTCAATTATATCCGTGTGAACCCTCATCAGTCTACATCAATATTATTAATAGATACACAGCAATTTAAATGGACATAGATTTGCTAAATGCTCTAAATACTTTCTATATAATACATACATATATGATAGGCTTTTGAATGACTTAACAGCTATGGTAAAAAGATTTTTGATCTGCATGCAGCGCACAGTAATTGACCAAATTTTTATTTCAATTTCATTTTTAGCACCTGGCGACTTTTGAAATGCTCACTGTCACCTTACCTTTTGACGTAATTATAATGGAATTAGCTGTAATTGTACTGGCTTTGGGGATTATTTTACTTAATGTAAGGTCCCTTGAACACCTGAAAGACAGGATCAAGATAACTGATTTCCATTAAAATTCTAATGAAAAGAGTGCTTTTGAGCATTACCAGAAATAAGAGCTTTTAGACATTTACATGCTAATAGGAGGACAATTCCACTGGCTTCGCCTGTGTCGTCTGATTTGGTGAAGATTGGTGAATTAGAATGTGTCACACGTTAGTCTCAGTTAGGGATCCCGAGGAAATTACAGTTTAATATTTATTTATGTTAAATACTGTTGTATATGTCATAACATGCTCTGTGGCATGCATTCTAAAATGCATATAATGAACCAAATAAATGCAGAATATCATTTGCATTTATCTAATCAAATGTTTATCTATGAGACATAAATGAGGCACTTCATTAGATTTCTTATCATCTCTGCCATCCTACACTCTCCTAGTTTTATATCTTTTTTTCTCCATCATGTTATGCCACTTATGCCTTTCGAAGGACATTTATTGACATTATACAACAAGTCAGATCCTCCACAAACTACTTTTGCTGTTGCTGATGCTCCGTCAAAAGCTTTTTGGGACAGAGCTGAACATACTTGTGTTGGCTCATATTTTGTATTAGTGGCCTTCCACTTAGGTGACACTTGGATGAAGCTAATGTGAGATTTCAAGACTCATGCCACTGTTTCATAAATCTTTGTTTTGTTTAACTAGAGCTAGATTCTTGCTGCACACATGCAGACTAATACAGAAATACTAATACTGCATTAAAAATTGAATTTATTTCCAACTTTAAAATATTAATCTACTTTTAATGTTTTGTAAGGGATGTGACAGACAATCTTAAAAAAAAGGACAAAAGTTCAATGAAAAGTATTATTCTTTTAATTTGTCAGTTCATTTATTTAAGATTCATTTAAATGACATATTTAGTGCTGAATGACATGCTCAAGAAATGTACAAATAAAGTGGGCACCTTCCATTCCAGTTTTGTTACATCTGTTAATGTATGAGTCAATACCATTCTATCTCTAAATGACATCTATAAAAAATATAATGCAGTGAGTCATTTTCTAGAGGGGCATCAGCTGAATAGTCATCATAGCCACCATCCTAATGGTATGAGCATGTCGGTAAGGGCTTTTCCTGACCTTGTGCTTGGTTTGTAATCTCCTTTGTGGAAATTACACTCTCACTTTATGAATATATTGTAATTAGGCATATGTATTCTAACGGGCAGTAAGATATAGTTTCTGCCTAATCTCTCATTTATATGCAAAGGAGCAGCAGTTAAAGAGCTTAGGCTTTCTTCCGTCTTACTGATTCCTTTTTTGCCATAATCTAGGTGCTTTTTTATTTCTCTTTTCTCAGACTGCTGTTCCGTATGACTTTTAGCGGCCATGGAACAGTGAATGTAAGCACTTCTTTCAAGTATAGAGATGAGCATCAAATAAAAACAGACATAGAATTAAAATAATTAAAATATTTCTCACACTATGTATATTATATTGTCAGAGATGCTGAATGTTTACGTGTGTGCATATACAAATATAGGCCCAAAAATTGCAATTGATAATATTATACTAAGTTGGAGTTTACATGGTATTAAATATTAAAATCACATTAGGGGGGAGGAGCCCTGAAGACATTTGGCTTTAGATTAGAAAAAAACAAAACATTTTCAAGTTCTACACATGCACATGTCAATAATGATTATTTAAAATCTAAATTCTTTAGTCAAGTATGCCCCTTTTTCAAATTCTGTCCAAACAGTGCAAGTAAATCCAGTAGAAATGTCTCAAAAAATTTGCAATAAAGTGTATGGGACATTTCAGCTGAAGAAATAAAAAAGGGGTTTGGTTAATAATTATTTCTTGAGGGGAGCACAGCGAGGAAGAAAAAGAATCCTCTAGCGCCCAACCATGAAATGCATATCCTGACAGCCAAACAGAGAGCGTCCCACCTGTTTTCATAAATAACTTGGCAGACAGCCTTCTGCCGTTCAGAAATTAAGCTCTAAACAAGTTCATTTACTCCCAGACGTGTTCAATTGATTTTGCGCCCTAACTTCAAAGGGGTAGCAGTCGGCCTCTGTGGGGCATGGTAAAAGAGGCTGCGGCTCCGGTTGGCTGCTTTTTCAGACTTGATCAAATTCCCACCTAGCGGCTTCAACCGCCATCCCTCCAACCACAATTAGTATTCATGGAAATCCTATTGATTTATTAGAGTTGGATGGCTACTTCAGGCATTGGAAGAAAAAAAATAAATAAAAAATAATATGAAAACAAGTCTGAATTGTGGAAAGTGTCTAGCCTTGGGCACTATTTACGCTCATAAAATATAAAACAACATTTTAGCTTGTTGCTAGTTGGATCCTTACAATTAGCATTTTAAAATAATATTTAAGTTGCTGTTTACACTACCCCTGAGAATGTTAACGAGTAATAGGTTCAGACTCTTCTAAAAGCCCCTCTACCCAAAGGTCCCATCGGTTTTGCATGCATTTCTGAGACTTTCTCGTTGAGTTACACCAGCATTGTGTTGTCTTGGCAACAATCCCTTTAATGTCTATAATAATATTGATGAGGCGGTAAAAGGCTACCAGTTAATTTCTTTTGCTGTGTAGTTAGAAAGCTAAAATTATTCTGGAAATAGATTTACCAGTAGAAATGCTAAAATCACATAGCTGCAAAGATAAATGTAAACACTGGTCCCAGTGTGCATCATTTCCTTAAGCTATTCAAATATTGTGACTATGAGGTAGAGTGAGCACTGTTGGCATGTAAATGGAGTTGAATGTTTATTACATTTAGGATTTGACTGAAACAGACATGTGACTGCAACCCTTATTTTTTTTCATGAAAAGAAGTATTGGGCAATAGAACGAAGGGGCTAAAACGTGATGTGACAAACACTCTCTCTTTTGCCTTATTGGGTGGTTTAGAGATGCACTGCGTAAAATGTATGTATTGAAACATTTTGTATAATCACATGAACGCATGAACAAAATCCCCATAGAACTTCCAATCACTTACAATAGCTACTTCCGCTTTCATTTCCTGCAACTGCTTACATTTGACAAACTGACCACTGCGGGAAGAGAAGCACACTCATGGAGCACAAATTCTTTCATAAACATTTAAGACAGTTATGAACTAAATTTATTTTTGTAAGAAAAGTCACAATCTATGCCTAAAATGCAGGGCAGTATCTGTTCCAATGTTCTAAAAAGAGGTGAGGTGTGGAAGTGTTGCACTTTTAGTGACATTTAGTCAGCTATTTATTTCATTCTTTCAGACTATCTTTTCTATCTAATATCTTGATGTCATTATAATTTTTCTTCCCCATTACCACACCTCTTTGGGGTAATATTCTTTTAGTCTTTTCACCTCAGAGAAACATGGTTTATGCTTCCCACATCCACAGCCCACTCTCTCTGGCAAGTGTCCATTTTTTGACCCTTTTGTAAAATCACATGGTGTGTGGTGTGAAGCAACACAGATACAATAACCTACTTTTTTCTTTTCAAGTCATGCAGTATGTCATATGGCTACACAAAGGCATTTTGAAAATAATATAAGGATAATAATTTTCTATTTGTCAAAGATTGTGTAGGCCTAGTTCAAACATCCAGCACTCGTGACATGTCTGAGTGGCTTTGCGTGTATGTACAAGAAACAAAGGGAGTAAACATGAGTTCAGAGAAAAAGAAATTAAAAGTGAGTATTTTTGGAGTTGTCTCTTGTTACTTTGACAGCTACAATGAACAAGACTAAATCAAAGGAGTAAATTACTAATAGAAAAAGACAGCTTTTAGAAAAAACAAGAACCAATTTAGTGCTGTTAAAGATAAGAGTATCCTTAGGTAGTCTCTTGTACACATGGGTTTGAGTCAAAAAGAAATAATTACCTACATTTTAAGTGTAATATACATATATTGATTCACAAGTTTTTTTTTTAGTTCAAGGTCAAACCAAAGCACTGTGGAGGTGAGATGCATGGGTGGCACAAATGATGATAAAACAAGTCCTAATGATTGCAGGCTGTAATTCTTCTAAGGTCCTATGCTTTTGTGTGCCCTACTCAATTAACACAGATTCATTACATAAAACGAGTGATGAGACTTACTTTTAGAAAAGATCTTATTTGTGTATTTGTGATGTAAGTGATGGTAACCCTGTCTCTAAAACCAAAGGTGAAATGATCCAAGTTTTGAAACTAATAAAGGCATTATGAGCATTTCTATTAAAAATAAATGCACATTTTACACTTAATCTGTGGTTTAGTTTTTTAAACTTATATTATGTACATAATCACACCTGCTAACCACGACACTATTCTAAAGCATACAATTAAATGATAAAAATGAAAACCAAATGTGAATAAATTAACCACAATGCCAAACACACACTAAAAAAAAAAAAAACACAAGAAAACCAAAATTTCTAAACGTAATCACAACTGGTTTTTGAGTTCTTCACTTGTGGGTCCTAAGTTTCATGACCCGACCCGTTCTAACCAACCATCTTTTTACAATCCCTCACAATAACAAGACTTATTCAAGAGCTTTTGAGTATTTTTTTGTGAGAATGAAAATGTTAAGTAGTATAAGGCGTATTTAGTCATCATCATATTTCTATTTTTTTTTTTTTTATTGGAAAAAATCTTTTTTACAAAATACTTTACACAAACTCTGTAATTTATTTAAAAAATCTCTGCAAGCTTTTCTAAATGAAACTCATTACATCCTTACCTCAAAACCACACTGCAGGACTGTTTGGCAAAGTCTTTTGGGAAAATAACCACCAAAAATTCACTCCACATTTTATAAAAGACAGGCTTCAGATATCATAAATTAGTAAATTCATAAAAAAAAAAATGAATAATTCATATGCGTAAATTCAAGCACTCCAGATGAATCACCAAGTCTGCCCAAAAATACACAGAGAAAAACAAACAAACTACTCAGAGAGGCTGAGACAGAGGAAGCAGGGCTCAGAAAGCTCCTCTTTGATCAGAAATACTCACTCGGGCTACATTCAGCCACTTCACACCCCCATGATGGAGGTTGCGGTCTAATAATTTGCTACTGGGAAAGCTTCCCGTCCCTTGTGTGGCCATTGAAATCTCTTGGCGACGGAGGCAGATGCTGGAAGGTGTTGTGGAAAAAAGGGGCCTGTCAAAAAGCAGTGTGGAATACAGCAAAACGACTATACAATACCATGACAGAATAGACTTATGTAAATGTGTGTGAGCTACTCCACTTCACAGTTTAACTAGTGTGTGTATTTTATCTGTGAGGGTCTGTGTATTTCCCATGTCCTTGTGCACAGTGGAAAACTCAACCGCTAGATGTCTTGAAACTTTTTTTGTTTTTTGAAGGTAACTCAGGAGCAAAAGGCCTAAGGGCAAACTGTAAAGGATACACCAAAAACAATAACAGTTCAATTAAAGTAATAGGCCATGATTTCCTGAAACCAGATCAACTGGTATATTCCTATCCACAAATATTGTAGTTACATTAAAGAACACAAGGTGCAATATCCCTTTTTTACTGTTTGTCAGGAGACAGGTTGGGATAGAAAACAAATGCCTGATGTCTAGTTTGAAATGATGATGACATAAAACAGGAAAATGTGGATGCCATGTTTCCATTGTCTAATTGCAAAGTGATTTTTGCAAGGCTATATCATGTTGTCTAGTTGGGCAGCATATGTAATGAACATATAACTGAACATAAAGAAGCGCCACCCTTTTCCAGCTGTGAACAATGGCCTCGGACTTGGAGGTGCTGATTCTCATCCCAGCCGTATCACACTTTGGCTGGGCACACTCCTATAAACCCTCCAGAGAGAGTATAGAGCTATTCCAGTGTTCCACGACCGGGATGAAAATCACACTCTTTCTCCTGGATCCGAGGTTGAACTATTGGCCAAATTCTCCCATTCAGTACCCTGGCATAGACTTTCCTAGGAGTCTGATCCCTCTGTAGTCGGAACACAGGGGTTTTCTACTCCTAAAATCAGGCTGGATTTAAAACCTCAGCCGTACATGGACACAGGCATTTTTTTTTAGGAATATGATTCCAAAAGCACGCTACAAAATGTTTCTATCCACCCAGCACAATATTAAAGGCTCTCTGTTTTCTGCAACCTAATATAGTTTTTGTGCGAACAGAAGGCCAAAACACAAAGAAAAAAACTAACAAAACATTTTTATAGAAACCCACCTCTCAAGAAAACCCGCAAAGAACAGACTGGAGGTTGCCAAAATAAAAACGGGTGTGTAAAAAAGTGCTTGTATCCTTAGATCATTGATGCAATTCACAACGGTACAATGTCAGAGTTTTAAAATCCTCTAAGTGGGAACAAATATTCAAAAGCAGATGGCCTGACACTAATCTGGATTCCGTTTTAATGCCTCGCATACAAGAGAGTTTTTTTGACAAGTTAAACGAAATCTGCGGCTGTCAGTAAAGATACTAATGCGCTTCTGTCCCTCTTTCTTATTTCGGCTTTTCCTCACTCTTTTATAACTCATTTCCCTCTCTCTAAATCAACTTCCACTGTCCTGAAATATGAGTTACCCTGAGGAGAAGGATAATTATTAACAATTAATATTCATAATGATGTCTCCGTCCCTGGACAGCCTTCACAAAGACTCAGTCAAATGGATTCGGAATTCAATTTTTACTTTACATAATCCAATCAAAAATGTGGATGCATCCTTAAACATGTCAGTCCCCTGGTGATGTAAAGTCAAATATGGAATTAGCTCACTTTGGTATGTTTAAATTCCATTATAATCTTCATTGCACTATGTATTAAATGTAAAAAACTGTCCAGCACAGGTTGAAATTAGTGCTGTTTCCACAGTGCTGTAAAACTTGTAAAAGACTTCAAAAAGACATGTGAATAATTGACATAGCCAGAAAGTCCAACGCAAATATTGTGACTTCTTAAATAAGTGTGTGCTTAATACGTTAGAAATGATTTGTAAAATTATATTTGTGGTTCTGACTGAAGCACAACCACCTGAGAGATTTTATAATGTTACAAGATTACTTCTTAAGATATTTCTTACCAAACACAAACGAGAAAAGCAACATACAGTAATGCACATATCTGATTTGTAAATATGAGAGTTCACCCTAACCCCAGCCCTCAAATTCTTATACATACTTGCACAATTAGTGTTTTAAATGCACATTTGTACAGTTTGTTCTGTTTTACATTGGCACTTTACCTTCTGCTCTTAAAAAAACAAACCTTAATCACACAATGTAAAGAAAACTCTGCATTACATTATTACCCACGCTTACAGGATGTGTGGCTAACTCTGACTGATTATTTCTTGATAAATAACATACATAAATATGCATAACTTGCGGGCTGAAATGAGCCACCGAAGGTTTTGTAAATGTGACCCTGATTGTCAGCCCGTTATGTATTACTCTTACTGAATTGTCACTCCTGTGTCAAGGTTTTTAATTTACTGTCAGCCTGAAACCTGTTCCTGGGATTCCTGCTGAACTGCCATGAATGATGAATACCATTAAAAATCATAGCATTCCCTGTTCAAGACCTGCGTCACATGTCACCTCCCTCACGCCATGTTTCTTGTCACTCCGTCAGAATATACCATTGAGGGAAAATGCTACAAAAGGGCATACCTCAGACATAGCAAGGTTTGAAAAATGTGAATATGAATAGGTCCCTGGTGTGGCTAATAGTATTTTTTTCAATTGTTTACACTTTAATGGTGCACATAGCATTTGATACATGTTTTATATTTTAACTAATGCTGGCAGCAGCACAAAGTCACTGCCCCACAAGTAAAAATAATAATAATTCATTTGTATGAGCTGCCTTTTTAAAGGGTTTTATTAAGATATTCATCTTTGTTCTCTTAACCTAATGGCTCATTTCATTTTTAGTATGTATTTAATCTTGCTTTACTTTGAAAAACATTATCTATTTATCAAAGTGCTGTTCTGCTACAGTTTCTCATTGTTCTCACACTTTGCCTTGATATGCTTTTCGGGTTGATTAGACAAGAGAGGGCAAAGTGTGAATATTCAGCAAGCCTCTGTTGTGTTTTGCATCAAACTTTTATCAAGACATAATTGTGATAAATGATGCATGTAATCAGGCATTAAATAATGCTAGAATATGCAACCTCCAAACTTAAACTGTGACCAGCCTGTCTGTGTCCTTCGTCCCCAGTGGATAGGTACCATCTGGCTGCGGCCATTACCGCTGACCTGAGTGCCAGACTCCTTAGTGTGCAAGGAAGCTCAACATCGACCGGTCAAGCCCCCACACACCTGACCACATGGACACAACCTTGCCAGAATTGTTAGGGGACAAATTACTGATTCAAACTGGCCATATCCTAAAGGTTGGAATTAAGCGTATGTAATAGCACATCCGTATGTATAGAACCATTCCCAGGTCGTTGTAGATGCTTTTGTCCCCATAAATAATTTGGGTAACACTTTATTTTACACTACACTTGATACATTGCATTTATCTCATTTAGTAGAATGTAACAAACTGTGAAACAAACTACTAACATGTAACTACATAGTACATAAATACCATAACCCTACTTACAATATGTAGGTATACATAATTCCATTGTGTATGTACTAGTTATATGTTATTACAGATAAGTGTCACCCAATTTACTTTTACCCCATTGGAGCAATTTTCTTAACGAACACAGATATCCAATGTCTGTAGCCAACACAAAAGCATGACAATCAGACAGCTACTGTTATCACTTTGATAAAGCATGTGCATTTGTTAGTGCCACTTATCTAAAGAAGACATTTTATTGTCAAACAGGGTTATTTAATGGTAGAGAGGTCCCATATAAGGATTTAACTGATAGAATTGTCATAAATTTAGGAATACAATTGATATGAACCACGTGTTTGTAATATAATAATGTGTACAAAGTCAAAGTACTACACACATGGGATTCTGAATTGCTGTGTGCTAAGATGTATTTTGCTTTCTGTCAGTTCTTTACAGTGACAGAGGGTCATAGTCATAGAGTAGCCTTATCTCTCCACTTTGATGCTGTATATAAAATTCCTTTTGGACTCTGTGGGTCTCTTTGGTATGACTGTCATGTCTATTTCACTCCTTTCTTGCACATCCACCTGCCTCTCTTCAAAGTGGGATTTTGATTACTGTACAGAGCAGTCAGGAAAGTCTGGCTGATGTTACAGATAGGGCATGTGTAAAGTTGATCTGATGGAGCTTGTGGATGTCTACTTTCTTTTTTCTTGGTATGTCTGACTGTTCTCTCCTCTTTGAGATTGTCAGTCGTCCCTTGAAGGCATTGCTGCATGTGTTATGGTCAACAACATGTGTTGGGTGGTCTACGGGATCGATTGTACGCTCTCTTACCTTTTTCACGGACCCATGTCACTGCATGCTTGGCCAAAGAGGAACAACATGGGTAATTTTGTGTTCATCTTTAATGTCTTTTCTAACTATGCAATTAGAATTGTTTAGTGCACTTTTCTCTCATTTGTCTGTCTGCTTTAGCCTCGGAACAAAACACTATTAGAGCTGTATTCTTGGGTTCTTTTTCTACATAGCCATCACTAAAGCTTAATGAATCAAGACACTAAATAAAGCTCTGTTATTGCAATTGGATGTGTTGGTGCCTCAGAGTGTGGATTAGCTTGTGTACAGAGAGTTTTACACTATGTGCCTTTTCCAATTTGTCTGCTCAGTGGTCAACAAGCCAATAAGAGCCATATTTTTGTTCTGTGTGTCTAGTAGCAGAGCTTTGCATGATTACATGAGCAGGCCTGTAGGCTCCAGACTGAAACTGTACATATTAGTCCAAGCACTCATGTGTGATTGGCAGGCATTTGTGAAGCCTGCCTAGCAACAGCGCACAGCACCTAAAAACACAATTACCATTAACCAAAACCACAATGGCCCTGCATGATGATTCTTACAAAAAATGTGTACTTAAGTACTTCTTTGAGCTATTTTTGCATTCACCAACATTTTCTTAAATGAAAAAAAGTACTTCTGAAAGTACAAATCCCAAGTACACATTAAAGCACTCTCACGCACACCCTAGACCTGAAAAGAATGCAGCTTTATAATATTATCAGACTTACATCAAAACCAAATATTAAATGTAAACCATTATTGTAGACTACACAATTTTAAATATATATATATATATATATATATATATATATATATATATATATATATATATATATATATATATATATATATATATATATATATATATATATATATATATATGCTCTCTACACACGCATTATGGTCCACACCCCTCCAAATCCTGCTCCTATCACTCCTGACGCGACTCATGAATTAGCACATTTCACTTGTTGCTATTGTTGGTTCACTTCACTTTCATTTTATCTCAGTTTTTATTGTCACATTAACAGTGTTACCAGGTCAGTGTTTTTTCATAATAAAAACATTTCATAGATTTTCTAAAATTTCAGCTCATCTGTCTGAATGAGTTCATGCCAGGTAAACGGGACTACTGCAGCTAATACAGAATGCAGCAGCTCTTATTCTGAGCAAGACAAAAAAATTATCTCATCTTACACCTAAAGCTGCTAATGCTGCACTGGCTTCCAGTTTATTTCAGAATAAAATATTTTTTTTCCAAACAGTCTACAAAGCTCTTCACACACTGTACTGAATGTGTTCATGTTGTACATATGTTATTTTTTTTTACTGTAGTTTATTTTATCTGTTGAGGGCCTTGCTCATCCAGGACATTGTGAAGAAAAGGTTAAAGCACAGGCCTCTTTGCTTTAAACTGAGTGTTTATTTTGTTTATTTTATTTCTTTAGTTCTTCTTTCTTATAAGTTTGTTCTTTGCTACGACCTTTGTGTCATTTTTGTAAAGCTTCTTCTTCTGTCTGCCCCGGGTGTAAATGTGATTGAATGGGGGAATGGAAGCATGTAAAGCGCTTCAGGTGCCTGAGAAGGGTGCAAAAAAGCACTATATAAATGCACACCATTCTTCTTCTTCTATGAAAAATATGTTTTTACTGTGTGTGTTTTGGTGTTTTGAAGTTTTTCAACAAGTGTTTTTTAACCACAAAAGGTGCTAAAAAAAGTGCTAGAGAAGCGGGGCAGTGAGCAGACTGCTGCTCATTCCCTTGTTTGGTAAACTGTTGGACTTCGACGTCCTTACAGACCTTCAGTAAGCTCTGTTCTTCTGTCCATATAAGGGCATGGGCATTTCTTTTGTTAATGTTATGTTAAACATATGTTAATGCTATGTTAATGAAGAGCGAGAGGCATCACCGCAGGAAAGATGAATCACGCTGTTTGAGAACGCTTCATGAATCCCACGTAGAGCTTTCTTAAATATTCTCCTAAGAAGAACATTAAATAAGCTTTGTAGGAAAACATTAGAAGGGAACCTTTTTAAAGGTTACATGTAAAACATTATATTGCAGACTGTATATATTTTATATATCATATTCATTCTTTAATCAAATGATTCTATTATATTTTTATGACCTTACTTTAGGCCTCTGTTAAAGTTGCTTCAGACATGAAAGTGTAATGTTCTGAACTGTAATATGCAGTTGTCCAATCATATTTTGTGGTTTTCTGGGGGTAGGAGAGTTAAGCTGCTGTTATTGGTCAGGCCTTCAGTGGCCAAATAAATCCAGTGCAACAGAACTGCAAGACGTCCATAGCATGGATGTATGTTGTGTCTTTAACCACTAGTTGGTGCCTTTATTCTAATGTTATTGCAGCAGCTTTAACTGTAGAATTAGACACCACACGCTGAAAACAATTTGTTTTTGGCAAACTTTTGAAGAGATTAAAAGGAAAGGAGTTTCTTTGGGATTTGAATAACAAGAAATGGAAATATCAAAGCGGGGAAGTCTTCTTTCTTCAACCAGCAAGTCAACTAGTCAACCTGGACTTGTGCAGAAATCCTTTCACAAAATGCAATTCTAGAATTTTTGGGAAGAAATATTAGCTTGATGAGCTATTTTATTTAGACAAAATAAAAGATCCATTTAAGTGTTAGGCAGAAAATAAGGAATAGTACCACCGAGTGTCAGCATAACAGATACAAATCAGTGGGTCTGGTATATTATTTGAAGCAACGACATGCAGTGTGTCATTTAGTCACAGCCTGAGACTGAGATATGAGAGTTGAAAGCTGCCTTATCCAGGTCAATCAGCATGAGACCTCTCTCTACTTATCTCCATCTGAAAATACTCCATCATGACACGCTCAACAATCGGTTAACATTAGATATTTGGTGAGTGTGACATGAGTCTGGTAAGCTCCGCTCTCCACTAACATGACCATTATGTTAATTCTCTTCCAAAGGATTTGATGTAAAAAGTGAGCTTTTGACAGAAGGGAGATCTCCATTTCTGCAATTTGTCACAGGCTGTGTGAGTGCCCAGACAATTTGCATTACTCGAAAGTGCAACGAAAGAACAAAATAAGTTGTGTGATGTGGTGCAGATAAATTAACATGAAAATGTATTTATTGCAGATCTTTTAACTATAAAATGTTTGTAGCTTGGCATTTAAGAAAAGCTAGTGATTGTCTCAGTGATATTGTAGCTGTAGCATTCACTGTTATGTCCTACTTTTTGAAATTGAAGGGAAATACACTGCAATATCTCAGAACACGCCTGCTGTGGAAATGTTGCATAATTCACAAACAAGTCTTAACAATACAGTGCACAACAACCTCTATAGGAAAAAAAATCAACCAAAGTGCCAAGTTTTGCCTTGCTGGTAAAATGACAATAAACATTTTTTTTCTCTTACGCCTTAAAATGTGCTTTCATTATGGCAGAGCTGCCTTGGAAATGTGGGGCAATTTGAGCTTTAGTCGTAGTAGTGTGTTTTTTTATGGCTGTGAAACATTTAGCAACAAAACACATATTTACTACAAAATGAAACCACCTAAAACAATATGACTCTAAGTATATGCTGTATGTTGTACTCGACAACATTTCCCGACAGAGAAGTGAACTCACCACAAGTGACTAATCTGTGTTTACCTTAATGGGCATTTATCTGTTAATTAAGCAGTAATATTGTAGTATAAATATATTTCTTCTGAATCACAGTAACTAGTAATTATAATGTGTTAAATTTTGGAAAAAAACTTGCAAAACACTGAGAGGAAGGACTTGAAGTGGCGCAGGTATAAAGAGGCTGGATATAAATCTCATGGATGTGTTTTGCTTTCAACAAATCAGAGAACTTTATCGCCATCCCCTTCAATCTTTATTGTGCTGAGGTCAGTTTCCATAAATACTTCATTTTATTTATTTATAATTTCACAGACAGTGAATAACACAATTTATTGTAAAGCAGTTTGAGTTTCGTATTGGATAAAAAGAATGATATCATAATGTTATTTTTCAGGGAAGGCATTTTATTATTAACACTTAAAAAGTAATAATGTGTCTGTAAGTAGATAGGGTTTCTTACTGCATATATCATCATTTATCATTGTTTGAAAAAAAAAAAACATGGAAGAAAAAAGAGGAACAGCGACATTTTCAGTTTGCATAGGTACTATTTTAAATTGTGCCGTGCAGTGCCCTTACATAAGGTCATATGCATACGTCAGAGCATTCATTTGATTTTGAACAGGATACAGTTTAAATCCGTTTTTTCTACTACTTACTTCACCTGAAGCTATTGCAGTTTGTATTTCCTGGTTCATTACTTGTCTTAATTGCAGTCGTTTATTTGGCTACATGTGTGACAGCTGCATGATCAGAGGCTTTAGTGTTTATCCTGCAATGCATTTTTACACACAGAAGTTTGTGTTGAACTTTACCCGTTCTATGCTCCTCGTGGTCCTGTGCCAGTCAGGGAATTTATGCATAAATAGCACAGATATACAAGGACCGCAAACAGGGATGTTGATGATAGAGCAGGAGGCTTTGGGACTGTACTCAAGCAATGCACTAAATGCACAGATCAAACTCCAGATCACCCTTGGCTCGTCCCTGGTGATTTTGTTTTCCACTTTTAATGCCCCACTGACTTCTGGTGTAAGCTGTGCTATGTTGTTGAAGGGTTGTTAGAATTTTGGAGCCACATATACTACGCGTTTTAAACAATTAAAACAACTAAACTAAAATATGCAATTTTTTTTTGTCTTACGGAAAAAAACTGCAGCTGTACAGTCCACCAAAAACCCTCCACAGGTTGGCTTCTATCCATCAGTACCAGCAGAAGTACTGGTACTGACACAACATAAAGACAGATCTCGAGTGATACTGCGCTAAACCTGTACCTGCAGCTAAAACTCTGTTTCTTTCTCCTTTGTTAATATACTGCATATCTTTTCTGATGCAACAAGGATCCTTTGTGCAGCACTGACATTACAGTCATTTGGACTTGGCATGTGTGTTAAAGACTAATTAGTGAGGAAAACACTGTCAAGATGCCATATGGTGGAAAAGACAAAGCAGCTTGCTGAGGTCTGGAGCCACCCAGTACACTTAAGAAATTTAAATGCTGGGAAGACAGTGTGTGTCTTGTATAAAGGTGCACCATATGGAAATGAGGTCAAATATTATCAAAATGTTGACATTTTTGATACAGAATCACAGACGAGAAAGGTGACTGTGAGGCAGACATGGGGTTTGGCAGTGAACGGCCCCATTATCGTCAAGCACAAGACACATATTTTACGTACCATCTAGCATACATTACAGTGAAAAATGTCAATATCATGCTCAATAATGTGCTCCCTCAAAGCATATAGTCGTTTCTTGAAACGGCTCTATACACGAGAGGGCTCTGCACTGGGTCAGATGGCTCTCTGGAGATTATGCTAATGTCCACAGAGTGAACAGTCTTGTCAGAGTCTTGTCCTCAGTCAGCTGAGACAAATCCTTGTGTGAAGCTATATTACATAACTAGTTTTACCAGTTTGACAGTGATTGTCTTGTTAAGCACAGACAGAATGTAAAAAGGAAAAACTGGAAATATCCAACTTTGAGCGTTATAGTTGGACATTTAAAAGCCTAAATGAGTGAACAATGAATATCGGCTTTGGTAGGAACTATTGATTATCTTGAAATGAATACGCAAGTTGTCATAAAAATGTACTTGTTTTACCAATTGCTGAGGAGCACTTGGCTGTTACATCGGTGCAGAGCAAAGAGTGCACTATTAAAAGTGTAGGTTTAATTAAAGGTTAAATTTAGTACAGGTCATTTATGATCATTCTAGTCATTTTTCCTGCCACTTTAACTATTTATTAAGTAACTCGCACATTTATAGCCAAGTAATTAGTGCTAAATGGTAGGAGATCATTTCCTGAAATGTCAGACGACTGAAAGCATTATTCTTAACTTTTACACCATATTCTTACGGCAAAGTCAGTTCTAATAAACCATTTGTTGTTAATTTACATTTGATTTGATTGGGACCTGGTGGTTCAGGTGGTAGAGCGGTCGCCCAATAACTGGAAGGTTGGCAGTTTTATTTCCGCTCTTGACAGTTGTTGTTGTGTCCTTGGGCAAGACACCTCACCCACCTTGCCTCCAGTGTCTGTGGCACTGGGGAATGAATGTGTGTGTGAAAGGGTAAATGATGTAAAGGGCTTTGAATGCCTGGAAAAGCACTATATATAAAATCCATACCATTTAAATGCAAATAAAATAAACTTGTATAAAGTACTTTCAGCAAATTCAGATCAAGTTCTTGAGTTTATTTCTAAGCAGTAAAGTATAATAAATTAATTAATATTACAATTAAAGACACATGTTTGAAGGAAAAAAAATAAGTAAAGAGGATAAACTCGTGGTAATTTAATAAAGAGTATTTTTTAGTAAGACTTTGGAGTTTAGTCTAATATATCTTCACATCTCCATTACTTCATTATACTAAAATAAATAAATGTACTATTCATTTTCTCTTCTTTTATTCTGTCCAGAAGCTGTCACAGTGTTTATGACCTCTCAAAGTTAAACAAAAGGAGGCAAGTAGTAGCCGCTATCTCGTTTACGGCTGGCCGGAGAAAAGGCAAAGTCGGGAGTTCAGAGTAGAAAAGTATCACGCTGAGGACTGTGCTAATGACATGGACGTAGAGGGGACCCCCTGCCAGAGCAGACCACTGTGATGACAGGAGACATGAGAGAATACCAGCAGGCCTTTCAAGTTTGAAGAGAGAGATGATGCAGTGACTTGCTGTGGGCAATTGTACATCTTTGAATCGGAGCTGCTCCGTTCTCTCTCCATTTGTCAGAGGAGGGCTCTCTATGAACACTTGCCTTGTTTGCCTTTGAAAACTCGTATACCATTTTCTATTTAATTTTATTTCTATAACCCAAGTTCAAGCTTTCCTAACCTCAAGGTCAACATTCAGCAGGAGGTCTTTTAATATAAAATACTTTCAGTTTATATTTATATCTATTTTTATATATATATATATATATATATATATATATATATATATATATATATATATATATATACTGCAACTATATATATATATATGCATATAAAGGTTTAATATATATATATATATATATATATATATATATATATATATATATATATATATATATGTTTAACCTTTATTTAACCAGAAAAGTCCTAGTGAGATTACAAATCTTTTTTGCAAGGGAGTCCTGGACCCATTGTGCCATGTTTTTGGTGGTAGGAGAAACCAGAGGAAACCTACGCAGACATAGGGAGAACATGCAAACTCCACACAGAATGGCCCTGTGCAGGGATTGAACCCAGAACATCCTTGCTATGAGTGCTAACAACGCTGCCACTGTGCCACCCAATCACATCCTGAAAAAAAAGAAAAAAATTGCAATAATGTTATGATGCAAACAAGACAATAGTAACAGTGACTATATTTCTATCTTCCTTTGCTGATATCAATGGCAAAAGTCAATTACAAAGATGCAGCCTATTCAAAAGAAAGCTTCTAACCACTAAATAAGAGCATAACAACAGTCTTGACCTGCGTGCTTTATTGAGATTTCAATAGCACAGTTTATTTACACAATTTAAGATCAACTTCTCTTCATACATTCCAAGGCAATGGGACAGGAGCACAAGCACAACACAAGAAGTGCTCCGAGAGGCAGGGAAGTGGAGAATGTAACCAATCTGTTGTAGAGGTTATTTAAACAAAGCTTTAAACGAGGGCCATTGTTTAAGCTGCTATTACATCAACTATGTTACTGCACCTGCTTTATAGATTTGGAAAATGTAGTCTTTGGTATTAATAGAGATGTAACTGTGTTTTTTGGGAGTTGGACTAAGCAATGGCAAATGTCTGTAACTTTAAAACATACTTCACACTGTCAAACAGTCCAACTCCCCCATCACATAGACACATTAAAGTTAAAGGCATTAAAAACAGCAAAGTATAATTGTTGTAGCCTGGCTCCGCCCTCCTACGTACTTCCGCTCAATTTCATTTCGCTTTAGTACTTAGTCTGGGATCGCTGTATATTCTTAGGTTTCCAGAAATCAATTTTTTGTAGGACCAATCAGCGAACAGAGGGAGTGACTTGTTGTTTCCGGTCGGTTTCGGCGCATGCCAGACGTCACGACCACACGTTAGCGATTGGCTATGGCAGATCCTGTGACTCTGGGCAGATCCAATAGTTTTAAACTTCAACAGAGTTCCCGCATACAAGGAAGTAAACGGTTGTCAATGGAGCGAGGCCAGACTCTCTGTACAAATGAAATGTACGAGAGTCTGGTAGAACCAGGCTATAATTGTTGGTCTGAGGGAGAGGTTTGTTTGACTTGACAATTCTTACAAGAAATCACTTTTTGTGATTTATTTTTGCACCACACCCTTTTATTTCTGGACACTTGAGTTCAATTTCCTATTTATAATTAAATTGATTTTCCCACCAAGAAAGATGTGTTTTATTTAACAATGTGCATAGACCCTTTATGAA